>CM059582.1:112885000-113485000 GCA_030407085.1 Trichopria drosophilae | reverse complement strand
ATTCAGGGCAAGTATGCAGTCTTTTACTAGTCTGGAGCTTACTTGTAATGCCTCCAGAGCCATTAGCACGGCGTGACCATCTGTTAGAATGTTGATAGTACAGTTTTTGTAACCTTTGTCCAAATTAGTTTGCACACATTCTCTGACAGCCATTAATTCTGCCTGAAAGATGCTTACATTTTTTCCTTGACTTCCTGACATTTTGACTAGTGGACGGGCACCAAATATACCATACCCGGCTCCACTCGGCATTTTTGAGCCATCAGTGTACCACACCAGTGAGGTTCTTGTCATCTCGGTCTCTTCCGTCATTGGTCGTTCCCTCCTCATCCTCCTTAAGTTACTTGATGACGTAAGAGGCGGTATTGAACAGGGTTTCGTAACAATCCTCGTGCTCTTTGACATATCTAAGGCCTTTGACTCTCTTAACCACACGTTAATTTTGAAATGTTTGCGGCAAATAGGTTTTGGCGAAACCGCAATCAAGTGGATTCACTCCTTCCTCAGCGATCTATCACAAACTATCCAGGGTAGCGATGGATCATTTGCCGAAGAGCTTAGAATTACCACTGGTGTTCCGCAAGGATCTAGTCTGGGTCCAATTCTGTTTATTATAGTTTTCAACACCTTTTTGCACGGCTTCGATATTGTCGTGACACGGCTATTGTTTTTGCGGATGACACTCAATTTTATATAACACCTCTTTGTCTTCTTTACGATGCAATCAAGCGTCTAAACAGTGGCATCGATGCATTTTACAGATGGACCCAAGAATGTGGTCTTACACTCAGTGACAAAAAAACGAAATCCATCATTCTCGGATCTAGGCAAAATCTTGCTACCATTAAAGTACCATTGAAGTACCACCGATCATTGTCAATGGGTATGCTGTCCCGTACGTCAACAAAGTAAGAGACCATGGAGTTTTTTTGTTTGCCGATTTGACCTGGAATTGCCATGTCGCATACATTAGCTCGAAAGTACACTATGCCTTACATCGTCTGCGTTTTCGGGGCTCAACGCTGCCATCATCCATCAAACTTATGCTCGTCAACGCCCTCGTTCTCCCTCACATCGACTACGCGTGTCTCGTTTTTAGTGATGCTTCTGCTTATCTTCACACGAAGATACGTCGTCTACTAAACTCAGTACTACGCTATATCTACCGGCTCTGAAGAGATGGACATCTAACACCTTACTGGCAGAAAGCAAATTGGATGTCACCTGAAAATCGCCGAAACTACTTCCTTACGTCGCTAACCTACCAAATCGTGTTTACTTCACAGCCCACGTACCTTAGAGACAACTTTTTCGCGTATCCAGCTACACAACGTATCTCTGCCCGAACTGCCCACTCTGATTTTCAAATACCTTTCTGTCGCACCGATTATTACAAGAACTCATTCCGGATTCGTGCTATTACTTTCTGGCAATCGCTACCCCCTAATGTTCGGAATGCATCATCGTTTCATGACTTTAAAACTAAGCTAAGTACCTTCTTTCGTCGGGATGTGCATAGCACTCGTTGAATTGCTACTTACTACTATTGTTTTTCACTGGTATGATTATTATATTATACTTTGTAAATCTTTATATATGTATTGTTTGCACGCGGTCAGCTGACCAGTTGCCTAATAAAGTTATCAATCAAATCAAATCATGACCGCTGCTGTACTTGGTGTAGGTTTCTGCAGTTCCTAGATTTCATAAATAAATGCGAAGTATGGCGCCATCTTCTTAATTCGATCTACAGCACTCGCAAATATAACAAGTGAATATATATGGGGAAAATTGTGTAAAAGGGCGATTCCGCCCGACAGAATAATAAATAAATAAATAAATTTTATTTTTTAATATTTGAATAAATATTAATTATTACCGGAATTTTACTCCGGCCGATCATGTTGTTTGTCTATGCGCAATACAGACGCGTAAAATCGTCGGTGCGCCGATCCTCGCCGTTGCGACACCCTTCCACGCGAGGAGCGGTATCGAGGGAACGCGTTGGATCGGCGACGTGCGAGCGTCACAACCGTTTGGAAGCTGCCCAGACAACCAACTTGGTGCATATTGCCGAATATAAGGGGAAAGTCTAGCGGCGAATATGTCGGCAGAATTCCGGATTACGCGTCATCACACAGACAGCAAATTTTCTGGAAATTCTCCCCTGCCGACTAGTCTGCAGCGATTCTGCCACATTTCTGCCGAAGAGATTAAATCCGTGTTCGTATGCGTCTTTAATCCCTTCGCCGACCCGTTTAAACTCTTCGGCAGAATCGCCGCAGACTAGTCGCCATGGGAGAATTTCCAGCAAATTTGGTGTCTGTGTGATGACGCATAATCCGGGATTCTACCGACATATTCGCCGCTAGACTTTCCCCTTATATGCAGCAATATGCAGCAGATCTGGATGTCTGGGTAGTCGTCTTCGGAGGTATGCTGGAGGACACCCGTCCTCGTGTAAGTTGCTTTAGCTATCGGGTAATTGGGCAGATAGGCCTGTTTGCCCAATAATAGGCATCTCCCTTTGTGGCATCAACTGCAGTCGTCGTTTAGTGGCGTGAGGGTTTCCAAGATTGCAACTTTAAAGTAATTCATGGTGAATATAGTCTTTTCTTTCAATCTCCTAATTTTGTTGGTCTTTCCAAAAACCTTCAACCTTTCCTCTATATTAATTCGACTTGCATTTTCTTTGATCACTCGGTTTTGATCTCATTTCGGAGATTTATCTTAGCCAATATGGGTGCAGTTTCGGGGTCTGGATCAACAAGGGTTGGCATCTTCATGATTCTTCGTTGTTCCCTATCCAATTTCGTTCTCTCAGAAATGATAGTGAACCTGGACCAAAAGTGGGAGGTTACAATGAGAAATTTTGTTGCAATGACAGCTTTTGATGGTTGAATTTCTTTTATGAAATATATTTCTTATCCATACAGCTTTATTTGAATCATTTAGAATGTACACATCTATATGTTAAACGACACAATTTGATATTCATATATTTGTAAGAAATGTATTTACGCTACATACAGATCTATGTAATCTAAAACAAATTGTACTAGTGCACAAAGATATCTATAATAAATATGTTTAAGATTATAATTATTATAAAATATTGAGACATCCCTGTGTACGTAATAAATATAATTAAATACATCCGTTCAACTGTCGAAAACTATCATTAAAACACAATTCATATTTTGAGTCATCAACTGCATGTATAACGAATACACTTCATACAAGTATTTAAACTTTGTTTATAATTCATACAAGTATTTAAACATCTATTCCCTTTCTTTTAATATTATACCTATTTAACAGTATTAAAGTAAACCGTTACAGGTAAATAATATATTCAAAAATATAAATTCATTTAAATCTTCTGAAATTTTCTGTCCAGTTATACAAATGTAAATAAAATGCAAATTACGTTAAACGAATAAAAATCTATAGAAAATTTTGATATTTTAATTTATTAATTGATATAATGTATGTTATTTATTTGTTTTAAATAATTACCTTGCGGTGCAAAAGTCGCTCGGCCATTCCAAAGGATCTTCACCAAATCTTCAACACTTACTGCCCTAACGCGATAAATTCCTGGTTGCTACGTAGAGAAACTCTTTCCCCGATGTTCTAGATGTCCTCCAGATCTTGAAGAACCGTACAATAGGTGACCTATCTTACCGACGTTCGAGACTTGCACCACTACAGACACAACATTCAACATAATTTTCCATTCATACTTCCATACTAATCCGACGCTAGCGCTCTTCCTTGTCGATTCTCGACTTGCTAGGTGTTACGCGAGACTCGATGAAAGAGACACTTATTCTTACATCGTGAGACAGAAGCTGCGATTACAGGGTGTCTAAAATACCACATCACAAAGTATCTATAGACTATTGCTTTTAAACTCGTTATAGTCATTTTGAGTAAATAGTATGTGACGAGATTATGGTGGCTATTTCAAAATGTAGCATATGGGGTATTATATATAATACCACGGAATATGGGGTGTTGTGTGACACTCCATTTTCGACATTTGATCATGTGTGATACATTTTAGACGCATTATTTGCCTTTTTCATGCAGGTAAAATTAAGTGGAACTTAAAGCTTGGAAAAGCTTGGTAAAGAAGCAGCAACATGATAAAAATGGAACACCGGCCTGTCGACCTGTATTATTTGTTTACGCAATGTGCCTAAAAACCTAAGCAGAAATAATGCAATTCATTGCAATGAGTGTGTTCGGGTTGTTCATCTAAAGTGTGCAAATATGACAACGGGGTTTTTCACTTTTTCGACATGCGAAGCGGCTGAAAGTGATTAAACTTCTTTTCTATTATAATTATGTACTTACCTTTTAATTTTTGTCACATATTAATAAAGAATATTTATAAAAAAAATCCTATTTTCTACTATTTTCAATCGTGGCAAACAACACTCCTTAATTTTCAAATTTACGAATTTACTTTTTTTTTAGAATCATAAAATAATTTTAAAATTTGCGAAATTCAAAAAATTACTATTATAGGTTCGTCGACAGTAAGATAAACTACAAATACTATATTTAACATTACAACAATATACATTTTGAAGAAAACTATGGTCCAAAAACAAAACCCGGCACACAACATCCCACTTTACTTTACTATATGGATAAAAAAAGGATAAAGCATTTGGAATTTTCCCCCTTTGTAATGACTTTTAATGCCTATTCACGGGTCGGTTCTCGGATGGATAGAGGTATAGGATGGATAACACAGAGACCTGGTACATAACTGAACAGGACAACACAACACCCACCCAGAGCCAGTCCCCCCCACCCCACTGTCGGTACCTCCATTAACCTATTCGGCGGTCTATGCCGGGGCAAGTGCGACGCGAGTCTTACCCTACCTTTTGCGAGGTAATGCCCACGACGCACCGCCCGCGGAAAAGCCGCTGTCGGTACTGACAAAATGCCGACGGAGGTCGGCAGCGGTCCCGAATTCGTATCTTCGCCGAGCAATGTTTACTTCGTTGATTTTCCAAACAAATGGAAAACAAGCAGAAGAAAATGCCTCGACGGGGATTCGAACTCGGGACCTACAGAACGTTCAGATTACGAGGCGAGCACGCTAACCACTTAACCATCCCGTTCTCTACCTTACTATATGAATGTATCACGGAAGTATTAAACCAACATGCGCCATTTGTCACTAAACGTATCTTACATCGCTCTATATCGTGGCTTTCGTCCGCATTAAGGGCAAGAATTAAAGATCGTGATAAATTGTACCTGCTTGCGAAGCGAATGCGTGTTCAGCTTCTTTTAGGGCAATATAGAAATATGGGACGTGATATCAAAAGCACACTAAAAACAGCAAAAAATTGTTATTTAGCTGACCTGGTTCTCCAACAAACGAGTCCGAACAAACGTTGGTCCTGCATTCGTAGATTAGGACTTGCAAATGAGTCTGCCCAGCCTGTCTTTCCTCATTTTTCATCTACCATACTTAACTGCCACTTCGCACAGATATTCTCTATTCATCCGTATGTTAATCTCGTGACTCTCAAAAACATCACTGAACGACCACTACTTATTTTGTATCAGACTTTTACCTTTTCCCCAATATAGTGTCAAGTTCCATAATCTAAATCTAGTTGAGCAGGAATCGCGGGGGCTCTGCCCCATATTTTTAACCATAGCACCATATTTAACCGCCATTTTTAATCTCCCACTTATTACTGGACATTTTCCGTCCATCTGGAAATCACCGTACATTAACCCACTGAAGAAAAAGGTACATTGATTAAGTCCTTCCAATAGTCGCCCAATGGCAAACCCATCTCAGCTTTTCAAGGTTATCTACGCGCTTATTACTCAGCAAAGCACCATGAAGTTGGAGAAAAATCGCATATTACATCCTAGACAGTGTGGATTCCGAAGTTTTCACAGTATCAAAACTGCACTGTTGCATCTGATGGATGACGTACGTTTGGGGATTGATTGTGGGGTCGTCACCATTCTAGTACTGTTTGATTTCTGGAAGGCTTTCGACACGCTAAATCATTTTGTAATTTTAACTTGACTTCGTGACAATGGCTTTAATGAACTAGCGTTGAGATGAATACACTCATACTTATCTAATGGTTCTCATAAAAAAATTGGTTTGGACGACGTCACTTCAAACCCTGAGCATATCACATCTTGTGTGCCCCAATGTTCGAGACTAGGACCGATATTATTCATTATCTTCATCAATACCCTATATCCCGGGCTTCATTATTGTTGTAATACAACCATCATCTTTACCGACGATACGCAATTTTATACACCAATAAGCCGCTTAAGCGAAACAATACGCAATATCAATAGCGATAATGCTGAATTAGTAAAGTGGTCCCGTGATTTCGGGCTCACCTTAAATACTTGTAAAACACAGGCCATTATCCTCGGTTCCTCACAAGATCTTGCAAACATCAATGATCTTACGCAACCCCCGTATCCTTCGGTTGCAGAAATGGAACTGTTCGATTTCAAATTTTCATCGGGACCCGCCGGTGAAAATTTTCCACCTCCATAGCGGTTTAAAATTTGAAAAATCTCTCGTTATTTGGTCGATGCCAATTAATAACTTACGCTACTAGTGTGCGCGGTAGCTACATGCCCGCACACACACGCAGTACGCGCGGCGATTGGCGAAAGGGATCGAGCGTCTCTCTCTCTCTCTCTCTCTCTCTCTCTCTCTCTCTCTCTCTAGCGACCAGGCGTGCGAAAATGTAATGAAATGTAAGAAATTGCAAATAATACAATAATATATTGACTGACAAACTAATGCCTGTATTCTGAAAATTGCATGACACTTCGAAATGGGGACCATTCTTTGGGGACAAAGATTCTCCGAAAAACTTGACTAAAAGGGCAGCCAAGTTTTTGACAAGCCAGTTGTGGAATGTTTGGAATAAGGGTCAATGTGTGTATTATTGATGATATTTCATCGATTTTTAAAGTTCATTAAATACATTAATAACATTTTTTTATTAAATGGTAATTTCATTAAACAAACGATTAGAATTACTTAGATTTCAAAGAAGTTTGTTGAAAAATTTTATGGTGTTCTGAATGTGCGCAAAATTTTCTTTCCAAATTATTGTATATTGCATTAATGAATAGTTTCATGCATTAGATAGAACTTGGCCTTATTACATGATTTCAATGCTTTTGTCGAATAAGAATATAGCCTTATAATTGTACATAATTTAATTCTGATAGCAGTTTTTGTGGTAATTATGTTTTACTAAGAACTTGGCGAGTTTTTTTACAACAAAACAGTGTTTTTTGGGGGATCTCACTCATTTTTGCTGGTATACAATAGTTGATAAAAAATACCATGTGTAATATCGTATTTTTGAAAATGTAAACTTCATGTAATTTAAGAACGTATAAATCCTTAGAATTTCTTGGACATGTTTTGTTTGTTATAATGTTGCCGTTTACATGGATCTAAAACTTTCTATTGCGTAACATACTCGTGTAGTGTCCTTGTTTACAGTTATCTCCAATACATGTACAACTCCGAGTTGATTATTTGACCTTGAAATTACCTCCAAGTGCAACCGCAAGGACGGAGACCTTAAATATCTTGTGGAGATATTTGAGCTAATGAGATAAACTATGGTGCGGAAGATCTGGACCTCGACATCAGTGATCCTTTTCACCAGGTGCTCTGAACATGGTATTCGCGACTATCCTTTTAAGACCCGGCATAAATATTTTATCTGATAAAATGAAAAATTACAGAGCGCTATACCTGGACCCCCCCTTCGGATTCATAACCAGCGATCTCGAAAACCTCTATGAAAAAATTTAAAAAAAAAAAATAATGGGAGGTTGTCTGAAAACTGTATATATTAGAGAAAAACACTCATTTTTTAAATTGTTTTGTCAATAACAATTGTATTATTGGCAATAATGGGGAAACAATTTTTTACTGATTATTAGGGTCTATATAAGTAAAAGAGAAAGATTTGATCAAGATGGGTCTTAGATTTCACGAGAAAAATAGCAAAATTTATGTAAATGTAAGTGGGACGACGTCTGTCCCACTGAGACGCAAAGGGTTAATAAAGAAACTATCTAACGATACACATGCCTATTGCAGTCAATTGTTGATTCGTAGCTATGGTTCCACTGGCAGGTCCTGTTTAACACGAAATAGTCCACCTCGTTGGATTGGACGCTCTTTACCATACGAAACTATTGAAGTGTAGCTGGGAACAGCTGGGAACTTGGTGTTTGGACAGCACTTCTACGAAATTTTTGCTAGAAAAAAATTGAATTTGTGAAGGTCCAGAAAAATTACTGAAATGTAAGTAATCATTTCCCAAATGTAATGTTCAGTGATCTTTGGATTACTTTTTTTTAATTCACAATAGAATCTCTGACTTGACTTCCGGAAGAAAGGAAATAGAAAACTGATTAGAAGAAACTGTGAGCAATTGTACTAACTATTTAAATCTTTTATCCTAATATGATATATTGCTATTATTTCGAGCTTCCAAGTTCTTCCAGCTTTATCTATTTGTACTTTTTGTAGCATTCCCTGTCATGGAAATCCTCCCAATCGACTCTAGAAGATAAATATATCAGGAGACACTTTCATTATGAATAGTTGCGTATCACACTTTTATCGCAAGTGCACTTCATGCAAGAGATGACAGAAAATATTTTTAAAAATGCAAATAGACAAAGATGGAAGAACTTCGGTGCTTGAAATAACAGCGGAATATATCATTACGTGTAAAGACTTAAATTCTTAATACGATAATTAGAAGTAACACATGCTTCTAATCGTATTTTCCTTTCTCTTATAAGTCAATTACGGAGATTCCTTTCTAAATGAAAAAATGTACTCCCAAGATCACTGGAAGATTACATTTCAGAAATGTTTACTTACGTTTCAATCAATTTTCAGAAACTACAAAATTTTTACTTTTTCAACATCCGGAATGTCAGAGAACCGATGTCAACACACTAATCCCGTCAAGCTTTCCCCAGCTACATTTCAATAATTATTCGTGGTAAAGATCATTGAAGCCAACCAGAGGGGCTGTTTCGTATCGAAATTGTTTCATATCATCGACAACCGACTCTAACAATCAAGTGTATTATTAGATACTTTCTTTATTAATTATCATATATCGCAAATACATTTCTAGTGCATTTTATACTCAAAATGCCAAGAAATGCTTAAAAATGTGTAAACATAGTGTTAAAAGTAAAGAAAATTAACACACAAAATATAGTCGAATAATGTTTATGGATTGTGCACTTGTCTAATACAGATAAATAAAATAATATGAAACAATATAATCAATGAAAACCATAACATCATGAACGACGTATTCAGTTGTAATGTTAAACTAGGAAAGGGAAAGGTTAGGAATTATGTCAAAAACAGGTACGCGTTGATCGACTTCAAGTTCAATCATTTATTGGCACCTGAATAATTATTTAAATTAATATCACGATAAAAGTCCAACCCTCTCGTAGTTACATAAAAAATCCTCGACTTGATCAAAACCAGTCAGTCGTCGACAGGTTATAATATTTTTTTAGTGGACTTTTTGAAGTATATATGTATTTCCCAAATATCACAAATTTGAAACGCAACATAAAACGACTGTGGATAACGCATCCACCAATTATCCGAAGGTATCTTATATCTAACGGCACTTAATGGGGTCCTGGAAAATCATACGTCAGAAAAATACATATTCATGACTTTCCAGCAAATTGTAATTATACGAACGACCGAAAAATACAATACAACGAAGAGTTTACACAATTAAAGAACGATGAGGCGCCTTGGTCTCGAAGGGTTATATCGGAACCACTTCTTATACCGCGGTTATTATCAAAAATATAAAAATATACGTCGAACATTTAACGCAAACGATCTCAACCGAAACGGTGACAATCTAATACCCGAGGGCTCGAGAAATTTACCCAACGACAAACTACTTAAATCAGCTGGCTCGCTGAGGCTTTCAGCCGACGAGATGATGCCTCCAAATTCAATCTGCGGCTACGAGGTGATTAAAAATACATGTGCCTCAAACGCGCACTGGCACGGGACGTTACCTGGGGGGACAACTTGTCCAGAAGATGCTGCGAAGTATAATCTTTGAGTGGAATTCACTCTTCCAATGATGGAGACGTGGCTTCGCCCCGAGGATGGGGTCGGTGTTCTGGAGCAGGATTCAATGCAACACTTTTCCAATCGAAAAGTGGACAATCCTCAGACACTGCACAGCACGATTGAAAGTGGGCAGGATACCACACGAATCGTATTTCTCGCCACCTGGCCAACAGTGGCGAGACCTGGAGAAGATGGCAAACCACGCTGCCGACCTGAACGAGCTCTTCTCCACACTCCTAACCTCGACGATGATCTACCGGCAACATCGATCAATGCCAGCAGAAGAGATGCCACCGTGGTCGTTTGGGAACTCGCTTTTCCAAGGAAAGAAGGCAGCACCTAGTAGAACAAGTGTCGGCACTAATGCGCTATGGAGCACGGGGAACAGAGTTTCACGTTGCCACAAATGCCCTGAAAAATTCTAATTCGCGACAAAAACACCGATAAGAATTTGAGACATCCGAACAAAACTCCAAAATCATAAACGGTACACTTACCCGACCGGTACTTTTCTACCTCGAGAAGAAGGAAGTACATCCGAGTACCCTCCTATTTATCACCTTGTAGTCGATTTGCAAACTCACACTTTTCCGCACACAGCGTGGTCGTCGAGTGACTCCGATTCGATATGTTTACGAAATTTAAAATGACTAACCTACTGCGACTTGACGTCAATCAATCCGACGCCAGTATCGGTTTCGTCCAATGCACTCGCGGCCCCGTCCGCCGCATATAAAAACATGTAGCGCCGCCGCAAAGCGCGCGAAAATTCGAATTCGGGAATGCGCCCGATAAGGCACACTACACAGTATTTTGATCGCAATTTCCCCTGCTACCACGGCGTTGTCCGAAAACGCAGCCCCGTAGAGGGAGATCCCTCCCAGTTCCATGACGCGCGTTGGTCTAGCTAGCGCACGGCAGTGGCCAGTCGGAGCTCAGATGCCACGGGGTTCACATCGCAGCTTGGTGAGTTACTGAGATACACATAATTAAACCATTGTTCCCTTACGCGGGAGGTGTCTCATCCAGAGCACCCACATTTTGTCACAGCGCTCTGCGGGGCTAATATGGGTGGTAATAAGTAATAAATTACTTCTGCTTACTATTATTTAATGTTCCCTCGCATGGGAGGTATCCCAACCTGAGCACCTACGCTAATTGCACAGCGTCCTGCCGGGCTGATATATACGATAATAAGTTATAAATTACTCCCCCTTACAGTAGTTTAATGTTCCTTTACATTAGGGAGGTGGAGGTGCCTCCACCGGAGCACCCACGGCTTGTCATATTCCCCAGTCCGGCTTCATGGCAGATCACAATAATATATCAATTGTGGTTAATCAACTCCTGTTGACGTTCCCGAAAACGGGAGGTTGTTAGACTAGTGCACCCACGCCAGTGTATGTTATCTCTTAATCTTTAGTTCTGTAAGTCAATGGTCCCTTAAATGAGAGATGTCTCTCAAGGAGCATCCACGCGCATGTTTGCGGCTCTTCCAGGCTGGTATACATGTAGTAACTATGCACAAAAGGAACAACTTGATCCCTGCAATGGGAAGCATATGCTACTGCAGCGCTACCGCATTAATCAATAAGTGTCTTGATCCTTGCAATGAGAGGCTTCTGCTACTGCAGTGCTATCGCTTTAATCGAGAAAGATCGTGATCCCTGCAGTGGAATGCGTCTGCTACTGCAGCGCTACCGCTTTCATCGATGAGATCCCGTCCACGGATGATGTCGGCCTCTATTGACCTTCACGCGTCTAGTCCCGACCGGGTACGTCGGTTGTACCACCATCAGAACGGTACAAGTTTGAGAGAATCACCCGTTGCCGGAAGAGTCATCTTGCGACCCACTACCACACGATACCTCAATCGGAGAGTACCACTTCTCCTCTGCCAAGTAGTATGAGCATCTGGAAAGAGATTCAATGTCATTAAATTCCACTGACTCACTGCACGATCTAGGCTAATGTAAGTTTGCCGTCCCCTTCATGTCACGATCGTATGACCACCTTCCTAAGTACCGAATTGAAGAATGATGCTACAACCTCGCCAAGTATACTTTTCTTCTCCTATGTTATATTTGTTGCTGTGCATTTCTTATCTTGTTATAACACATACATGTTGGACGAACTATGATACTAATGACCGATTCCATATCAAATTTTTCCAAATTTACAGGTGTGTGTCCGATTTTTCTGTAAATTTGAGAAGTTGTTGAAAATGCTTAGTATAAAGACGGCTTGCTAGTAGTTATACGAAAATTTTTTTGGGAAGTTATGAGCATGTGCATCCATGAGATCAAAATAGCGTTTTCACGAAAAAACATGCACAAATATTATTCAAAGGTCTGCCATTTCATCAAAAATAAATAATTTCTCAATTTTGTCTCGTCTCATATAGCATTTTCAATGCTCTTTCGAATCCCGTTTGAAATTTTGAAAAATGATGAAAATCAACAAAATGGCGACCGTTTTTTGAAAAATCGAAAAACCCAATTTTCTCAAAAACTTCATTTTTTTGTTTGAATTTTTTTTTACAGTTAAATGAACTAATGACAAATATTTTCCAATACTTTTGGTTGGCTCTAAAAGCCTGTGAAAGACGCAGGAAATTTTTTGGAGGAGAAGCGTAGACGAAACATATGTGGTCCATGTTGTTGTATTTCAACTATGTTAGCGGTAAAGGACTAGCGGTCGCCGCGCGTCTTCACAATGACTGGTAAGATGTTCAATATCTACTTAACGAGTTCATTTGGGATAGAAATTAAAAAACATCGCAGTAGCTCAATTTTGTTTAAAGTTTAACGAATTTTATAATCAGTCCCGAACGTGTAGGATTCAAACTCGTTACTACACTGAGAGCACGTTGGGGGAACAGCTATCCCAACAGCGTCAGCAGCGCTACTAATCAAAGGAAAACTCCGTGACTTCGCTTGAGCCAGCTGATATTCGAATTTGGGTGAGCTGCTCACCCAAAACAAATCGGCTGCATGACCACATGAGCGGACCACTGCGCCCCCATTACAAAAGTTTGAAGCTCTCCCGCTCGTTGGTACTAAAGACAATCTATGATGATAAGTGGCTTAAACATTTTGCATACAGATACGTGTATATTAGTTCCTTTTGATTTATATTTAATATAAATTAAAAAAGATGAAAATATATCTCTATGGATAAGAAATATATGCAGGAACACAATTTCAACTAGCGAAAACAGCCATTATAACAAAATTCATGAACAATCACTTATTGACTGTACCTTTCTTGAACCTATTTCTCACAAGTATATGTGTATCAGTTCTTTACTTGTTTTATATTACCTATATTAATAAAGTGTTGAAAACAGATTTAGATAGATAAGAAATATATGAAAGAATATAAACGTACTCAATGGGATAACCTTCGTTATAGAAAAGTTAATCTACGGAGGCTGTTCGATGATGGCTTAAGCATTTTACATAAGGGTACATGTGTATCAGTTTCTTTTGTTTTATTTATAATATATATATTTTCCGTTTTTGTTTACTTTTTAAAAATATAATATAAAACAAACAAATTGATACACATACATTTATGAAAAATATGTCCAAAGCGATTACACTCTACAAATGATTATACAGAAAGTTTGTTATAATGGCAGTTTTTGTTGATTGAATGTATACTTCTGAATATATTTCTTATCTATATTAAATGTACATATTGTAAAATAAAAGTAATATAATTATTAAATATATTAAGCAAATATACACATAAGTTTGCACATTTATGTGTATTTTGTTGGAGTAGGAATAATCTACAAAAGAGAAACAGGTAATTCATTAATTTTTTTACTTTATAATATTATACTCCATTCAAGCTTATTATTTACTAAAGAATATTAAGGGTAAAATTTTATGTGGACGATCGTGTTTCCATATTTAAGTTTTACGATAGATGTATATATTGTAGATACGATCTTGACAATCCTGAAAAAAGAGCTGTTACTAATATTCATTTATATCAATGTAATTAATTTTAAATGAATACTAGTAAATGTATTTTGCAATAGTTTACGTCATTCAATATAAGAATGAACATGTGTAAATACTGGCTCATAAGCGCTATACCTAACCATCCTTCGGGTCAACAGTTTTCCAGCGCTTTGGGTTCGCCTTTCGCCCGATATTTTGGGTCAGCTGCTCACCCGGACGGTGCGCAGCATTACCGGGCAGAGGGCAGCTGTTCTCCCAACGTACTCTCAGTGTACGATTAATTGAACCTTTAATATCGATTTCGTGAGTTCTTTGGGATGATAAATTGAATCATATCACAGTGGATCGATTAATTAATTGAGAAATTTAACGAATATTAAAATTTGCCCCAATATGGTCGATTAAATATCTTTTTACAATTACTAATAAAAAGCTTAAAATCTACTTAACGAATTCCTTCGGACGAGAAACTAAAAATATCGCAGTAGGTAAATTATAGAAAAATTTTAACGAATATTCGGTGTGCAGAATGGGGTGGTTAAATCCCTCTTTAGAATGACGAATAAAAAATTGATTTCGATGGGTAGGCTGAAAATACTTCTGGATTCAATCCAGAAGGTATCTGCATTACCATCTTTACGAACTGTAATACTCATTATATACGAATTTTAATTAAACTAATAAAAAGTTCAAAATCCACTTTAATTTTTAATAATAACTGCAAAGTATACTAGTACTTATCATAGATTTTGAAACATTTCGAGGAAAGATCTACTTCATTTGAGAAAATTTCAAACGAAGTCGCAAACGTATGATAATATTGAATTCTACAGTCGATTGATATTATTAAATGGAAATTTAAAATTTTTCGAATTATGCAAATGATAAATGCTTTAGTATATCGTCACCGTCAGGTAGGAAGGATTTGGTTTGTGAGCATCCTGAACTAATTCTGAAGTGTGGTAATGAAAAAGAAATAGCTACCTTTATGAAAGATATTTTGTTATTGGAAATACTAATTACTTTTATCAAATAGAATTTGTAACGAATGGACGTTTTGGAAATATCAAGTAAGGAGAAAAAGAACTAAATGAATGCAAATAAGTACTTATTCATCAAAAGTACTAATGCATTTCCACATGTTATTTCACAACATTTTTAAATACTACTTTTTTATAATATCGTAATAGGAAATTCGAAAACATTTTTGCCGGATATTCCGTAGTAACGTGTGTACACTTCTAGCTTTCATACATTTTGAAACTTTTCCACCAAACCTTAAATTCATTTCCTTTTAAACATTACAATTGATATCATAAGGTCGTCATAATATGAAATTCTTTTTCGATTCTAAATAATGCGTACAACTGGAGTTTTGCAATTATGGAGTTTTCTTGACAGTTTTATGAAAATGAAAGCAGACAAAATTTTTACATTGCATATTATTCTGCATATTTTTAAATGGACATTTCATACTTTTTACACCCCTTCATTTATAAAAATCGATTAAACATTTGTGCGATGTAATCTGTAATGCTACCTCTTCGACGTATAACGTCCCAAGTTTCACGGCCTTCAATATTAATTATTTTAATTTCATTATATCGTGTTCTCTGGTGACGATTTGTATGATGACGTTCGGTAACATTGGTTAGGTACCAGTCATTTGTCAATTTGAAATTTCGTTCGCGGGAACGAATAATCAGATTTTCTTGTCTATGATTGCGCGATAGAGCTAAAGCACCGGTAGGAGGCCGACAGTCATTTGTCCGAGATTGTTTCGCTGGGGCATTCTCCCCAAAATAAATAAATTTTCAAAGTTCGTTTAAACAGAAAATCTAGTCTTAAAAAATTATTTCTAGTACTTTTCAATTTAGAAAAAAATACTCTACCTCGTGATATAGCTCATATGCGGGATTTTAGATACACCCTGTATATAATACCTGGAAATACAAAATACTAATAATTAATGAACATTCGTGAATAATGTGTAATCCATATATTAAGTTAGGTGCGAAAGCATCCTTCTATACTAACTATTGTAGTAGTTGATAAAAAATGTATATTGTAATGTATATCTTGTGATATTTTTCTGATTTAAATAATAAATACATTTGTAATAAATTTAAACAGAGTTATCTTTATTTTTAGCTAAGTCTTCTGAAATTCTTCCTAGTTCTCAGAAAACACCTCGAAATTCGCTGATGAAGGAAAAAACAAGCAGTGAAGGTATATTCATTACATTTCTTATAATTTCTAACTGACTTATAATTTCTTTCAAATGTGTACCAACCTGCGAAGTAAAAATATATTCCACTTATTTAACGCGTATGCAGGCGAATTAATTATCTTTGCTGTTAAAAACGTCTGAAACGTACAAAAATCTTATATTTAAATATACTACTTCAAAAAACCCGGTAAGGTTCGTTTCTACATGTCGAGTGTTCTGATTTTATTATATAAAAAATAACCATGAATCCAATTATATTTGACATGGTTTCCCGAGCCGATAGCTTTAAGGAAACGCTCTAAAAACCGGCCAGTTTATAAAACTGTAAAGGGATGCTTTTTTTTATAGGAGTACATTTAAAATATATCAGCTGCAGTCAACTCGTGACGATGTGTACATATCATAACATGTAAACATTACTTTATTACGTTATAAAATAACAACACGTCGTTTTCTTACATCATTTAATCATCCAGGTCGATAAATTCATGCAAATATTTTAAAATAAAATAAGTCTGTTAGTAATAAATTATTTATACGTAGTATTGGGAATATATGAAGTGTTCAACGTGTGAAAAACAAGGAACTGGAAAATACACGGCACTTGCGTAAAACACACGAAAAGGTTTATTAATTCATATGAAATATTGACATCAATGTTATATAGGTTGTTCGAAGAGATTGTACTTGTATATTTAATTCAGAACACGTTTTAGTGTAAATTTGTAGATTACGCGGATCTTTTACGAGAGATTCCGTACTTTTACAGTTACAAAGTCGTTTATCTTTAACACCTTCTTTTAATCTTTTTCAGCATTATTCGTTCAATATTTAAGGCTGAAGCGTTTAGAACTGTTAAGTTCTAAACTTACGCTCTTTTTTTATAAATGAGCACGATGTGTACACTTAAATTTGAAGTAGATTTGACGTAGGTGGGTTAAAGTAAGCAGACGTAAATTTATATAAGATTCATTATGCAATTCTTGACCACTATGAAAATAAATAATTCAGAATTTTTTTTGGATCTTTTCATCAATACAAAGAGTGCGAATCTTAGGACTATAAATAATACCTTCGTAAACAGTTGACCTATCAGCACAGAGGCTAAATTAATCTAGATATATCATAGAGATTACTCTATGGATATTATTTTGTGTGGATTCCATTTAGATTTTCTACGTGGATTTATTGTATTAATTCCACGTGAGGTTAATTTAAGAATTTTATGCGAATTTGTCTGGGTTTTCGGATTTGATTGCATGTGTATTGAATTTCCAGTTATCCTCCGATGCAAAAATTTGGAAAATCAATAAATCTCATTGCACAGATTTCTGACATGTAGAGAATGAGGAGGTGCAACCTTTATTTCGGTAGATATTTTTTGTACAGTAAACAGTTTTCATAATAAAAATTCAAAATCGGAATAATGTTATCATTGCTTTTGAATAGCATTTTTAAATATAAATCGCAAGAAGTCACTCAATTCTTGTTAAAATGTTTGAAATTAGGTACACACACTAAGTATAGACTAGCGGGGTCTACAGAACAATAAAATCATCATTATTAGTTTATTGCCGGTTGCCGGAGATATCGATCATCGATTGATCTGGAAGGGAATTAACCAGCCCATCTGTTAAAAAGTGCCGGGAGAGCGACGCTAAATCATCGAAATTAGATGTCAATGGGCGTAATGGACGACAGTTCAGGAACGCTTCTATTTCTCAGAGGAACGTGGTGATTTCTTGAAAGGTGGGGTAATAGTTCTTAAGAATGCGTAGTGTTACGTCCCACGTAACGGCAATACCATTCTTTTATTTAACTCCATCTTTTAAGAAATCCACAAAACATAATCGGAGCTACGTTGCTTAGTTATACCGATAACAGTTTTTAGTAATAAAGAACACTACCCTACCGATCTCGAAGGGTACAAATAAGGAAACTCTAAACGCCCGAACTCGAGCTTCTCTCAAAATAATCCGATCCCACTAAAAGAATGTAAAAGTCGGAAAAGCAGGTTTTCCCCATTCTCAGTGAATAAACACGATTCCGCCATTACCAACAAACTTTAAACTATCAAGAAAAACTAAAAATTGTACTAAAATATTATTTTTATTATTTTTATTCTTAATACATTTTTATTAAAATAATATTTTACTGAACAATCTTCATAATATTTTTTAGAATAAAACTTTTCCTTTTTCTAAATTCTACAGGAAATTCTGAAAACGAGCACATGGCCCACGATAGTCCGACCCTAGTCATAAAAATATATAAAAAGATAAGATTGGGAAAAATAAACATCCGCTTATACACGGTGGTACTGGAAAAACCCAACCGACTACTATATGCTTTTCCTTATTTTTTTTTTTCAAATTCGATAAATAATATTAAGTTTTACCAAGTTGATAAATAAGGTTACAAACAATAATTTTCTCCTTCACCTTTCCCTTTACAGCTACTAAGAAAAACTGTCAGATATTGGTATAACAAAGCATAATGCTATTTTTATAAATTATTAAATTATTTAAAAGAATGACATTTCAATAAAATTAAAATACACTCAACTATCTTCCTGTAAAATTAGCACAACACTTGAATGAATATTTATAAAAACAAATAATTAAAACTAATAATTAACATTAAAAAGAACAATTAAAAATGTTCACATAAATTAGAAATATATTTTAATAACTTAAAATATATTGCTAATGTCTATACCTGGTATTTTTCACTCAGATAAAACATTTAAGAAAAATTAATATAAATAGTTGATACAAAATTCCTTTTTTTATTTATAACTTTTGTTAAACTCATGCTACAACTTCCGTTCAAGTTTGTACTAATTATTGTCATCTTATTATAACACATTTTGCGTCCACATACAAATCATACATGTCGTAACAATAGTTTATAAGTTTCTTATAAAAATTGTACAATTTTCACGCCACAAAAAATGTTACCCCACTTTTCCGACTCGACTGCACTTTTATGGCCAAGGCATCGAGTATAAAAAGAGCTCCTTCCAGCACCGCTACCACTCTGCCTGGAACCTCTGAATCTCCAACCTTCCACAAAAAAACCCTTCTTAGCGATTGCAAGCGGTTTGTCCAGCTTCTCGCTTATACCAAATCATCTCTTGTCCTAAACAAGGTATTCGGTCTGAACGTCCGAATATCTTTTTTTCCAAATTTCCCGCATTTCGTGACGAGAGCGACTTGTTCAGCTTCGAACGATTCCTTTTCCGATATTTCCGTCTCAACGTCGAAATATCTTCCTCCTCATCTCTTCTCCCCTTCGGTCTGAACGTCCGATGTCTTCCTCAACCCTAAACCCAAATCGAAGGTAACGGCGAGCAGTTTTCGGTTCCCAATTCGTGTTGGGAACCCTAAGTTTAACGTCGGGTCGCCGCGTAAACTCTTAACCTTAGTTTAACGTAGGGTCGCCGCGTAAATTGTTCTTGCTGGGGTCACGGTGCCGATTCGAGGAGATCATCAAAACTCCCTCACGAGGAATCGACAACTTCTACACGGCCTACCTTGAAGGAGTTCGTCCAGTTGTCACACTCCACGAATAAGAACATCCCATTCCAAGGACTGAGAGACCACCAACCAACAAATAAAAAGTAAGTTTATTTTATTAAAATCCCAACTAATACATCCTTCCCTCCTTTTTATTGCCCGAAAAGAGACGAGTTGCTACGGCAACAAATCTAAGAAATTCATTTTTTTAAAATATTTTTTATCTCTTTAACATTTTTTTTGTTACACCTTAGGGATAAATTTTTTTTACTGCGGATACTAGCGACTTCAATCGAGATCATTCTTTGAATGAAAACTCGATCAAGCCACGAGCATCAGTAGGGCTGTTAGGAATTGAAATCAACCCTTAATTATTATGTTTTTTTTTTATATAAAATAATCTTTTTTTTTTTTATTAGGTCGGTATGTATTAATATTTATAAATATAGTTTTTTTTTATCCTTGTCTTTTCCACATCCTTACTCCCTACTAACGATAACATTTAGGGTCACTATTTTTATATGGTGTTCTCGTTTTCAGTCACACAGTTTTCCGGTGTCGACTCCTGACCAGGGATCACAACTAGCCTCCGTTGCCGCCCCTCTGACTTGCCTCCATTCTACTCCCTCATGTACTTCCTTATTACCTCAAAGAAATAAATTTACTATGCCAATATATTCAGAATAAATTGTTTGTTCCGCTTCCCCAGACTTTCTTTCTTTAGCGCAGCCACCTCCGTTCATCCAGAACCCAGAGTCGACCCTTAAGGTCGACCGCCCTTTCACGTAAGTATCCAGAGTACTCATATAAGTACCCCGGGTTCGAGCGTAACAAAATGGTGACAGCGATATCGAACGGAGCCCTGCGCAATTAGAGTTGTCTGGGAGGGAGAAACAAATAAATTTTCCCTAAAATAATTTTTAAATTCTTCTCAAAACTGATAATACAAAAAAAAATCTGTTCAAATTATATATTTTTATTTAATTTTTTCAAGAAAATATTGAAATTTTTCATTTAAAATTTATAATACAAAGAAATCTGTACAAATTATATACCTTTTTATTTAATTTTTTCAAAAATATTAAAATTTTTCATTCAAAATTTATAATACAAAAAAATCTGTTCAAATTATATACCTTTTTATGTAATATTAAAAATTTTTCAATAAGATTTTTACAAATTTTTTTCAAAATTTATAATACAAAAAAAATCTGTACCTTTTTATTTAATCTTTTCAAAAATATTAAAAATTTTCCTTTTTGGTCACCGTTAGTATTCACTAACAATATGGTGATAACGATACCAAACGGAACCCAGCGCAATTCAAGTTATCTGGGAAGGAGAAACAAATAAATTTCCCTTAAAATAATTTTTTTTAATATATACAAAAAATCTGTTCAAATTATATACTTTTTTATTTAATTTTTTCAAAAATATTAAAAATTTTCTATAAGTTTCAAATTGACAAAATTTTATAGAAATTTTTTTCAAAATTTATAATTAAAAAAAATCTGTTTAAATTATATAACTTTCTATTTAATCTTTTGAAAAACATCAAAATTTTTCTCCCAATAATTTAACAATATTTTATACAGCTTTTCTCAAAAATTATAATACAAAAAAAAATCTGATCAAATTATTTAAATTTTTCAAAAATATTAAAATTTTTCCGTTTTAGTCACCGTTAGTACTCACTAACAAAATACTGGCAGCAATACCAAATTGAAACGTGTGCTTTTAAAGCAAAACAAAAAAAAAAGAAGTAAATTTTCCAAAAAAAATCTTCACTTAAATTTATTGGTATCATCAGTTCTCTGTAATTATCATAATGTAACGGAAATGCTGGGTTATATATATCGATAGGAATATTTAGTTCTAAAGTAGGCATTCCGTTCTTCCTCAACCCGGGCGATGGCTATCTCTAGTAATGTTTTGTCAGTTATACTCCAGGGAGTTTTTCAGGACTAGACAACGGCGAGTAAAGCTGAGGTCTGGCAACAGCGCAGGCTCCTGGCCACATGTCCGGTGCAACCAAAAAGGCCGGTCAGACCTCGTCGTGCGTTTTTCTGAAGCGTTGCGTGCATGCAGTATTTGTTTTATAAGAGAATTTCGATTCCTGAGAGTGTACGCCGTCACGAGTCAGTTTGTTATTAATACGTGGAACGACGTTCCTATCTTAGGAAAAGCCCTGCGACGTCTCTACGAAGAGACCCTTGCAAGCGAGCTACGTCCCTAACAGATCGAGAGTGAGAGAGAGAGAGTGTGATCGGGAACCTGTACGACGCACCTACAAATGTAAGTACCGGCATTGTTTCGATTTTCTCATGTTCCTCGGGCTATTCAATTTTGGCGTTATTTATAATAAACTTTACTTACATTCTCTTTCTAAGTGTCTCATTTAATTATTGGGTAATTTTCATCTCATGTTTTTCCGGGTAGTGCCTTTTATTACTGGATGGCACTTTTTTAACTGTTGGCGCGAGACGCATTTATCTGATTTATATTTTGGCTAGAGATTGACTTCAACCGATCCTTCTTTTAAAATCTATTTTGGTCGTCACATATTTATCATATTCAAGATACTTTTTTTTTATTTTATGTTAACCAAAACAGTGACAAAATTGGCGCCCGAACATAATTAACCTGGAATGATTGATTCTTGTGACTGTAATAGTGTTTATGAATATTTGTGCAGTGCAGTTACGAAAATAATAGTATTTGATTCCACTATAATTCCACTGTGAGTTAATATCGATAAATATAGATGACCTTTCAATATTAAGTCGTAATTAGAATCTTGTTATAATTTAATAGTTAATAAGTGACACATTTGAATAAATTGATTAGACACTAAAAGTCTATTTTAAGTATAGACGACTATTCTAAATTTGTTTTTTATCTGTTTGTGTGAATAATAATATACAGAAAATATTGTTAGTGTCGATAACAAGAAATAATAACGGCTCAATAGATTGATTGGTGGAGCGATTATAATAAAAGTAGACTAATAAAATTAAATAGAGTCGACGCATTGGTAATGATAGTCGAGTCTAAGTTAACAATTGAATACTGCTACTAGTGTGTGGAAAGATTGTATATATTAAATATTATTTAAAAATTATTACATATTATTAAAACCGAAGTTCAAATAATCTAGATTAAAAGTTTCTTAATTTCAACGTAATATGATGGTCAATTTAGATAGTTACAGGAAATTCAATGTTTATGTATGCTTAGTAAATATGAAAGGTGTTATTCTTTATTCTTGTTTCTGAGCTGAATTTTTCAAATTTGATGACCACGTTTTCATTAATATACTTTAGTTTATCAAACGTTTTATAATTATATTATGTTATTATTAAATTATTACCGAAAATAAATTTTTAAAAAACTTGACTAAAATAAAATTGATGTTATTAAGAATAAAAAGAATTATAGAAAAATTAAAGTGGTAATGAAAAGGAAACATTTTAATAAAAGAAGTTTTATATATTTTGACGATGAAATAAGGAAATGAAAAACGTATGTCATATGTATGTGAGAGTAAATTAATGTTATTTATTAATAATATATGACAAATCATCGTAGAATTTTAAAATTAAAAATTTTTTTGTTTTTATAATAAATTAATCGTTATCTTTTTGGAAAATATTGGTCGACTTTTGAGAAAAATAGAGTCGACTATAAAAATAAATAGTTGAGAAGGACACGTAAGTGTTGTAAATGTGGAAGACAAACAAAGTATAATATCCAATATATATTAGAAAAATTTAAATTATTTTATTTTTATTTCCATTCAATTGAATAGTATGGGAATAAAAGAAAATTATAGATTGTAATTAATGGCCGACTGTTAATAGTTGAAGTCGAAAGAAATAAATAAAAAGAAATTTGTTGGTTTTAACAGATTGAAGTTAAGACAAAATAATTAAAAGTAAAATATATTTGATACAAATGAGTGTGATAATAATGATAGTTTGTGTCTGTATAATAACATTGTAGGTATTGGTGTACTATTACATGGAAGTGTCAATGTTTATTTATTGATAAAAATTTAAATATTAATGAGTGAAAAAATCAATAATATTGGC
Organism: Trichopria drosophilae; assembly: GCA_030407085.1. NCBI lineage: Eukaryota > Metazoa > Arthropoda > Insecta > Hymenoptera > Diapriidae > Trichopria > Trichopria drosophilae. The sequence goes on along the minus strand of CM059582.1, from coordinate 113,460,998 downwards.
TTGATTAGGTTGAATTGAGGTTAGTGTAAAATAGCGAGCTTAAATTGATGTGACGGTTTGAATAGAGAAATTAGGATTCTAAAGTAGGACGCAACGTAGCGAGAAAATTGTGGCTATTGGAGGAAAAATAAAGTCAATCAAAAAAAAAAAAAAAAAAAAATTAGTTGTGTAAAGTAACGCGAGTGTTTAGTTAGGAAAGGTTAATGTATTTTTATTGGTTGGTATTGTCAGTTAATTAATCAATAGAAATAGGAAGGAAGGTCCAATTTATAAATTAGAGACAAATTAAATAGTCAATAGTTTATTGGAAAATTTGATTTTTATAAATTTTATATATATTAATTTTTTTTAATTATTAATTTTAATGATTATAATTGTTGGAAGTTAATTGAATGATGAAATTGGACGTCCAATAAATAATAAAAATTGACTTTATTTTATAATTAGAGTATATGGACCCCTACTTTTGGATCATCTGGTTCCTAGTAACATTGGGCTCCAGTATATTTTTAATTGGGGCCATATTAAATAAAATTGAAAAATTATTGTCGAGAACAAAGAAAATGGAACCGAATCAGTACCGGGAATTAGATGAGTGGGTGTTCCAATTAGCGCCACAAGAGTTAGATGACGCGTTAGAACGTCTGGAATTAAACAGATCTGGTCGGTCAAGAATTCGAGTAAATAGGCTACTATATAGGTTAGATGGCAATTATACGGCAGCCGATTTTGAGCCGACTGGACATAACGAAACCCAATCTGAATGTAGAATGCGTTGCAATCAACTTTTAGATTCATTTGTTAGTCAAATAGAAACAGAACGCGATAATAGGAATAGGATTCAGGCTCAAGTGCATCGACAAAAGGATATATCATCTATAATTGAAGAGGATCATAGTGTAATTCTACAAAGAAATACATCACAAGATTCGGGTCAGTCTAATGGAAGATCTAGAGAAGTTGAAAATGGAGCCCAAAGCAACATAGATTTGGAGCAACTAGTGCACCGCGTTAGTGATTTAGTCGCCCAACGAATTAGTAAAGGAGGGCCAAATAGAGCGAGTAGCACCAGATTGGGTCAACCAACAAGGGACGAAAAAGTGACATTTCGTGACACATTCGATATTAATTACCCTTCGGTTCTAGACGAAATTAGAGAGGTGGATAATGAAGAACAGGGCCCACAAAATAGCCAGCAACATTTGAGGCAAAGGTCTTCGACGTCGTGTACTCAAGTGGACTCTAGGGAGGGGGGTGGTCGTTCATCACATGGGAACGATAATGGCAGCCGAGGTTATGATCAAGAAAATAATTATACGCGGCTAGGACCAACCTTCCGAATACGAGACCTGGGAGAAACGGTTCGTCGATGGAACGTAACGTACGCCAGCGACGAGCAACATAGCATCGACGACTTCTTGACACGAGTTCAGGAATGTAGTATGATAGCTGGAATCGACGAGGACCAATTATTACATGCTCTGCTCCATTTGTTAACGGGGGTGGCGCTACAATGGTACCGTTTTTCGTTTAAAAAGTGGCGTACATGGACTGATTTTAGGAGAGATGTTAAGGCATGTTATGGTGGTGACAAAAATGTTCAGCGTCGACTGGAAAAGTAAGTCCATATGAGGACTCAGGGTCCCGAGGAACCGGTACGAGACTATATGATATGTCTCCAATCGATTTTAAATAGATGGGTTCCGGAGCCGTCTGTTGAGACGCAGTTAGACTGGCTCCATCAAAATCTAAAGCCAGAATTGAAAATGGCGGTACAACGAGACCGAGTTCAGTCGTTCGACGATCTTTTAAATCAGGCTAGGGAGGCTGAACGAATTCTAAAATGTGTTCAGGCCTATAGACCCCCTCCAGCGCCGGAAAATTCTTATTGTCCAGAGGTCGCCTATCACGGAAAGGCGAAGGCGGTGAAGAAAAGTGTGGGGTTAGCTGCAGTTGGCACAACAGAAGACACTGGCCAACCTAGTAAAGCAGTGAAGGAGGGTAAAACCGCAATAACAGCAATTTCGGAAGCAAGCGTCCAGATGATGTTGGACAAGACTTGTGCTACTTGGTTCCAGTCTATGGAAAAGAGGTTGGCTTCGACCATGGAAGCGACCATTAATAATGCAGTGACGTCCATAAAAAAACAGATGGCATCACAGGATAGCCGACCTTATTACCCCAACGGTGATCGAGCCCTATTAACTTCGGACTTCCAGACGAAAAAGGGGTCAGGGAAATGGTGGCCGACCAAGAAGCGGATTAATGGCAGGTAGGGAGCCAAGTCAACAGATGACACCAACTAGTAGCCAAAGAACGTCCTTTTCATGGAATCAGGAGACATCAAATGTTACAAATGTGGACTCATAGGCTACACCAAGTTTAATTGTCCCAAATGCCGGGAAAACGATATCAGGGATGTGTAACAGAGGTCGCACCTATCCCTGATCGTGAGAAACAGACCTCTCAAAACCAAGTACGTGTAGCCAGCCAAAACCAGTCGGAGGTCTACATGGCAGAAGAAGGAGGTTTCCCACGGTGGTGGTTGTCAATATTAGTGGAAAATCACCGTCTAAGAGCTCTCTTCGACCCAGGGGCAGAGTCGCATATCAGCTCGCCGACAAGTATGGTATTCACATAGAGCCATACATGGGAGGCCGCGCTAGAGTCGCCGATGGAAGACCTGTGTCGGTCACGGGACAAATTAAGCTGCCATTTGGTATTGGAACTGACGTAAATTGGCTGACCGCATTGATTATGCCTGAGTTGCGGCCAGATTGTCTATTAGGCGCAGATTTTATTAGAGAATTTAATGCGATATTGCATCCTCGTGAAAACTATATTACGCTAAATGGTAGCGTCCAGAAGATTCCAGTGGAAGTCGCAATGGTGTCACTGCCGCCTGAAGTGAACCAAAGGACATCAGGACTGCAGGAATTGACAGCTGAGCAACGGAGACGTCTGGATGCTGCTGTCCAATCTTTGGTTCCAGCCAATAATCCACACATTGGATGCACCCATTTGGTCGAACATGTAATTGATGTCGGTGAGGTGCGCCCTATTAAACAAAGATACTATCCGGTTTCCAAGAAATTAGAAGAGGAAATGCACCGGCAAGTACAACATATGTTGGATGAGGGAATTATCGAGCCGTCTTCAAGCCCATGGTCGAGTCCTGTCGTCATGGTGAAAAAGTCGGACGGTACTTGGCGATTTTGTGTCGATTATCGTAAAGTCAATGCCGTCTCCAAAACAGACGCTTACCCTCTGCCCTATATGGATTCCATTTTACGAAAATTGCAGGGCGCTCAATATATTACTACGTTGGATTTAGGGAGCGCAATGTCGGCGTCAAATATGTTCGTTGAAATATTTACCAAGAATTTTGATAAATATTTTTTTTTCACGCATACAAACAGTCAAACTTTTGTTTTTCAGTTGCAATACAGATAAAATACGGTATACCTTTTTTAAAGTAAAGGCAATTGTAAAATATATTATTAAATTTGTGATTAAATAATCCTCATTTAAGTTTTAATTAAACTTTCATGACAATAAAGCACTTATAAGAAAATAATATCGAAAGTACAGCATAAATGGTAACTTCAATGTTACTGTTTATCATGTTTTAATAAACACTTATTATTTAAAAACATCCTAGTAGTAAATTATTTTAATTAAATGATAATAACATTAATATATTTTTCTGGTTATCTGATGATCAAATGCGACCAACATTCGAGAGTTTACGTTTGAGCCTTGTTGGCTCCATTGGTAGAGCGTTTGCTTATGGAACCGGAGGTCGGTAGTTCGAGTCCTCGGGGTTTCTGTCTTTCCAACTTTTTTTTTATTTTTTTTTTACCAAATAAATATTAAAATTGTATTATATTTAAAAAAGTATTTTCACAAATTATTTGTTATTAACAAAGAATTAAATTTTTAAATTTCATCTGCGTATATTCGTATACATTTATTATTTATGTATTTTCAAAAATTACTCTTCTTAACGTTTTTTTTTTTAAATATTCTAGAAGTGAATTATTTTAATTCATATTTATTTATTATTTATTTATTTTCGATAATTACTGTTTTTAACGTTTTTTTTTTAATATTCTAGAACTGAATTATTTTAATTCATATTTATTTATCATATATTTATTTTCGATAATTACTCTTTTTATCGTTTTTTATAAATATTCTAGAAGTGAATTATTTTAATTCATATTTATTTATTATTTATTTATTTTCGATAATTACTGTTTTTAACTTTTTTTTTTTTAATATTCTAGAACTGAATTATTTTAATTCATATTTATTTATCATATATTTATTTTCAAAAATTACTGTTTTTAACGTTTTTTTTTAAATATTCTAGAAGTGAATTATTTTAATTCATATTTATTTATTACTTATTTATTTTCGATAATTACTCTTTTTATCGTTTTTTTATAAATATTCTAGAAGTGAATTATTTTAATTCATATTTATTTATTATTTATTTATTTTCGATAATTACTGTTTTTAACGTTTTTTTTTTAAATATTCTAGAAATGAATTATTTTAATTCATATTTATTTACTATTTATTTATTTTCAATAATTACTGTTTTTAACGTTTTGTTTTACATATTCTAGAAATGAATTATTTTAATTGAATGATAATAACATTAATATATTTTTATGGTTATCCGATGATCAAATACGACTAACATTCGAGGCTTTACGTTTGAGCCTTGTTGGCTCCATTGATAGAGCGTTTGCGTATGGAACCGGAGGTCGGTAGTTCGAGTTCTCGGGGTTTCTGTCTTTCCATTTTTGTTTACCCCATAAGTATTAAAATTGTGAGAAGTATTTTGAAAAATTATTTGTTATTAAAAAAAAATAAATTTTTTAAATTTCATCTGTATATTCATATATATTTATTATTTATTTATTTTCAAAAATTACTCTTTTTAACGTTTTTTTTTTTAATATTCCACAAGTGAATTATTTTAATTCATATTTATTTATTATTTATTTATTTTCAATAATTAGTTTTTTTGTGACGTTCGGAACTTACGTTCCGACCGCAACTGGTATCTTTATCACTTCTGACACCAGGTTGTTTTAACGGCATTAACAACCAAACCGATTATTAATTTTGTCCTGGAAAAATATATGAATCAATGAATAAATAAATAAAGGCTCGCTATTCGCTAGCCCCCGTACGGGTTGCCTGATCGATATAAGTTATTTTGGTTAATTTGGGAGTAATGATAAGTGCGTTGAGAATTCTATATTATCTTTAATTGTATTTGGCTTATAGATAAATGAATAAATTACAGGCCACCGATCCTTGTATTGGATAGTAGAGGGTTTCCCCTCTGGATAGCGAGTAAAGTTATAATTTGAATTATATGAAGCAAATGACAAGTTAAAAAGATTGGACACGAGAGAGAAGGAAGGGTAGTAATAATTACTTTGAAAGTACCTGATTAGTATAATCCGTAAACTATTGCAGACATACACTTCACTAAACCCACTTCTTATCCTACCGGTAAAGTTCGTATTTTACCGGGCACCGGTCAAACAAACACGCAAAGTTCCACCGAGGCGATTGCCAAGCGAACGCGGAAAGAACATCAAGGCATAGTGCGTCGGTCACACGTCACCTCGTTCCAGGGTGTGAGGACGCAACTCAGGAAGTCATGCGATCCTGCTGACTCCTGCATTTCGGCAGTCCACGGCCTGGGCAGTAAAGAGTTCCCAGCGCAATATGCATCTTTCGAGCGCATAATCCGAGGAGTTTCAAGAACTCCTCCGATAACGCGCACGCTGTAAAACGTTTAGTGGAAGTTTGAACGATGCATATTGTTATAATTCATGCCGAATGTAGACAATTATATTCTGTGGGAAAGATAGTCTTAAAATTTTATATGATATCTACGCGGAATGTAGCATTATATTCCGTGGGAATGATGAGGTTAATTTAATAAAAAGTAATTTTACGCGGAACGTAACACCCCTCCCCCCTTATTCAGCTGACATCACTGACAGCTGGTTGCCAGGTGATTTATGCTATCGTTCCTCGTTATTGAATTCTGAATTGTTTTCGCCTTCCTTCCGTCTCTTCTGAGTTATCTGACATATGGAATAAATTTACTGTTGTCAATACAGTTGTTTTTAGTACTGTTGCACATTTTGCTTCGTACAGTGAAGAAGCACTTCGAAAGACAACCAGAGCCGGTACTACAGTTTTCCCTATAATTTTCCCCAAGTTATCTATTCTATCTTATTTTCTAATTTGCATGGTTGCTCCCAGTATCGTTATTACATTAGCGTCATACAATGAGGTGATTGTAAAACCATCCCTCGAGAACAACCAGGCCCTGCATTACAATAGGTATATCTTCTTTCTTCTGAGGTTGGTCTTGACCTGGCCACAGTGATGCTGGTGATGCTGTTGATGTCGTTCTTCTTGGTTGCTCTACGGAGGCTCAAATAGGTGATCGTTACGTCTGTGAACAGATCCGATGTATCACTTGAGATGATTACAGTGCCCAGCATACATTGCAGACCCGACTAGACATGGCTGCTTGCGATTCTTTCGAACTCCCAAATCTGCGTCGTTCTAAGTCCATTTCCTTATGAATGTAAAAATATTCTTGATCTTTTCCTTGGGACTTATTACTCCTATTTCTCGACATTCAATATTGAGTTGTCCTGGAATAGGGTTCTCTGTTGTTCGATCAACTATTAAGGTGAAAGTCTCTCCAGGTCGTTAGTTCATGGACCACCCAATGCAAGCGATGAGCTCACTTGCTGGTAACCGCGGATTTAATGAGGTCAGCGGAAGTTGGGTGTAGTAACAGTGATACCTCGCACGATGGTCTCGCAGTTACATCAAAGATTGGATGGCTCATCGCACAGATGAAGTGATGAATTGTAGATGCACAATCGGTTAGATGATGTAGTAGTATCTACTCCAATCATTACTTCCAAAAAATCCAACTATTTGGGGAGGATGTAGGATGATCCTGTACGATTCTGGAAGATGAATTGAGGGCTGGTCCAGATGGCCAATTCCTTATTGTCTGCAAAAAGTTTGTCCATCTGAGAATCAAAGTACTCAGCGTCATCCTCTGTCAAAGTACCGAACAATGTTTTGCCGAGTGACCCTAGGAACTCAAGAGGAGCTCTCCGTTTTGATCTTTCCGTGTTGCTGGATGTTGGTACATTCATCAGTTCCTTAAGAATATCCGTTATTTCTTCTCTAATTTCATTGAGCCGGTTTTCCTTTTCTAATAATATGGCTCTTCTGCAACACCTTTACTGGCAAAGACAACCATTTTAGGTATTCTTGCTCTGCACTTTTTATCATCGGACGGACGTCTTCAGTTAAGTATTGGTTCGAACTCATTACAATAGTCAATCTCCATTCCGAGCCACGGAACCGTGCAATGTGAGTTTGTTCAAAATAAATTCCTGGGTTTTTCAGAGGTATAACCTTAGTTGCAGTTGTTATCCCAACGGTAAGGGATAAAAGGTACCTTAATCTTATCATCATGCTTTTTGTATCTAATACCGGAATCGTTTTCAACAATCACATTATTCAAATCAGTAACTTCAACAATTTTAAATGGTCCAATATAATAATGGTCCAATATAATAATTATCCAATTTACCTTTACGGGGTTCCTTCAGGATGTAACACTCGTCACCTACCTTACCTTTGAATGGTCTCGATTTCTCGTCATAATTTCTCTTACCGCGATGTTTAGCGACGAGCAGATTATCTGCCGCCATATTGCGAATTTCACTCAATCGAAGAATCAAATCTCTTAAATATGAATTATAGGTTTCTAACTTACGATTATCTGGGAATTTACTAGGCATTCTGGTTGGTTTTCCGAATATTAATTCGTAGGGGGTGAAATTAGTACTCTCGTGCACAGAAGTCTTGTACGAAAACATAGCGTACGGTATGAGAGTATCCCAGTCATCGAAATCATTAATATAGTGCCTAAGATATTCTATTAATAGTACGTGGCTACGCTCCAAGGATCCGTTCGTTTGCGATCGATAACCCGAAGTGGTGATTTGTTCTATTTCGAATGTTTTTGCTAATTATTTTAGAATTTTCCCTACGAACGATGCTCCCCTATCCGTTAGTATAGCTCTAGGAGCTCCGTACTGGGCTATAAGGTGAATTGCCATAGCGTTGGCGATAGTGTCAGCTTTAATGTCGGGGATGGGTATAGCTATGCAATATTTTGTAAGCAGATCCTGCATGGTCAATATATGCCTATTTCCTTGTGGAGTGGTGGGCAGTGGACCCACCGTATCCAACGCTACCTTATCAAACGCATCTAATGGCGTATCCGTGATCAATAATGGTTCACGAGTTTTTGCTCGAACTAATTTTGCCTGTTGACAGGATTGACAGTGCTTAATGAATTCCGCCACTTCCGCGCGTAAGCCGGTCCAATAATATTTTTCTCGAATTTTCCGATATGTTTTGATCATGCCTTTATGGCCACCAGATTTACTACTATGATATTCCTTAATAATATTAAATCGATCGGACTTGGGAGGTATTAATGATTTTCCATAGCATATGTTGATTTTAATGTCGAGATCCCCAAAGATATCTGCTATGATGTCTATTAGTTGTCCGCGTGGCAGATTATCAGTGATTTCCCCAACGGTTGAAATTCGGAAACTCGCAATTTTTAAACTCAGAAGTACGGACTTCAGATTTTCGAGGCCCGCGACTAGGTTTCGGACACTTAGGGTTTCATAGTGTCGTTGACTTACCACTACCGTAAATAATTTATACGATCCATAAGGCGTGATTATGACCTGTCCTAATCTGATCTTCCTTTCGCGGATCTCATCTGGGTGAATTATACCCAGGTCTATCAGCAGATGGGTGTTCGGGCTTGGATCTTCGCCATCAGCTGAAATGAAATGCACCATGTTATTCTTGTTGTACGTAAGTGACTCTCTGCATCGTATGATGGATTTCATATTTTCATAGGTTCGCAAATCTCTTGGAATATCATCGTCTGGGATATTGCTCGATTTTCTTCTTTCAGTCAATATTCCGGATACTTGTCTTGGCCCAGATTCTTCCCTAGTGGTTTCTAATATTTCCGGCAGGTAGACGGGTCTGCGGTTTCGCAAAAACTGATATTCGTTTCTGGCCCGTGGCGTTTCAATTCTAACTGTACCCTGGTTGATGGTTGATGGGATAGGTGTGCTCGCAACCTGCTCCCTTACCCGAGGTTCCTGTGATTCCTCTTGGGCACAGAATGGCGTTGAATGCGCCATTGGCTTCCTGCGGCTGGGTGAAATTGTCTTAGGTTCTATTCTTTCTTCTTCATCGTTTGCATCGCTTTGTTCTCGTTGCGAGAGTGCCTTTACTCGCCGATCCATTTCTGCATCCATGGTCTCGTCATCATACGGGTCTAATTATTTTAGCAACTCGCGTATTTCTTCGCTTGGTTCGTTTCCTAACGATAATCTCGTAGGCAGCACAATATCTAATGGTTCTTCATATCCATCCCATTGTAGGGATTCATTTCTGCTTCCTGTGGTCTCATCATACCTTTTAAGGGAGTCTTGTAATTCCTTCAGGAATGATGATCTTGGTTTCCTGCCTATTCCAAAATCCTTGGTTGATGCGGCCGGGTCCAAATCAGGTTTTTGACCAATTGAAGGTGAGGCTGGAATTGCTTCGATTTCGCCCGAAAGTTCATCGCTTTCGTCTGACTCCTTTGGACTGAAGAACATGGCCATGATGTTTATATTCTCACCTTCTTCCTCTTCGTCACTCGAGGGGTCCGATAAAACTGGATTTTGGTGGATTGGTTCGGGAGATGTTTTCCTAGTAGGTCTGGGCGGAAGGTCAAGGCTAGGTGTCAAACTCTTCCGTTTGCGTTGGATGGGAGTATCATCCGTGTCATCTGAGTCATCAGTCGATGACGATTCGGATGGTTGTGGTCGAGACGTCTGCGTCGCTGCAGGTTGTAGTGATTGAGTTTGTGCGCGAGTTCTCGTCGCGATCCCTTATCTTGTGGGGTAACCACTAGCGGAACACTTGGCTTATTTTTACTTCCTACTGGTCTTCCTCTGGGTTTTGACACGTGAGCAGTAACAGCTGAGGACGTTTGCGGTACCTGTGCACGTAATTCAGATGACCTCGTTGCCCTTGGTACGATTTTTCGGCGTTTTATTGGTAAAACCTTAAATTCTTCCGTATCATCCAGATCTTCCGAGCTAGAGTTCGAGCTATCCACCGGGTTTCGAGATAGGGCATCCGCATTCGTATTTCTTTTTCCGGATTTAAACTCAAAGTCATATTTATAGTTCAATAATTTCCATTTCCAACGGATCAATCGTTGACCGATATCTCCTTTGGAATTTACCCATTTTAGTGGTTCGTGGTCACCCACGAGGGTGAACTTATTCCCATACAAATACGGCCTGAATTGAATCATCGCATACAGTGCAGCCAAGCATTCCTTTTCTGTGGTTGCATAGTTACGTTCTGATTTTGATAATGATCGGGAAAGGTAAGCAACCGGTAAATCGTCGTCGCCTATCCTTTGGCTCAGGATCCCGCCTATCGCAGTATCTGATGCATCAGTCGTTACTGTGAAAGGTTTAGTAAAGTCAGGGTATCGTAGAATTGGGTATTGGCATAAGGCTCTCCTTAATTCTACGAAACTATTCTCCTGCTCTGCAGTCCATACAAACGGCTGTCCCTTCTTTAGTAACAGTGTGAGTGGTTTGGCTTTCATTGAAAAGACCTTTATAAATCGGCGATAGTAGCCGACCAATCCTAGGAACTCTCTAATATTTCTAACTGTCTTAGGTCGCGGATAATGTTCGACGCTTTTATTTTCCTTGGGTCCGGCTTGAGTTCGTCACGAGTTATTATATGCCCCAAGTATGTTACCTCCTTCTTGAGGAATTTGCACTTATCCGGCTGGAGTACTAAGTTTGCCTGCGCTAGTTTCCCGAGTAACCGTCGTATCTTTTTACCGTGCATTTCTTGCGAACACAACTATATCGTCCAAAAATACGAATAGTTCGGTACCCTGCAATCCCATAAGTATCTGATCCATGAATCGTTGAAATGTCGCAGGGGCGTTTTTTAAACCCTCCGGCATTCGAACGAACTCGTAGTGTCTGCCAGTCGTTGAGAAAGCCGTTTTTTGACTATCCTTGTCATTAACTGGTATTTGCTGAAACCCATTTGCTAAATCGAGAACAGTGAGATACTGGGATTGTCCGAGGTAATCAAGGATATCTAATGTATTCGGTAACGGGTATCCATCTCCAACTGTTTTCGCGTTGAATTTCCGGAAATCAATAACTATTCTCCATCGTGGGTTCCCTTATGAATCGGGTTTTTGGGGACAATCCAAAGAGGTGAATTGTATGGAGACACTGAGTGGGGGTTTAACAACGTAATTTTCCAATTTTTTCCGAATTTGCCGTTGAATTTCCTCGCGGTTAATGGGCGGTAGTCTGTACTGCTTGGTAGTAACGGGAACGTCATCGGTAGTAGGGATGTCATGAGATGTTACTGATGTACAGGGTAAGTTGTCTCCCGGAAGATGGAATTGGTTAGGAAATTCTCGGAGGATATCGATAACATGTTGTTTCTCTTCATCATTCAGATGGTCTAACCGAAGGAGATTGACCAGCTCTTGATGGCGATCATCCGTTGCGCAATCTTCCTCGGAAGATTCATAATCCAATGCTGAGCCTCTTCCTGAAAGTAGTGCCAATCAAATGGAATTATTTCTTGTGACTCGATTTCGATGTCAACGTCTTCGTTTGTTGTGTTTATTTCCAATATGTGGCAAATACCGTTATCATTGGAGACCACGCCTTCGCCAATAAGTATTCCATCAGGCGTTTTTAGCCGGGGTAGGTAACCCTCTTTAATCTCTGGGTTACTAACAGCAATCCCTATTGGTTCGCGCATCCTTGCCCGGAGGTGGTGTACTTGCCTTAATGGGTGATTTGCGAAATGAATTTTTGTGTTTGGACTCTGCCACTGAAGCGAATAGGTCTAATAGGGTCACTGGCCGTTACTAGGGTTCTGTGGGCAAATGATATCTCCACTTGTTCTTGTTTAAGGAAATCGTTACCTAGGATACCATCATATTCCATCGGAAACCTAGACGACACAGCATGAACGGAAAAGGGTCTTCCAAAAAGTGTTAGTGTCACGGTGCCCTTTGTTTCAATCTTATGAGGTGAAATTCCCGATATTTCTATTGCGTTGTCTGGATCTATTTCTAGATCTCTATGTAAAATTCCGATCTTTACAATGCTGACATCAGCACCAGTATCAATTAAAAATTTCGCTTTATTATCATCGAGTCTTATTTTCGGGCACCTCGATTCAATGACAAGCGACTCAGATTCTCCGTTGAATCTGAAAATTTTACAGTCGGTTTCCTGGTCTCGCGCTGGGTGTCCTGACTCGCAGCCGCGCTGTAACGACGAGCCGGCGATGAGTTTAAAGACCCGGTCTCTTTCCGTTCGCGCGACAGATCTCCTGAGTCGGGGTAGGATGAACGATATGGCGAGTTAGTTCGGTAAAATGAACCAGGGCGCGAACATTCGCTAGCAGGTGCGAGTGATACACTTCGCTCCCGCGTATTTAACGCAAAGGAATCGTTCGGCCAACGCCGATGTTCATCCGCCGCTGGTGATTTATTCCTGAAATCACCGTCACGGTTACGCACGGGCGACTCTGATCGCATGGATCGGTCCGATTGGTTAACGTTAGGAAGTACTGGTCGAATTCGTGACGTCATAGATGAGTTATTCGGATTGTGATGTACGTTATGCATCTGATGGGACTGAGGCGCCTATAACGGACGTATTTGAACCGGTGGTGGATAGTAAGGATGGAAAGGATAATAATGCGGGTAATACGGTGTAGGAAAATCGTGCTGCGTTGGTGTTGGTGAATAACTCGAGGTAGTAGGTGTTCTTCGCAATATACCTACAGAATTTGGTAACGAAGTGTATTCGGGAGTTCTATCACGAGCATACAGCATTTTTGATCCCCTAACATCTGGTATTATACCCGATTGCATCCTATTTTCTATTCGTTGCGCGATCTTTAGGGCTCCCTCGAGATTTTTAGGTTCTTTTAAGTCTACACTCATTGCCATATCATCGGGCGGTCCACGTACGAATGCATCTAAAACGCACAACTCCAAAGGTTTCATCGTAGGGTCGGTTACTTGCTCGACTTCACCTTGCAATGCGGTGCGCGCGCTACTTAATAGGATACTAAGTCGGTCCGCGAAATCCGCTACGGTTTCATTGCGTCGCATTCGGGCAGTCTCAATTTCATATTGATAATAAGGATAATTTTTCCCGGGCGCGGACGACGTTTAAGATGGTCGATTAAACTATTTACGGTCCGGAATGTTTTCCCATAAGTGCTGTTTCGCGCTGAACCTTGAAGTCGGCTCAGAACAGCAGTTACATACACCTGATCTGACCCCTCAGAAAGTAATGCCAATCCATTACGCACGTCTTGCAAAAAATCCTTCAAAGGGATATTCTTACCATCAAAATAGGGTAGACTGCTAATACTGTTTTGGAGGGCAAAATTTTCTGCCATAGACGCCATTAAGGCCAGCGACGCATTCATCGTTTGATTATTTTCGTCGCCCATTTTTGACCAACTATATAATTTGTTAGCTTATTTAACTTATGATTTCCGACCTATCTTACATGTCAGTTTGCCTAATAATAGCAAATAATGGTAATAAAGAATTTAATCCAATTATAGATTGGAATTTTTTGGCCAGTAAATTTCCAAATTTCTTTTTCGCGTGACAATAGATATGTGTATATATTCACGGATGTTCATATACACATGAAATTCTAGAGAAATAGGAATTAAAATATTCCGAAAAATTTCGAAAGAGAACTTACGTTCCGACCGCAACTGGTATCTTTATCACTTCTGACACCAGGTTGTTTTAACGGCATTAACAACCAAACCGATTATTAATTTTGTCCTGGAAAAATATATGAATCAATGAATAAATAAATAAAGGCTCGCTATTCGCTAGCCCCCGTACGGGTTGCCTGATCGATATAAGTTATTTTGGTTAATTTGGGAGTAATGATAAGTGCGTTGAGAATTCTATTTTATCTTTAATTGTATTTGGCTTACAGATAAATGAATAAATTACAGGCCACCGATCCTTGTATTGGATAGTAGAGGGTTTCCCCTCTGGATGGCGAGTAAAGTTATGATTTGAATTATATGAAGCAAATGACAAGTTAAAAAGATTGGACACGAGAGAGAAGGAAGAGTAGTCATACTTACTTTGAAAGTACCTGATTAGTATAATCCGTAAACTATTGCAGAGTTACACTTCACTAAACCCACTTCTTATCCTACCGGTAAAGTTCGTATTTTATCGGGCACCAGTCAAACAAACACGCAAAGTTCGGTTAAACGGACTTAAAAATGCGCGGGAGTACCCACCGAGGCGATTGCCATGCGAACGCGGAAAGAGTGAACATCGAGGCATAGTGCGTCGGTCACACGTCACCTCGTATCAGGGTGTGAGGACGCAACTCAGGAAGTGATGCGATCCAGCTGACTCCTGCATTTCGGCAGTCCACGGCCTGGGAAGTAAAGAGTTCCCAGCGCACTATGCATCTTTCAAGCGCGTAATCCGAAGAGTTTCAAGAACTCCTCCGATAACGCGCACGCTGTAAAAGGTTTAGTGGAAGTTTGAACGATGCATATTGTTATAATTTATGCCGAATGTAGACAATTATATTCTGTGGGAAAGATAATCTTAAAATTTTAAATGATATGTACGCGGAATGTAGCATTATATTCCGTGGGAATGATGATGTTAATTCAATAAAAAGTAATTTTACGCGGAACGTAACACCCCTCCCCCTTATTCAGCTGACATCACTGACAGCTGGTTGCCAGGTGATTTATGCTATCGTTCCTCGTTATTGAATTCTGAATTGTTTTCGCCTTCCTTCCGTCTCTTCTGAGTTATCTGACATATGGAATAAATTTACTGTTGTCAATACAGTTGTCTTTAGTACTGTTGCACATTTTGCTTCGTACAGTGAAGAAGCACTTCGAAAGACAACCAGAGCCGGTACTACAGTTTTCCCTATAATTTTCCCCAAGTTATCTATTCTATCTTATTTTCTAATTTGCATGGTTGCTCCCAGTACCGTTATTACATTAGTGTCATACAATGAGGTGATTGTAAAACTATCCCTCGAGAACAACCAGGCACTGCATTACAATAGGTATATCTTCTTTCTTCTGAGGTTGGTCTTGACCTGGCGACAGTAATTTTACGCGGAACGTAACATTTTTAACGTTTTTTCTTAAATATTCTAGAAGTGAATTACTTTAATTGAATGATAATAACATTAATATATTTTTCTGGTTATCCAATGATCAAATGCGACCAACATTCGAGGCTTTAGGTTTGAGCCTTGTTGGCTCCATTGGTAGAGCATTTGCTTATGGAACCGGAGGTCGGTAGTTCGAGTTCTCGGGGTTTCTGTCTTTCCATTTTTTTTTTATTTTTTTTAGCCCATAAGTATTAAAATTGTGATAAGTATTTTGAATTTATTATTTATTTATTTTCAAAAATTACTCTTGTTAACGTTTTTTTTTAACATTCTATAAGTGAATTATTTTAATTCATATTTATTTATTATTTATTTATTTTCAATAATTACTGTTTTTTACGTTTTTTTTTAAATATTCTAGAAGTGATTTATTTTAATTGGTTAATAACACGAGGGAATTTAATTTTCTTACGCATCATTTTATTGATTGTTGAAGACAAATACAATCTTTTGACATCACAAAGGGACATGAAGAAAGTTCATGTAACATTTGATATGGAAACATAAATGTTTAAAATATAAAACATAAATTTCGCTGTTATTGAAGGAAATTGTTATGCTCGATTGGAAGACCGAAATTGGAATCCTTGACTTAAATTAATGTATAATCATATTTCTGCATACGTTTTACTCTCACCAATTTACAATCAATTTGTGTTTAGGTACGTATATCAAAACCAAATTAGTGGTAAAATATCACAAATTAATTAAATTGTCACTTTTGTCCATATGTGCAAAAAAGTGTGCCGGACCTAAATTTCTTATAATTTTGTGTTAACTCTTTGCACATGACAACTTCGACCGATCGGGCTGAAGCAAATTCTTCCAAGTTTGCAAGAGCAACACGCATTCAGAAATGCAGTTGAAAATTAATGTAAGGCAACAATTACATTTCTTATCTTAAAATACAGCCTAACAATTGTCTTCGATATCAGCAAAATTTATGTTTTATATTTTATAGATTTATGTTTGCATATCAATTTGTTACATGAATTCTCTTCATGTTCCTAGGTGATTTCAAAATATTGCACTGTCTTTAACAATAAAGAAAAGAACGGTAAATTTAAATAAATTTTATAGAAATGTTTAACCTGTCATAGTCGAAGATATTAAAATTATATTAAGAAATACGAAATTCCACGAAGTCTGTCAATTTATTATTATTAAAAAATTGGAAATTTGTCATATGTGAACTTGAATTAAATTGTATTAACAAATATTTTATCGAAATTCCAAACAGGCTCAAAGTGAACTTAACTAAAAATCATATGCAAGATTTAATGTCAATTAATAAATGTTACACTTAGTGTACAATTAAAATACACGATGTTCGCCAATTACTTTGTATGAAAAGAAAGGAGTGAATACATTTTTATTCAAGATTGCAGAAATTAACAGATTATACTTCCTTAAGCCTTTAACGCCGGAATGGACAAAATTTTGTCATGAAGTTTGATGAAATATTTTGGCATATGTAAACCATATACGAAAAATTTTAGAATACCCATTTCTTATGTCCCGATGTCCCTTCTTTCGCATGGCGAAGTTAAAATATGTGAACATTTTGACATGAAAAAGTTATAAACGATTTATACTAAAATAACACGTTTTTCGATATTTTTTGTTATTTTTTAAATATTTTTCGTGACAAATTCGAACGGTATACCTCTGACTGTTTCAAATATCGCGTAAAAATTGTTTAAGGTACAAGATAGAACCCACAAAAAGTTAATTTTCAACCTGGCGACGAAAGTTACATTTTTCATGGAAAATTACTGCTTTGAGTATAAAACTTTCGGCATTATTCAGATTCACCAAAAAATAATTACTCGGAGGTTTATGGGGTCACTGATTGCGAATCTGAAGTCGGATTTTCAAAACCCAAAATGGCGGCTCCAATATGGCGGACTACAAATTTTAATTTCTATGAATTTGATTGAATCTTGTTCGGGAGTTTTTGGGGTCGTTGATTTCGAATCTCAAGTCGGATTTTCAGAATTACAAATGGCGGTTCTGGTATGGCACTTTACAAGTTTTAATTTCGGTTCCTTTGCACAGAAGGAATCAAAATTTGTTATTTCATTGTTTATGTCCGACATCATGAGAATTTTTTAATAAAGAACCTGTATTCCCTTTCATTGATCCCAGTGAGGGGGTGCAGGCTATAAATGTTGGGAATTAAAACAAACAGTTCGACTTTGTTAAAAACAATAAATAAATTAAATCTGTAAACAATTTGGACATGCTGAGATCTGTGGCTTTTTTTCGTCAAAACCCTGTTTTCGAACAGAAGGAATTCAGATATCGACGGTTCTTACGAAGACTATGTCATTTTTTATTTTCATTTTATGTAAAATCAAACTGTGTATCGCATAGCTTATATCTCTAACCTAATTTACGATAAAAAATGACCTCAATAAGATCATTAAATATCGCCAAATATCGGTTTCTCTAAAAATGTAACATTTGCAGGGAAAAGTCGGCCATGGGGCGAATTTATAAAACAAAGACGGATTCTTCTAGATTGTTCAAATATTCAACGGAACAATTACAGAATGCAATACGAGAAGCAGAGAAATGTCAAAAATCAATGTTACAAATTTCAAAATTAAAAATGGCTGAATCAACATGGCGCCATATCGGGGCCGACATTTCGAATTTCGAAAATCTGAGAACGGATACATAATCAGCAGCATTGAAAACCCCGCAGTACCAATTTTCATGTAAATCGAATCAAATTTCAGATTTTGGTCCGGCCATATTTCATCCGCCATTTTGAATTACGAAAATCTGACGACATATTCTTAATCAGCGGCCCCAAAAACCCCGTAGTAAACCCCAAGTACAGAGTTTCATCGAAATCGAATTAACCTTCGGATTTTCGTCTGCCATATTATATCAGCCATTTTGAATTTTGTGATTTTGACAACATATTCGTAATTAGTGGCCTCGAAAACCCCCGTGTACAAAATTTCAATCCATCATTGAAATAGATATTGATTTACCTACATGAAGAATAGTTATTTTCGTACGGTGGGCGTAAAGTCCAACTTTACGCCCCACGTGCGAACATTATTTTTCGTCACATATAGGCGGAAAGACGCTTCCATATTAGGAAAAGCATAAGACAACAATAGGAGAGCGGAAGGGCAGGAGCACGTAGGCGGAATGGGGGGATTCGATACTCGAATATACAGGCCTAAAAGTATATTTTGTTTTAGAATAAAGTAGTAGAAAAATATTTATTAATTAGTGATTCTTGATTTTAATTGATGCTGTAGCGTGTAAATAAACTTGTAGTTTTGTAAACTTTAATAAATAATTTTCAACTCGTGATTTTAATTAAATTTTAAACGTTATTATTATGTTTGTTGACAACAAAATTTTAGATTAAAATAGAAAAAAATGTTTAAACTAAAATAGAATTTAATCTATAATACTAAATTTGAACTAGAATACATAATAAATAATTTCTTATTGTATTACAAACACATTGTATTTTTTTATATTAATAATTAATTAGTGTCGTTATTATTAACGGTTGAATTGTTGACATTTTCACTGTTGTTTGCTTGCATTGTTTTTTTTTTTTTTGTTTTACGGGAATTTCGTCCGGATTTCCTATTGATTCTCATATAAACATATGAGTTATTGTACACAGTAATGGAAAGAGTCTCGATTGTCCAAGTGAGAGGGGTATATTTGTTTATTCATAACAAAAGGCACATTTCCCCGGATTTTCAATTTTACGTCTAGTGGGCGTAAAATTTAACTTTACGCCTAGTGGGTGTAAAGTTCAACTTTACGCCCGCAAAAGTGCGGGTAAAAGCGTATTTTATGCCTACTGTGACGAAAAATTATTTACAGGTGGGACACTGATAGTCCAACTATGCCTCTAAGGGTTGTAACGGACCGATTTGCATAGACCCGCGGGTAAACAATAATGCGCGCATGTGAGAGAGAGAGTGAGAGTGGGGTGTGCGAGTGGGAATGAGAGTGAGTGTCGCGTGCCAGCGCGACACTGCGGCCTATAAATTTGGGGGAAATTCCCGAGGTAGGGGACAGTCGTCGCCAGGCCGTCTTGCACAGTCTGTCGATCGACTCGAGCACGCGCTCCGATTCCCGGCTACGTGGAGTTATCCGAGCCATTAGAGGGCTTATAAAAAGAGAAGCGTTCTCTCAGAAATCTATATATATATATATGCATTTGTATGCAAGCATCGAAAAAAGAAGATGAAATAATAAAAGATATTCTTTTACCTACAATCTGTCTCTCGAGTCCGCTTATTTACCTAACCTGCACGTTTCATTTGGCGACCGTGACAGGACTCGAGAGCGATTGGGTAGAGACTCAAAATAAATACATGGAAGAGTGGAAGGCCAAGGAGAAAGCCGGCCAAGTAGTGTTCGGTGGCCTCTATATAGTCAGGCAGACGGGAATTAATATAGAGGAATTCCTCATGAAGCTACCTCAACCGCCTCTAAAAACCGAGTAAGAAAAAAATTAAATAAATGGTACTTTGATAATAAGCCTGAATTGTTATTTTTTTTACACATCCGGTACAAACTTTTTTTTACCGAAAAAAAAAATTTCTCATAAATAAAATGCCGAGGGGCAGACCACGATAGGAAATGCGCCGAAGCATTTCTCACGAAATTGTACGAGAAAAAGAAGTAGAACCCGAAGGGAATGGAGAGCTCTTTTCGAGTCTCAACTGGCAGTCCGAAGCAACCGTTCTATTCCGAGAAATGCGAAAAAAGGACAAGACTGCGAGCGAAGGATAACACAATTAGAGCAAAAAGGTATGAATGCTCAAATAATGCTCGATCAAATGAGCATTAACGGAGAGGAAGTAAAAGACCTACAAAGTCGCATTGAGGATAGAGAAAAGGAGGTACTAGTGCGCCCAGAGGACGTACCAGAACTTCTCGAAAGTTCGAAATTAGCTGAGATCGTGAAAAGACAAAGCAACGATATTCTCAGATTAGAGCATCAAATCAAACATCTCCATTCGCTCATAAGAGAAGCACGGGAGACAAGAGATGCTCGCTTTAGTCGTCCATATATACACGAGGGTGAAAATGATAATACCCCGAAATTAAGAATAAATCCTCCCACATTTTCCGGGGGAAAAGCGGAAAACCCGTTAAAATTTCTGCAAGCGCTTCGCAACTATTGCGAAGGATTAAAAATAAATGCGCCACAATTCAAGACGATTATGTACCAAATTTTGAAGGGTCCCGTCCTGGATTGGTGGTATTTCGTCGAGCAAGATATACTAAACCTAGACGAATTTGAACTTAAATTCCGGAAAAGATACTGGAATGCAGAATCGCAGTACCAACTCAAACGACATATTGAATTCGAATATTACCAAGCCCAGCGAAATGCAAGCCGCGTAGAATACGCCATTGATTTATGCAACCAAATTAAAGACGCGAATATGTCATTATCAAATAAGGAATTAATCACCATGATATCTCGACATTTCGAACAAGAAATAAGGAATGCTATTATTAATCGAGATATTCGCCAATACGACGATTTATTGGATATACTACAAACCTACGACGAAATGGGGCCCTCGAATGCGAGTCGAGGGATGCACGAGAATAAGGGTGACAGAATGGGAATGATCCACCAGGATCGAAGAAGAAACCCGTTGGAAGAAAAAAGAGAGGCATGGCGAAAAACAATGCCATATGAAAACCAGAGCATTCAAAGGAAATACGAAAGTGAAACAGGGCGGGGTGAAAGACAACTCCCAGGGTGGCGCCATCAACCGGTGGCTCCCCAAAGAGTGGTGCCTCGGAGGTACAATGTCAATACCATGGGCTTGAATGAAGGAAAACAAGAAGAAGATGAGCTTTTTACATCCGACGAAATAAAAATCTCGGAAGACAGGGAAAATAGTAAGCCCGGGGAGGAGGACTGGAAAAGCGGAAATAAGGACCGACAGATAGGAATCGAATCAATATTCGAAGATCCAAGGGCATTCTTGACGAATGAAGAAAGTATTCCCATAAATAAAGAACAAATAACATCCCCGAAAATCCCGATCATAATCGAAGGAATCCGAACGAAAACGTTATGGGACACAGGTAGCGAGATCACGTGTATCTCAGAAGCGTTTTACAGGTCGAATGCCGCAGCGTTCAAAAAGTGTCCGACGTTACCCATCACAGGGAAACGCGTTATAGGCGCAACAGGAACTAAGTGTACTACGATAAAAGTGCAGGTGCTATTAAGAACAATAGTGGGAAAAATCGAAAGCGAGATTGCATTCGCGGTCGTACCGCACCTAATTCGAGATTGTATAATCGGAATCAATGTACAGACACAATGGAAAACCCGAATAGATCTCGAAAATGCTCAAATCCACATATCGGGGGATGATTCGAAAAACGATATCCTAACCTTTAACTCGAAAAGGAACGTTGACCAGAGCGACAGGGTAGGAACCGTAAAGCAGGTTGAACAGCCGGAAATCGAGATGATGAACGCTTTATCAAATTCGGAGAGAAGAAAAATCTCGCAACCTAACGAGCAGGATATTCGTGAAAAAGTGGACAAATGTGAGATTTTAAAAGAACACGAAAAAAACGAACTGTCTAAGCTACTGGTCAAGTTCAAGGACACATTCAATGATCGACCAGAGAGAACCAAGATATACGAACATGAAATCAACTTAAAAACAGTAACACCGTTCTTTGTAAAGACATATCCCATTCCGTTCGCATATAAGGCTAAAGTGAAGGCAGAGATACAAAGAATGCGTGAGTTAGGAGTCATACAATGCTCCACTAGCCCTTATATCAACCCGATGCTGACGGTAATAAAAAAGGACGGATCAGTGAGGTTATGTTTAGACGCGAGGGCACTAAACGAACGAATGATAAGTGACCATGAGACACCTCCGAACCCCGACGAAATATTTCAAAAATGTCTGGGTGCCGAATACATTACTAGCCTCGACATGACTAACAGTTTCTGGCAAGTTCCATTGGCTAAGGACTCCCAAAAATATACGGCATTTTTGCACGATGGCAATGTGTACGAGCATACTGTCACGCCATTTGGACTAAAAACAAGTAGCTGAAGTTTAATACGAGCTCTTAACCGAGTATTTTGGGGAATAGGAGATTTTATTATTAATTTTGTGGACGATATTTTATGCGTATCTCCCAATTTTGAGTCACATCTAGGACACATGGAGAAACCCCTGACGAGACTCCAAGACAATGGAATCACTATAAATTTCAACAAATTACAACTATGTCGACAAGAGATTTCTTTTCTCGGGCACATTCTGACCCCGGGAAGAATACAACCTCAACAGGATAAACTCGCGAAAATCCGAGTATTCACACCGCCGAAAAACCAGAAGCAGCTGAGAGGATTCTTAGGATTTATTGATTATTACAGCAAGTTCGTCCGTAAGCATGCCGACCGAATGGTGCCCCTATTAGAATTTTTTTTTTTTTTTTTTTTTTTTTTTTTTTACATTAAACGGGCCGAAGGCCCTTTATACAGTAGTAAACATAACGATCGCTTGATAAAGTAGAGTATAAAAATAATAAAAATAACGACCTAAATTACGTACGCATTACGTGAGCTCGAATTTGAGCTTTAAAAGCTCCGACGGAATCGCAATCCCTAAGCATAGGTGGAACGGTATTCCACAGACGGCGTAGTCGTGTAACAGACGAGTAAAAACTATAATTTTCAGAATTATGTAGTTCAAAAAGTACACGTGGAGCCCGAAAGTTATACGATATATCACGAAAAGAAAATAATGATGAGATATTAATAGAATCAAACCAATTATGAGCATTTTTAAAAGCAAAAATATAATCATAGAATAAATGTAACTGTCGTATTGACATCAAATTAAATGTCTGCATAATTGGTTCATAATTATGATTAATATAACCCATTGGACTGTCAGTTTTAAAAGAAATATATCGTAATATTTTATGCTGAACAGCTTCAAGTTGGTTGAACATAATCTGGCTGTAAGGAGACCAGATAACAGACGCATAGGTTAATATAGGCATCACGAGCGTTTTAAACAAATATAAAATGGTCTCTGGTTTACGAAAATCAAAAGTACACCTTTTAATAAACCCAGTTATTCGAAGAGCTTTCACGATAATAGAGTCGATATGACCCGAAAAACTAAAAGATCTATCGAAACGAACTCCTAAATCCAAGATGGATTCGACTGAAATTAATGGTGTACCATTAAGAATGTAATTGTACACCAGTGGAGATCTACCTCTACAGAAAGTAATTAATTTACACTTTTTTAAATTTACAGGTAAATCGTTTTCAACAGACCACTTAAACAAATTACTGACGTCTATTTGAAGTTTAGAAGCATCCATTGGAGTTATGATTATATAATAGAGCTTAATGTCATCCGCGTAAATTAAACATTTGGCTGATCTGAGACATGCAGGCAGATCGTTTATAAACAAAATAAATAACAAGGGACCGAGGTGCGATCCCTGAGGAACTCCCGACGTGACCGTGATAGAATCGGATATAGCTCCAGAGATCCTCACTGTCTGGGTTCGGCCAACCAAATACGACCTCAACCACGAAAAAATGTTACCCCTGATCCCCGAATTCCAAACCTTCTGCATAAGGCGACTATGATTAACCGAGTCGAAAGCTTTCGAAAAGTCTACATATACTGAATCGACTTGATATTGTTGTTTAAAAGACGAAATTATGTAATCGCTATATAACAAAAGGTTTGTGACGGTAGAGCGCCCCCTAATAAACCCATGCTGCTCCTCAACAATAAATCGGGAAATAAAATCGGAAAAATGTTTAGCAATAAGAGAATCAAAAATTTTCGAAAAACAACTTACAATAGATATAGGTCTATAATTGGAAATATCCTGATTATTACCTGTCTTAAAAACTGGGTGAATGAATGCAGATTTCCACATAGCTGGAAATACACCGGAATTAAGGGATTTATTGAAGAGAAGCAACAAGGGCTCGACCAGCGCCTTCGCACATCTTTTTACAAAATACGGAGGTATCTGGTCTGGACCGGAATTAACATTATCATCCAGACTAGTTAGAGCAACTTCCACTTCTTCGGCCTTGATAGTGATCACGTCAAAATTTATGTCACAGACATCGTACAAAGTGTTAGGACAAAAATACGATAACGCTTTATAGACGGAAGAAAAATAACTAGAAAATAAGTCAGCTATACTGTGACTGTCTGAGGCTAGAATATCATTCCAGAACATATTTCTAGGTAGACCGAAATTCTTATTTGATTTGTTAACAAATTTCCAAAAAGCTCTAATGTTCTTATTAATGCCCGTCTCTAAGTCAGAAATATACGCTTTATATAACAAACGTGATAACCTGATACATTTTGAGCGCAAGTGCTTAAATTCCACGTAATCGCTTAGTAACTGGGAAGACTTCCACTTAACGTGTGCTATTTTCTTTTCGTGAATAAACTTTATAAGCTCAGCTGAAAACAAATGGGGATACGAATTGGAAATAGTTTTCTTACGAGGTATAAATGAATTAATAGCAGAATAGAGGACTGAATAGAAATTATCTAAACTAACTTCCATATTAAAATCACAAAACAATGCATTCCAATCCGTATTCTCAAAAAGGGAGACAATACAATCATAATTACCACGAAAAAAATCGAACATTAAAACGCGATTTGGGATACAATTATTAGACGGTACTGACACTTCGAAAAACGACGCAGAGTGATGTTCGTCCGTTTGCAACACCTGATCTTGAAGTCCGAGATTACGCACAAAAGTACTTGATGCAAACAATACATCAAGCGAATAACCTTTGCTTGGATGTTCATCAAAAAGTTGACTATGTCCCATGTAAGAAAAGAATCGGAGAAACAGGTTTACACATCGTTGGCGATCGGGTGAAAGGTAACAAGTTACATCCAATGAGAGTGGATTATTGGTCCACCGGACATACGGCAGATTAAAATCACCACACACAATGAATTCTTGGCCAGGATACTGTGAAGTAAGATTTTCTACAGTGGTGACAAATTCTTCATAAACTTCCAATGATGACCCAGGTGGAATGTAAACCACAATGAGAATAAACTTGGTAGACTACTTTTAAATGGAGAAAAACAGCTTCAGAAGAAAATGAAGTGTGTAATCGGGTGACGTCAATCGATTTCTTGATAGCTGCTAAAACCCCTCCACCACGTGTAGCCGATGAATCTTCAGAACATCTGTCACGACGAAAAATTGTATAATCCGAAAGTCCCAACTCAGAATCGCCAGTATGAGGTTTCAGCCATGTTTCCGTAAATAACAAAATGTCAGGTAATATTGTTAATTGATGAATGTTTGATTTCAAATAACTTAGTTTATTATTTAACGAATGCACATTTTGATAAAAAATAGTGAGGCTGCTGCTGTTGAATAAATCTTTATTTACGAAAATTATTGCCTGCTCCGAAGTTCGGAAGAGAAGATTTTTGAACCGAAATCAAAACTGGTTTGTTTCTCACAAATCTTATCACTTTAGCGTCAGTATTGTTATTTTTATTATAATCATCTGCTTCGGATCTTAGAGCAGAGAGATGCTCTCTTTGTTTAGCGGTTTTATCTGTAGAGGCTGAAATACCTTGTGGAAGAAGATTTCGATTATTTACTACACGAAGAACTTCATCACGAGAGTGTAGATAGGCGACTGTAGGACGAGGTTTGTTAGCAGATAGCTTGCCAATACGTTTTGTTGAAATATCTGTCAAATCAATATTGTTAATATTGGCTAGTGCTTCTTTGGTGCGTTCGAGGTCCGTATTCTGGTCATTGGGAGGAGACACCTCCGGAATGCCATAAACCATTAAATTTGTGGAACGAGTAATTCTGTCCTCAATTTCATCGACGCAATCCTCAATATTTCCACCTTGATCTTGAGCAGTTTTTTCTAGATTAGAGACTCTTTGGTCTATTGAGGAGACCTTCTCATTCAGAGATAAGAGTGAATGCCGCTGCGCCTCCACAGAATCCATTCTGACAGAAAATTGAGACAGTTTGCAATTAATGGATTCCAGATTAGCGTTAGTAGTCTCAAAAGATCTCTGAATGAAACTTTTCAGTTCTAAAAAGATGGAAGACTCGGAAGAGTCATTCGGAATAACTGAGAGCATATTGCTTTCTGTTTCTTCGGTCATAATCGCGGACGAATCACAGTATTTCGGCGAAGCAGGATCGTTATGTGAAATACTCGTGGTAGCTGGCTTCACAATCTTCGAATTAGACTCCTGACACTGAACTTGAATTACAGGGACTCCTCTAATGCTCGCTGGAATTCCTTTTTCGTCAACGACACAGACTTTACACAAATACACACGTTTCCCTGCACAAGACAAAAAGAGACCACTTGGCAAGTTGAAGGCACATCCACAATGCAAATATGCAGCACAGGAACAGCAGTTTACTGGATTCACTACAATTTTGTTACAGCCAGTGCATGTAATCGATTTCCTTTTAGCAGAACTCGAGCAAGATGGAATTTTCTGAGTTCGGAGTCTTTTGCTAATTGGCGAATAGACAGCTGATTCCGAAAGAGAATCCGAATGACAGTTTAGATATTTAGCTTTACGCTTTGATGCTGCATTCATGGCTTATTCCAACATAAACATTGCATGTCATAATTTAATGAAATAGTATTAATTAAAATTATTAAACTGCATTACAACTTTGCCAGAAAATAAGCACACTGTCACAATTACGTTTAACAATAAAATTGAACAGTAACGTTCCAACGAAGTACAAAATAAATGGTCTATCGAATAATGTCAACAATAAACACTGAGACATACACTGAAATAATGATTGTACTAGATAATAATAAAGTTCGAGAAATACGTAGCTGCACACTTGAGTCATAAAATTATAATCCAAAGACGTATAGACTTTTGCAGTCAAAAATTAAAAAAGCGAAGATCTTGAGAAAATTCCACAAATAATTATATAACGAGCTCACTTAAACGCCAAATTCAGAATAATTCTTAATGACGTCGTATATTCAAACAAAACAAGTAAACAATTTCGGAGCGATTGTAAACACGACCGAATAGTACGAGCGATCGATGAGAACTCAATTGTTAAAAAAACGACAAAAGTGGGAGTGGAAAGAGGAACATCAACAGGCATTCGAGGAAATTAAACAATCCTTCGTGGATACGATGTTCTTGAAACACCCTGCGCCCGGGCAACTCTACATTCTCATTACCGACGCTAGTACATATGCAGTCGGGGCAGTATTGTCTCAATGAAACGAACTGGGAGAGGAAGAAATAGTAACATACTGCAGGAGGACGCTGAAAGGAACGGAATTAACGTACCATACCACCGAAAAAGAACTGTTGGCGATAGTGGCTTCTCTCAAGAAGCTGCGAACCTTCGTGTTAGGGGAAAATATCATCCTGAAAACCGATCACAAGGCGTTGACCTTTCTTAAAAGCTGTCAGAAAAAACGGCGACGGAGGCTCGCAAGAGAGCAGTGACGAAATCATGATAGCTAAGGTCCATTTACCACAACTCGATAAAGAAACTGCTTCCCACCTGAAGAATCTGGCAAAGATGCCAAAGGAAGACCCACAGGTAAGCAAAAAACGGAAGCTGATAGACAATCCGGCTCGCCACGAATTTTTTAGGGTGGAAAATGACATTCTCCTCACAAAGGGGAGACACGGAAACTGGAAAGCCCTTTTACCCCAGAGATTAGGCAGGAGGTTGGGTGAAAATCTTCACGCCGGATACGGACACGTAGGAACAAGAAAACTCTCCAAATTAATGGAAGAAGCTTTCACCTTTGACAATTTCCGCTCAATAATTCGGGACATTGTAAGGACGTGCGACTCGTGCCAACGGAACAAAGTACCGAACCGATATCCCAAGGTCTAATAAAATCGATACTTCCTAAAAAACCGGGTGATCTCAATCAACATCCAGAGGGGGAGCAAACTACATTTTGGTCACGATAGATGCCTTTAGTAAATTCGTAGTAATGTATTCGATAAAAAAGGCAAACACCTCTACAGTCATCAAGAGGATCTTCGGAGATTACATCGCGACGTATGGTAAGCCAGAGAGAATTTAGGTCGATCACGGGACCCAATTCACCTCGGAGAAATGGCTGAATAAACTGAAAGAGGAAAAAATTCAAGGGATTTTCTCATCTATTCGGCATGCACAAGGGAACATCGTAGAACGGGTAAACCGAGAGCTGGGTCGATTCTTTAGAACATTCGTGGGTGATAAACACTCCGGATGGGCGGCCTGGGTGTCGACATCATACAACGATGTATAAATGAAACATATCACGAGTCGACGGAATTCACACCAGTCGAATTACACCTCGCTAAAAAACCCACTAGAATCTGGGAAAAATGGATACCAAGGTCGAGCGACCGGAAAGGGCTTCCAGACGAAAAAGACAAAGGTCATGGACAAGGAGTGCCAATTTCCGCGCGGGTTGCTTCCGGCGGATCAAGTAAGATACGACGAACTCGGACGGGCATTCGAGGAAGTCACCCGGCAAATTGCGATACGGAGGAAGGAACTGCAGCATCTGGAGAACCGGCGGGAAGAGGAGAGACGAGATCCCGAACTCGAGGGGTTAAGGTAGGATCTGCTCTACGAGGCCCTGGACCGGGAGGTGAAGGCAGATTTAGACAAAGATTGGGAATCGGAATATGAGGCTCTCGACAGCCAGATTCGTGAGGAGATCGACGCAGAGCAACGACTGCGGGAAATTGCCTACATCGCCGAGGTAAATCGGATTGATCTCCTGGCAGACGACATTTTATGGATAGACGATTACGCGGGGGCGGAGCCCGATTGGGTGCAAACCTTGATATCGTTCTGAATAAAAATGAAATCTAAATTCCGGGCGTCAATTTTTGTTAAACCGCCCGTTCTCTCGGAAAAACGCATCGGTTCCTGAAAAAAAGGGGGCAAAATCGGAAGATTAGTTCTCCGCAGCTAACTTCCTGGGGGGACTATGTAACGGACCGATTTGCATAGACCCGCGAGTAAACAATAACGCGCCCATGTGTGAGAGAGAGAATGGGGTTTGTGAGTGGGAAAGAGAGTGAGTGTCGCGTGCCGGCGCGACACTCCGGCCTATAAATTTGGGGGAAATTCCCGAGGTAGGGGACAGTCGTCGCCAGGCCGTCTTGCACAGTCTGTCGATCGACTCGAGCACGCGCTCCGATTCCCCGGCTACGTGAAGTTATCCGAGCCATTAGAGGGCTTATAAAAAGAGAAGCGTTCTCTCAGAAATCTATATATATATATATATATGCATTTGTATGGAAGCATCGAAAAAAGTAGAAGAAATAATAAAAGATATTCTTTTATCTACAATCTGTCTCTCGAGTCCGCTTATTTACCTAACCTGCACGTTGCAGGGTAAAAGAGCGGATTTCACACATAGAAATTTATGAGATGGCCATATTTTATTTCCAATGGTGTTAGAAAATTGTTTTGTTTTATTACAATAGCTTGCTTTTTCGATGTATGACGATAGCCGACTTTTCCCGCATTTGGGGTAAAAGTCGCGATGACAAAATAGTATATACCGTTAATTTTAAGCAGTAATTTTCTTTTCTATTACATAGATCTTAAAACAGTAGTTAAAGATTGCATATTAAAAATACCAACCAATAATTATTTTAAGTTTTCTTATGAGGATTTAAGCAAAAAACCATGAAAAATAGCTGACATTACCCCAATTTACGGTACGTTGAGTAGAATTTTCAACAGATTCATTATTGTGAAATTGAATTAAAAACTTAATATTACAGTCAACAAAAAAATTATTTGCACAAGCTGAATGCCTATAAAGGCTGACAATACGTCGGATATCTATAGAAACATTGAGCTTATGCAATAATTTTTTTGTTGACTTAATTCCGTCTTTAATTCAATTTGACAATAATGAATCTATTGAATTCATTTAATAATAATATATTAAAATCGATATTGTGATCAAGGATTAAACGAATATCGACAACATTCCCTTTTATAAATAATCTTTCTAAAGATATCTGCATTCCGGAAAAATAGTAAATCCCAATTGTATTATATTTAACATATAACATATAAACTATAAATAACATATAGTTTTAATTAGTGTATTAAAGCGATGGCGTAGATCATATAAGCGTATATATTAGGCTGGTTCAAAAAAAAAAAATTTTTTTCCTTTCACTTCCCACCCTTGCAAAGTAAACCTTCTGGGGTCACTCACTATTAATACCTCCTTGCGTCGGTGCGAGGCGATTTTTTTTCGCGTTGCGCATCGCGAAAGACTTTTTCCCATTTAATTAACACGTAAATGAGAGACTTGGCTCATTCAACTTGGCATATCACTTCAGAAGTTCATTCAATCATTCTATACGATCTGGTGTCGATAAAATATGTATGAATACTCAACATTCCTTTAATAGACTTCGTAAAATGTTAAAAAAAAAACATGCTAATTTCTTAAACGTAAGTTAAAAATACTGAATTTTTTCGATCCTTTTTTTTCAAACATAATTTTCAACTTGAAAAACCTTTTCTTTGTTCATAAAACGTTTTGATATGGTACAATTTGATCCCGAATTGAAATGTTACGAGCAGATAAAAATTAATTTCAATATACCGAATCCAATACGGCGTCCGAAATGGCGCTTTGGCAACATAAACTTTCCTGATGTTTAACCCCTTGTGTCACGATTTGCACAATGTATCTAAATCGCTTGAACATTCTTACGGTGGGTTTTGGGATCGGTGATTACGAACCTGACCCATCAATTTTAAAATTCAAAATGGCGGACAAAAATTCTTAAATTTAAATGAAATTAAACTGAACTCTGTATTTCGGGGTCGCTGGTTGACATTCGACCTCAAAATTTTTAAATTCAATATGGCGGACAAAACATTATGTTAAATTCAAAGAAAATTAAAAATTTTTTGTCCACCATTTTGAATATAGAATTTGTGATGTCGGAGTCCTAATCGGCGACCTAAAAACTTCAAAATATACAGTTCTGTTGAAATCAATAGAAATGTAAGATATTTTGTTCCCCGTACTGCATCCGCCATTTTGAATTTCAAAATTTTAAGATCAGTGTTATCAGTTCTAAAGTTTTTGTTCTGTAACATTTGTTCTTGAAAGTGAGCGCATTTGAGTTGAAAACACCATAAAAGTTTACTTTCCTAATGCGCCATTTCGGACACCATATTGAATTCGGGATATTGAAAATGGTTTTTCAGGTTCCATAACTTTTCAGTTCGAGTTTCAATTACGTACAATTTATATTTTGTATTTATTAAACAAAAAAATTTGCATAATGCCAAACATTAAAGATAAAGTGATTTATTTAGTGGGACCTAAAGAGGAAAAAATTAAGGGGAATAAATTGCCCACTATACGGGAAGCATTAAGTGTTTTCTTTTATAAGTTTTTCATGGTGAGGAATGATAACATGTGCCATGTTGATTTTAACATCATGTTATCATTCCTCACCATGAAAAACTTTTCCAATTCTGATCACCTGAAGATACATATTTATCAGAATCATTTATTTCTTCTTTATTTCATGTTTTATTAAAAACAAACTTTCTTTTTCTTAAATACTTCAATAAAATTCATCAATACTTTGATAAAATAGTTACGAAATTACATCTATTTTTAGGACTTCTACCCATTTGTCATTTGTATAAAAATTTAGACGTATTTTGTGCCACTTTAGGACCACCTGCTCTCCGTTCGTTTTTCTCGCGTTGCAAAATCATTCTTTCTTTAATTCCTTTTCGTGTTTGACTCTGCAAATGGCTCAGACATTTATTTAACGAATTTATATCATTATGAGCAACAATACGTTAATGTTAAATAATTATAAACAAAATACTATATTATTATATTACGCTATTCCGACAAATGGGATTACAGTCATTCTTATGTTTTTTCGGTCGCCGACAAGGAATCTGATCTTAAAATTTTGAAATTCAAAATCGCGGATGCCATATGGGGAACAAAATATCTTACATTTTTATTGATTTCAACAGAACTGTAAATTTTGAGGTTTTTACGTCGCCGATTAGGCCTTCGACATCACAAATTTTATATTCAAAATGGCGGACAAAAAATTTTTAATTTTCGTTGAATTTAACAAAATGTTTTGTCCGCCATATTGAACCCGCCATATTGAATTTAAAAATTTTGAGGTCGAATGCCAACCAGCGAACCCGAAATACAGAGTTCTGTTTAATTTAATTTAAATTTAAGAATTTTTGTCCGCCATTTTGAATTTTAAAATTTATGGGTCCGGTTCGTAATCACCGATCCCAAAACCCACCGTAAGAATGTTCAAGCGATTTAGATACAATGTGCAAATCGTGACACAAGGGGTTAAAACATCAGGAAAGTTTATGTTGCCAAAGCGCCATTTCGGACGCCGTATTGGATTCGGTATATTGAAATTAATTTCTATATGCTCGTAACATTTCAATTCGAGATCAAATTGTACCATTTCAAACCGTTTTATGAATAAAGAAAAGGTTTTTCAAGTTGAAAATTATGTTTGAAAAAAAAGGATCGAAAAATACAGTATTTTTAACTTACGTCTAAGAAATTAGCATGTTTTTTAAACATTTTACGAAGTCTATAAATGGAATGTTGAGTATTCATACATATTTTATCGACACCAGAGCGTATAGAATGATTGAATGAACTTCTGAAGTGATATGCCAAGTTGAATGAGACAAGTCTCTCATTTACGTGTTAATTAAATGGGAAAAAGTCTCTCGCGATGCGCGACGCGAAAAAAAATCGCCTCGCACCCACGCAAGGAGGTATTAATAGTGACCCCAGAAGGCTTACTTTGCAAGGGTGGGAGGTGAAAAGAAAAAAAAATTTTTTTTTTTTTAACCAGCCTAGTATATATATATTCTAATAATTTCTTTCCTAACATGAATATTTGTTTTTGCCAATTTCTCAATTCCAATTTTGCATTTACTTAAATGTTATTAAAAAATCAGTATATAACTTATTCTTAAAATTTTCAATTGCAACAAACGTTTTATTAATTCAGAAATTTGTTAATACAACCTATTTATCAATAAACGTTTGGATTTTGCGAACGTTTTTTACTATTTCTTATAAATATAGTAAACTAAATTTATTGTATAATGTTATAAAAGGAAAAATCAGATTTGAACCATTTTTTTAACGAAATGATTATCAATTATTTATCACCTTTTCTAGTCGGGAATGAAATTGGACAATTTGTTAATAAATAATAGACCATATATCCAGTCTTGTGCCAAATATTTGTTTTTTTAATAGGTTAATGAAAATCAGTACCTGAAACATAATGTACTAATTTTCGACATCTTCATCGGTGTATTACAATAACATTAGTATAATATATTTATTTAATTAATTAATAAGTAAAAGAATAATTTAAAAAAATATTGGTGAAAATGTATAACTAATTTAAATAAGATTTTATACTATATAGATATACTGATTTACAGAATGCTGTTGCAGTGCAATCATATAAGTTTTCTAACGGGATAAAAATATTATTGTCTAGCAGTATTGAAATATTTCAAAAAGCAGTTAGTAATTTAGTACAATAATTTCATTGCAGAAGTAAAAAAACATCTTTTTATTTTAATATTACATTAATCGAGTATTACAAATAGTTGTTTCCTAAATTTGTTTGCACGGTAGTTTCGTTCACTCTGTATTCTGTAGAAGATGTTTCCATTTACGTAAATGCAATATAAATCGTTGCCGTATATATAAATAAAGATACCGGCCGATATTAGGAATTAGTTGGCACGTCTACATTATATTTGAAACATAAAAAAAATCAATTACAAGCTTATATTCACTACAATAACTTTTTTTGACAATTCATTTTTGTAAATAAAATAACTAATAATAGTAAATAAGTAAAAAATTGTTTACGTTACAAATGTTGAGTAAATGAACAATTAAAAAAAAAAAAATCCCCGAAATCGAACTAAAAAAATAACGCGTCGCGCTTCAATTCATGCGCTTGTACCACTCGACTCCGACGAGTATACACAATTTTAACTTTCGAAGTATCTGATAAAGTTCAACCGCCGTCATTTGTTTAACATTTTCCTCTCGCTCCGCTCCCCTCCCAAGAGCCAACAAGCTTAGACCGCCGACGGCTCCTTTCAATGCCGTGACAGTATTGAAGTATATGTACACACAAACACATACGTACATTTACCAACTTACAGAACTTAAAAATTTGTTTTTACATGGTTGGCAACATTTCGTATGTTTCTTGGCTGCCGGCCAGAAAAGGGGCGTGGTGTCAGAGTTCTAAGCACACCATGTATACTTCCACCATGGGCTGCGACAGACTTATAGAAAGAGAGCGATGCACAGTTTCCCTTTGTGTCTTTGTCTAATGTCGCGCAAGCGCAGTAAGACTTCGCGCTGGTTGGCTGGCCGAGTCCCCCCGCGGAGCCGCTGGATTTCAAACACCGGCGGATGAGTTGTAATGGAAAATAAATGAATTTAACGCGAAAATGCATTGCGAATTTCGGATTTTTGGCGAAGACGGCACAAAAGACGTTCCTGGCTGAAATTATGAACAAAGAATATGGAAATTATGGTAATTTTGTTTATAAGACAGTGTCGAAATTCCTGTTTTTCAGTGTTCAAAATGGTAAAATGCAATGCTGGATTTATAAATAAACAGTAGGGTGGGTCGATAAAATCGATTTTCCGAAATTCGGAATGCGATGGTGCGGAAATTGTAGGTTTCGGCAACACGAATACGGGAGTGAAAGCCCCGGGCTGTGAAGGAATATCTTTGGCTCCGGCATACGCCTTGAAAATAAGGAACTTGACATGGGAAATAATTTTTTTTTTTATTATTGCATGATAACTGTATAGATAAAAATGGCACCCCAGATATTTTTTAATTATCGCATTCCTCATACGTTTCCGTATAAATTGACCTATTTTTGAGTTGAAAAAAATGTCCAACGTCTATAATTAGGTTTTGAATTTTATCTTCTTTTTAAATAAAAATATTAATCACTTCAAGATTCGTATATATATCGATGTAACTTCGCTAAAGCATTTCCTAAAATTATACAATTTGAACACTTGTTCTGTTCGGTAATTTCCTATTCCTAAAACTGATAAAAATATAACTGATAATAAAACTATAAACCTACCTATAATAATAATAATAATAATAATAATAATAACGACTTTATTTTCAGGGGCCCAAAGGGAATGATGCGTAACACAATGCAGCTATGCAAAAAGCTGCATCTTAGCCTATCTTCCCAAATGGCCTACTCTCACCTCCACGTGTGCTTATTAAAGCCGGTGGGCCCTGGACTCTTAGCAACCTTGCCAGAGATTGGGTAACCAACCCCAGTGGATGGCGAGGTAAGAGACAAACGAGAGAGGCATAACAACGGGGAGTAGGGCCAACCACCCTACTCCCTGCACATGCGGTTACTATGAATAGAACGCGCAGGGCTCCTGACCATCGGGCTGCTTCGGATGCAGCCCAGTCCCGAGGTGGAGGAGCCGAAACAGGTGTCCCGGGACGACGACCAACTGATGTCCACGGACAATTTCAGTGGACGGAGAATCTCAGGCAAGATCTAATGCGCTGCTACGAGGAGAGCTGTCCGCAACAGAGAGGCTACATGGCGCGAATGCACAGTCGGTTTGCAGTAATGCATCCCGAACTGGCAGATCGCTTTTCTCAACAACAACTGAGAGATTATGTGGCCTATCTGAGGCGGACAGGTTTCGTTGTTCCCAGCTGTCAACCGGTACCGGATGTGCGGGCAATAACAACTGAGCCCGTACGCGGTGCTGGGAGAGATGCTCCACATTATGAAAGCACGACACTCCTGTTTAGGCAGAATTTAACAACGAAAGTTTTGCCTAAGCAACGAGAAATAGACAGAGCAAATAGCCTACTTCTGGATGCTCTTCCAGATGACTGCGACCTGTGGCAAGTCAATTGTGCCGTTTACGAGGCTGCAAGTGATCTGGTGATTCCGCGAAATCTGGTACAGATATCGGGGAGTCGGCAGATTACAAAACGCATGTCTCAATTGAACGGCAAGATTCGACTGATACGGAAACTCGGTCCCGAATTCAGTGTGTGATCGACTATGTAACATCTGGCCGTTCATTTACGGCTAAAGTCAAGAAGTTCGCACAACAACTGCGGACGTACTATCACACACTGAACAAGCTGAAGTTGCTCAACATCAAGCAACGTTTAGCTGATAAAATTCGGGTTTTGGCGGATGCCAAAAAGAGGCTGCAAAGACGGGAGGATGGAATTCGACAAAATGCAATATTTTGGACGAATCCTTCCAACGTCTTCAAACATCGTATCGCAGCCTCAAGCGAGTCTCCGTCGATGGCCGCAGTTGAGGAATTCTGGGGGAGCATCTACGAGAAAACATCTAGGCTTAATGCAGACACTCCAGGTATTGAAATCTTCACCGAGTTGTGCGACGAAGTCACAAAACAAAATGAAGATTGCCCACCCGTCAGTGCATTAGAGGTGAAAAATGCCATCACAGGAGCCAGGAATTTCTCCTCGCCTGGCTGGGATGGAATTAACAACTATTGGTGGAAGAAGTTCACTTCTGTCCATCAACACCTAGCCCGAATATTCACCTCTTACATAAATGGAGACCAACCCATTCCGCACTGGCTGGTGGAGGGCCGTACGACACTGATCCCAAAATCGGGAGACTTGTCCGATCCGAAAAACCATAGACCGATCACGTGTCTCAATACGTTATACAAATTGTTCACTAACATCTTGAACGAACGTATTGAGACATCCGTGAAACCGGTGTGGCAACGGATAGTAGAACAACGAGGCTGCAAAATGGGTGTATCCGGCTGTAAGGACAACTTGCTTATCGACAGGTGTGTTTGTCAGGACGCAGTCCAGTACAAGCGTAACCTGTCGATAGCCTGGCTGGATTACATGAAGGCGTATGACTCAACATCGCACGAGCTTTTAAGCTTGTTGCTCAATCGCCTTCATGTCCACCCAAACATAGTGAGAATTGTAGAAGACCTGATGCCTCTTTGGAAAACACGCTTTGTCATGACATCGGGCAAGCGTCGAACCATGTCTAGACTGGTTCAATTCCAAAGAGGTGTCTATCAGGAAGATTCTCTGAGTCCTCTGCTCTTCTGCATCTCACTATTGCCTCTATCCGTTGCACTCCGGAAATCTCAAGGGTACATGTGTGGACCGCCTGGTGAACGTGTACATAAGATCACCCATCTTTTCTATATGGATGATCTTAAATTATACGCATCAGGCGAAGATCAATTACATCGATCTCTGAACATCGCTCTCACATACTCGAGAGATATCGGTATGGAATTCGGATTGGACAAGTGTGCAGTGTGTGCAGTCGTTCATTTGCACAGAGGAAGGTCAGGCTCCCATAACAACGATATGGAGCTCGTCAACGGAAATGTCATCCGCCACCTTAGCGCCGAAGAAGCCTACACATACCTGGGCGTACCTCAAAGGCATGTCCAGGATGTGCAGGCTGCTAAAACCACCATCATTAAGAAATACCGGCGCATTCTCCGTAAGATCTGGTCATCAGAATTGACCGGGAGAAATAAGGTGGCAGCCACGAATATGTTGGCCGTATCACCAGTGCTCTATTCTTTTGGAGCACTGAAGTGGAACGTTGACGAGCTAAGGGATCTTGACCGAAGCACACGGAAGATGATTTGTATGCAACGCAGTTTGCATCCAAGATCTTCCGTGGAACGTCTGTATTTGCCCCGAAATATGGGAGGTCGTGGCCTTTTAAGCCTGGAGTGTATGCATGACCGATTGGTCCTCGAAACAGCTTGCGACGTGATTAATCGAACGGAGGATCCCCTGATGATGCTAGTACATCAGCATGAAATTCAGGGGAAGGGGGCGTTTTTGTACAACGCGGCGGAACGAGCGGCGCGAAACCTCGGTCTGGTTTTCAACGTGGGACGTAGTGGTGCACAGGAGGCTGAATCAGTCATCAATCTGTGCCCAGTGCGTCTCAGGGCTAACATACGGAAGGAACAACTCCGTATGTTGGAGGGAAGCCATATCGACAAGCCGTTGCATGGACAATTCTTTCGAAATGTCCAACAACTTGGCTTGTTGGCAGAGATGACCTTCTCCTTCTTAAGATCAGCCGGCTTGAAATCCGAGACCGAGGGTTTTATCTTCGCGTGCCAGGATGGGGTCATCAATACCTTAGCGTACCGCAAGAACATCTTACACCAGGCGGTACAGAGTACGCTTGATAGATTGTGTAGATGTCATGCTGAGACACTAATGCATCTTTTGGCAGCATGTCCAATATATGCAGTTTCAGCATACATCGAACGTCACAATGCGGCTCTTCGAGTGCTGTATTACCATCTTCGCAGCACTTATGGTATTGATGCAACCCCAGTTTTGCCGTACGTCCCCACTGATATTGAATCCGTAGTCGGGAATGAGTCTTGCCGAATATACTGGAATTACTCATTCCCGACGAGCAGGCAAATATCAGCCAATAAGCCTGACATCGTCCTTGTTGACTTCGATGACAAATCCATCTTCGTCATCGAGTTTTCTGCACCAGCAGAAACAAATATAGTCAGCAAAGAGGACGAAAAACGGATGAAATATCAGGAACTCCTGTTCGAGATTCGCAGGCTGTATCGAGGATTCAAAATCAAGCTCGTCATGCTGATAATTGGAGTGCTGGGAGGAATGAGACCAACTTTCCTCCAAAACATCAAAAGCATTCCGGCCTGTCGAGAACATGCAAATTCCATCGCAGGCCGAATGCAGAAAGCAGTGCTACTGGGATCTCTCCGTCTACTGAGGTCACACGAGATCCTGTAACCACTTACCCAATGGTAGAGAGAGTGGTTACAGTTGCAAACGAAATGGCCCGGTGCAGTCTGCAGCGGAGGAGATGGATATCGGAGCCACTTTTCTACTGCAGACTGCACACGTGGATTCTGGAGGGCCAAGGGAGGTTAGGGTTTTAGTCGGTAAACCTTGCCGTTAACATCAAAGGTGAGGGAGTCCGACACACGGGGGGTTACACAACATCTTCAACCCCCTATGGTGCCTAATGCATTTCCCCCCTCCGTCAAAAAAAAAAAAAAAAAAATAACGACTTTATTGCCACAAAAAGTACAGCAAATTGGCGAGACTCATCAGTTTCGCTGCTGCTTTATACAGTACACGCTTTGAATTAAAAGTATAACCTTAGTATA
The DNA here is from genome assembly GCA_030407085.1 of Trichopria drosophilae. Lineage (NCBI taxonomy): Eukaryota > Metazoa > Arthropoda > Insecta > Hymenoptera > Diapriidae > Trichopria > Trichopria drosophilae. The sequence continues at coordinate 113,421,206 of CM059582.1, read as the reverse complement.
ATATAAGATCGAGCATTATCTTGACGAATATATTCAACTTGCATTCTATCGAGAGTAATCAAATTATTCTGAACTTTCAAGAAGTGTGCCTTAACCTGAGATAAGAATATATTAATCGAAGATACAGAAGATCTTATTCCGAGAGGTAAAGAATTAAAGAGATTGGCGGCAGCATATGAAAAAGCACCTTTAAATTTAGCACATGTATACCGAGGGTGCTTAAACGTTGCGGAAATAAAATGTCGCGGGTTACATCTGGTTCGCCCTAGCATCTGTAACCTCACGGCTAGGTATTCAGGAGTCCCTGATTTGAGAAGCTTACAAATATAGGTTAAAATTCTAATTTTCATCCTAAAGTCCATTTTAAGCCAACCAGAACTTACTAAAGCGGGAGAGATGTGCTCGTATTTACGGACACCAAAAACAAACCGGGGGCACGCATTTTGTACAGATTGAATTTTCCGTTTACCGTCACCGTTTGACATGGACCATAAACCGAAAGACAATACATAATGTGTACTAGAACTAAAGACTCGCATAATTTTAGTTTAACGGAAGACGGTAAAATACGTCTGAATGGGTACAACATACGCAGCTTCATAAAGGAGATCATACACTTTTTGGCAACATGATAAGAGAAAGACCAGTCAGTGTCAATGAAGACTCCCAGATTCTTTGCCTCCTGGACAAAAGGAATAACACTTCCCTTAATAACAATATCATTAACATCTGACATTTCCATACGACGCCTCGCACTTCCAATTAACATCATTTTTTATTTGGCCGGGTTTAAAGTTAATCCATTATCAGCCGCCCAAGTTGCAATTTTGTCTATTTCAAAGTTAAAGGTATTAAATGCGAGCGTAGAATTCTTCGATAAGAAGGATAATAACACTTGAGTATCGTCAGCGTATGTTTTCAGACTAACCTTATCACAGACATCATACATATCTGCTGTAAAAATAATAAATAGGAGTGAGCTTAGTTTTGCACCTTGAGGGCAACCACAGTATAAGAAGGCTTGGTTGGAAATGAGAGAATCAAAACCACTCTTAACAACTACTGATTGTGATCGATTAACAAGATAGGACCTAAGGATTGCAGGCATCATCAGAGAAACCATAGAAACGTAATTTTGCTATCATTAGATCATGATCTAGTGAGTCAAACGCGCGTGTAAAATCAAGAAGACCGATTAAAGTGAGATGCTGATTATCCCACCCAGAAAGAACATCCTCAGAGACATCCAAAAGAGCAGTCTCACAACTATACAGCTGCCGGAATCCAGATTGAAAAATAGGAAAGAGCTTATACTGGTTGAAATATTTCAGAATTTGCGCATATAAAATCGCTTCAATTAATTTGGAGAAAATAGGTAGCCGGCTGATGGGTCGTAAGTCGCTAAAAGTGGTTGGATTGGGAATTTTAGGAAGCGGATAAATCAACGCTTTTTTCCAAGCACTCGGAAAGGTATAGCCACTAATTATAATATTAATAATATGGAGAAGCCCTTGGAGACAAAATCTACATACGCGCAGAAACATTTCACTGGAGATCCCATCAGATCCAGCTGAATTAATTTTTAACTTATTAATAGCATTCGTGAGATCAGATAACGTTATTTCAGAAAAGGAAAAAGATGCAGAATCAGGTAAGTTAGTAGCACGAGAAGAAGAGAAGTATTGAACAATACTCTCATTCGGCTTCAAATTTTGAAGACTAGTGACGTGATTATTAAGCATGTCGGGATTTTTTAGCATTGAAGGGATGTCCAGTGATTTGTTTTTAACATTTAAACCTAAATAACTCAACGAGCCCTAGAATTTTTTATCGTTCGTCTGGAGAACATTACGAAAGTATGCTTTCTTTTCAACTCTCATCATTCTGGTAACGCAATTGCGAAGTTGCTTATAATAGCAAAGATCAGAAGCGTATCTGGTTTTACGTGCCCTCGTATGTGCAATATTTCTTTTTTTTATGAAAATCTTGACTGTGTCAGTCACCCAAGGAGCATGTGATTTAGATACTCGGATGGTTTTTAAAGGTTCATGACAATCGAAAAGGTCAATGATGCATTTTGATAGGTACTGAACTTTATCATCGATATTCGAGAAATTTAATATATCTCTAAAAGGGGCGATACTTGCATCAACTTCAAATTTTTGACAGTCAAAATTTTTAAAGTCTCGAATAGTTATAAATTTGACATAACAAGGGTATCTAGGGCAAAGAATTTCACACCCGACTAGAAAATGGTCAGAAATCTCATGCTCATTGGATGTAAAAACGTTGACGACTGATACCGTAGGTGAAATTAATATTAAATCTAGTAGGGAGGAGGTCGTGGCCGTCACTCTTGTCGCTGAAGAAATGATTTGCCGCAAATCACACGCACGAGACCATTCAAGAAACTTGATAGAATCAGATTTCATAGTATTCATAAGATTAATATTTAAATCGCCTGAAATTATTATTATCTTATCAACCTGAGTAAGTAGAAAGTTGTAGCTATTGAATAAATTACCTAGACAATCAAGAGAAGTTTGTGGAGGCCTATATAAGACACCCACACCGAATCTTGTTCCATGATAACACACAATAAACCACAATTGCTCTAAACCATGATCGTCAGGAAGCGACAAAAATTCAGTAAAAGAAAAGCAATCTTTTATGTACACCGCAATACCTCCGCCTCTTGAATGCTCACGATCCGATCTAAGGATTTTATAACCGTTAATAGAAATTACATCATTACTAATTAAACTATTGAGCCACGATTCAGAAATACATAAAATATCGTAATTATTTATTAACAGGAATTCATAAATTTCAGAGAAGTGCGCAGGGAGAGACCGAACATTTAAATGAGCAATTTTTAAGGTATTACAAAATGTAGAATCGGAAACTGCAGATTTCGCTGAAGGTGAACTAAGCGTAGACTTATGATTAGATCTGAGGATATCTGGAGGAGTGACCTGCGAAGTTGGCGTTTGCATATTCAAGTGTTGAAGACTGTTACGATGTTCCGTGGAATATCAAGCCTTTAATTCACCAAGTCTTCTTCAGAGAGAATAGAAATTGGCCGCGAACCATCACTATCATCACGCTGAACCAAAATTTTGCCATTTCTTACCCAGACAAACTTAAAGTTTTCCTCTTTTGCTTTTAGCTTGGCAAGGCGAAGAAGTCTGGAGTCCGCTGGAGAAAGCCAATCGCTGACAAAGATCTTGCTAGTAGAAGGGAAATCCGCAGACAATTTACGGGCTGAAAGGCCCTTAGTCGCTTTGACTTCCGAAAAGAAGTGATTACGTTTAACAAGAGAGTCGAACTCCACAACGTATCGGGCGAGCCTTGGAGGGACCAGAATCTGAGGATTTGATTCTAAAAGAATTAACTATGTCACTTCGAGAAAGATTCATATTAATAGCCGAGGCTATGCTTATGACAATTTGAACAATGTCATCAGTGGGCATCTCAGGTACACCAATAACAGCGAGGTCTCTTCTGAGGTCACGATGTGTAACTGAATTCAGCTGGCGTCTCATAAATGCAAGTTCTTCTTTAAGGTGTAAATTTTGCTGCTGTAAATCATTTTGTCTCGTGCTACATTCAAGGCAATGACTATTGAATTCCTCTCTCAACTTTGATTGTTCAGCAGTGAAAGATGCATTAAAAGTAGTTTGGGATGTGATGAAAGCGTTCAAACTAGCAGAATTAGCTTTTATAGCCGCCATAATATCCTGCAGCGTTGGCTCTTGTCGAGCATCGTCACTGGCGGTAGATTTGATCGAAGACGTGGAAGTTTTTCGGGAACGTGAATAATTCGGTGTGACATTCGCTTCAACAAGGCAGTCTAGACAAATTTTCATTATTTTCGAGTTGTGCGTAACTGTTCTAAATTCCGTGCATCTATTGGGATGATAAGCACCATTGCATTTATCGCAAATTGTCGGCACTTTTACTTCCTTGCCGCAGCCTTTGCAGATCATGATTTATTAAATATATAATATAATAATTGGTAAATCAATCTCATTCGCTCCAGGTGTCACTTTAAAAAGTCACGTTGAAAATTTAAAAGAAAAGAGAGAATTAACAGCTGTTGTCACTGATTGTGTTATTGAAAAGTGCCGCGCCGATGAAATAATGTCGACACTGGTAAACACTGACAGAATGAGACGAGCACATATGTGTATAGCATGAGACTGCGTGTGTGCAATGACAACAAAGCAACGTAAACAAGACGAACGTGCTGTTGAACGGAGCCGTTAACGGCTATGAACCTTCTAGAGAAACGAAATCCTGATTTTTACCGGAAAAATGACTCGGAAAGACAACAGCACTCACTGGTAGACTCCGAATCGCTCCGGCAATGCAGCACCACATGCAAAAAAAAACTCACACAGACAGGCCCAGAAACTATGTTTCGAAAAAAATTGCGGAACAAAGAAAAGTGCAACCGTTCTGCTCGCCCTGTAAACGTGTATAACCTCTGTATCATTTAATGTTTCGAAAATATTTTGTTTCCTTTTGAATATTACATGTTTTTACTAATTACTTATTTATTTATTTATTGCAATTATTATACTTAATTTTAATGATATTGGGAAAAGTCAGAGAAAATATAAATACAAAATTTATGCAAATAATATTGGCATATAATTAATATCGTATAGAATTTAAAAACACATCACATATTGAAATAAGTATATAAATAAAAAAAAAGTGGAAAGTTTATACATAGTAATACGGTGCAGCAAAGTAGAAGTAATTATGCATTATGTAAAACATGTTTAACATGAGTATATAGATATTTCTGTAAGGGAAAAATTGTTTGAAATTAACTTTTTTAGTTTTATATTAAATTCTTTAAAATTAATTAATATTTTTCTAAATAGAAATACACGGTAAAAAATGGCCGACTACTGGATAACAAGATAAGGAAAAGGGTACTATGCGGTACCCCGGTGGTTTTGCATTTTGACGTCAGAACGTGAAATGCTCTATATTGAAAAAGAGAGGAGTAAAAAAACTTGTCTGCCACCAACTATATCGCAGAATGTAATTTCTTATTTAGGGGAGGTCGGGGTATCCTTGGACACTTTTTTATTTTGTCCAGAAACTCTAAAAAAATTGCTTTTTCTTAAAATTTGAAAGCTTGATTTTGTGGTACGATAAATAACCTTTCATTTGGTACCAGCTATTTGACCTAATTGTTTAAAATTGTACACTCTGTATCAGCTGGCGCAAAAAATTGGTTTTTGAGATTTTAAAAAATCTCGGGGTATTATTGGACAGTCTTGTAAATCCATAAAAATACTGAACATTATTGTTGGAAAACGTTTATTTGTTAATGAAAACGAAAGAATATCTATATTACAATGAATAAAATAAAGTAAGGCACATGAAAGTGTTCCGGTTTGCTCCGACACAACTCAAGGGAACACCTCAATCATAAACGATACAACGGACTATGTTTCGGCGATTTTTTTTCTCGGGCATATTTTCAATGCAAATTGTGCTGAAATCAGTATTTTCCTCCGCATCAGTGTCCAAATCTCAGAAGTGTCCAATAATACCCCGAACGCTCATTTTTATAAAATGCCGGCGTATAAATAAAGCATCGCAAATTTCATCAAAAACTCTTATATGTGTCAAAAGCTTATAGTTCTAAGAATATTATAAATATATTTACCTGACTTGGTTCTTCGAAAAATGTTGTAAAAATGACCAAAACACTAAGTGAAAAAAACACTTTACGAACATCAAAATTTTGTTTTATCTTATAGCGAGGTAACAATGCGTCAAAATAAGTCAAGTGCTTAATAGAAAATGAGATTATGATAAGATGAGTCGATGCTAGTTGATGGAGACTCAAAGCATTACAAACGGTAAAAATATCGCGCTGTCCAACAATACCCCGTGTCCAATAATACCCCGACCTCCCCTACTGTTTACCTGTACGCATGAATTCATGTATAGGATTTTAAAAATCTGAAATATATTACATGTAAGTAAATAATTTGAATACTATGAAATTAAAAAATGTTCTGAAATACTGACCTTAATTGACGACTGTAATTCTTCGACCAAAACAAGAATTAAAACGAATTAAAACTGCAATAAAATTGACGACTTTATAGAAACATATATATTTATTGATAATGCAAACAAACATATACATTTTCAAATACAGTTAATGAAAAACACCACACAAACGTTGTGGGCGGCTAAAACGTAGTACAACAAAACGTAATATATATGTATAATATGAAAGTAGAAAACATCTTTTATATTTTAATTTTAGCTGTTAGGATAATGACTTATGAATTAATTTTCTTTAAAAATAGTCATATTATTGTTATGCATTCGTACTCTTTGGTTTTGATCATTTAAGATTTTGCCTTCGTGTTTTAATCTCATGTCAATATATTTTTGTATAATCGATAAAATGAGATTTTCTCGTTGAACTTTAAAATGTAATTCTAGGTGATCTTGACCATTGTCGGTTAAAACATCAGGTGGGAGTGATTTTAATGTTTCTGCGATTAATGTTTTGTTTATATCTTTGCGCAAAAGATTTTCTGTAGAACGTATACTTTTTTCTGTGTACATGCATATAAAATTAACATCATCTGATGCGAAGTGCAACCCACCACGATTTTTTAAATCAATCAATTTCGACTTTAAGCTGGTGAAAGAGCCATCTAATAAAGCACAGCATTTGTCACATTTAGTCTTATTTTTTAACATACGAATTACCGAACCGGAAACGTATTTTACAATTTCATCCGTATATTCTGAAGAAGACCAATCCCTGATTACAGGTTTCCTATAACTGTGCTCAAAGAGATGCTGATCTTGTTGCAAAAACTGGTGTACTTCACTTGGTTGGAATTTCGTCTCTTGAGTCAAGACTTTTTCTGAGCTTTTTGCAGCACTCTTGGACATTTCTTCTGAAAAAAGTTTCGTATCGTCTAATGGATTACAATTCGCAGAAGAAGGAACTGTAATATTCAACTTATGCGCCGTTACTATTTGTACGCAGATAAATACTGACTTGTAGTGGGATTATTGTTGTTACCATTCATTCGCCTTATTGAAGAAAAAAACATTTCGACATGATCTTGAGACAGTTTGTAACTTAAAACATAGTCTACAAAATTATTATCTATCAAGTACTTTGAAAGATTATACAAGTTTTGTAGACAAATAATAAATCCAACAAAGCCCGTGCTAACAGAATCACAAACGATGACAGATTTCTGAGTTGTCACATTTTCAACTTTTGATGTTTTGCTTTTAACATTGACTTCCAACTTTTCAATATATGAAATGAATTCTTCAACTTTCTTTTCAAGATTTGGCAACGAATCTTTGGTAACTGGTGCTCGTTCTGGTATTTTTGAGGTCTTATTTCGAACATTCAATAAATCAAACATATCATTGAAGTTTTTACAAAATAGTGCTGTTGCAGACGAATGTGCAAAGTTTATGTCATTCAAAGTGAATTCGTTAAAATTCAAAGCTAAAGCAGTGCTATTACTAAGTACTTGGGCAGCTAAACAAACTTTTATTTTCTCTGTATAGAAATTAACGTGTCGATTTGTAATTTTATTAGCAAAGTGTAATTTTTCTTTTTGCTGTTTATCGTGCAGTTTTTTAATAAATGACCAATGAATATACTCGTTTTTGTTATAAATAAGTGGTCCTTTAATAGCAAAGTAGTTTCTCACGAGTTTCAATCAATGGCACGGATCATAGAAAATGAAAACAGGTCCTGCAGTTACCGGATGATCGAAATAAGGCTTTAAATTTTCTTTGTCCTGGTAATTTAAGTTCGCTCCTAACGAGTGACAAGCTGTTTTGTGAGCTTTATCTCCATCAAATGTTATACCGACGACCTTGATGCCCTTCTCATGTAACTCTTTTACCAGATCTTTTAGTAATATACCTTTTTCTGTACCGTTAAGTGAATTTATAAGGTAATGGGCTACAGGAGCTTTAAAACCACCATTTATGGTTACTGCCATGAACACTAAAGCTTTTGTGACATCTTGTTTTTTCCTATTTTTGTCTTGCTCGCTCAATTGACCACCATGATCTACCAGGCCTTGCCACGAATGCGAATTTTTATCCCAGAATTTGTGCTTTTTTATGTGTATTTCATCGAAAGTTATATTAAAAATGATTTGTTTTCCTATCTTCTTTTCTTCACGCACCATGCTGGAAATATTATTAATCGCTTCTTCTGAAATGCCTGGTTTGTACTGCTTCGAGCAGATCCAGTTATTCAGAGTTTGAACACATGGTAAACATTTCAGAAAACCATTTCTAACAACTTCATAAGCAGCTGGTGAATGGAAGTGAAGCGTTCTTGCGAATGTTTTAAGGGTAGCAGGGAAAGGTGCAGTGGGGCTTTTATTTTTCATGCGGGATATAAGCTCTTGCACATGCGGTGGTAAATCCTTACAAAAATTAAATAGTATAATTATTTATTGCTTCATTATAAAAAATTGATATTTACAATTTATACGTGAATGAACATTAAAAAATCGGATAATTGAAGACAATTGATGATGTATAAAAATCTAAAATTAAAAATAAAATCAATTGATATTGTCAATTGATATATATGGGTGATTATCTTAAAACCGATAAATGCCTCGTTCATGGCATTTTTTCTGAAAAAGATTAAAAATGAATAATAATTACAACGGTCATATTATAGTATTTATCAGTATTCAATCAGATTATATGACAAAAAATTAGGAATTTAATACTTTTTGAAATATTCACGTTTATGTGGTGTACAAACTCCACTCCGTTACCGATATCAATTCTCAATTTTGGTAGCAAAATGATAAATTTCATCAACAATTCTTTGAATGTTTTTACATATATTGAAATAAATCGATACAAATACAACTGACTGTTAGTTTCTAAAATATATTCTTTTAATAATAAAATCAGTATACTTTGAAGCTGTGTAGGAGAGAGAAAACTCCACTCCATAACCATCGGTTCACATTTAGCTTTTGGTATGTCATTGACATTTTGCTGTAATAATTCTTAGAATATTCTTCTGTTCGAATAAAATATTGCAACTAATATTAACTGTTTGTTCATTAAATGTACACTATTTTAATACTAGAATCAATATATGTTGAAGCTGCTGAGTAGACAGAATACAATACTCCATGTCATTAAGTACCACAACAGATTTCTGACAAGTAAATGAGACGTTCGATTAAAAGATATTACTGAGGGGATTTCGGGATCGCAGAATCCTAATCTATGGTAAGAATTAGTAAATTAAAAATGCACGTGGGTCCGAAAAAATAATATTTGACAATATGATTTTGATGTATTTTGGTCTCCTGATTACGAATATGATGCCAGAAATTGGCGCTCGTCAATATTTCGCCCGCTATCTTGAAAAAATAGCCAAAAAAACGTGATTTTTTCAAGTTTTTTTTTGCATTTACATATTGGAATAGTATTTTATGTAACAGGCGTACAGTTTTCTCGGCATTATGTTTGTTTTGAAGACCTAAAACTAGTCATTACTGATGAGCAGCTACATTATCATTCGCGGACGATAATGTAATAAGAACTTTGTTTTGTTACTGCGAGAATGCGATTGAGTATTTCCAAATGTACATCGTATGGTAAAACAATATGTTTTAAGTTTAAAATATCGATATTATTTAATCATTTCTGGTGTATTGCGTTTATATTTCAAAAGAAACAAGGTCGGCGTAATGGTCGTGCGGGCTAAGGCGTCAGTCTTAGTCCGCCCGAACTGAACGTCGCGAAGGTCCCGAGTTCGAATCCCCGTCTGTGCAATTTTCTCTGCTTATGTCCAGTGTGGAATAACCGGGGAACATTGCTGGACGAAGGTACGAATTTGGGACCGCTGCCGACAGTTATCGGTACCGTGAGCGTCTTATCCGCGGTCGGTACGTCGTGGGTCTTATTTCGGATAAAGATGGGATAAGCCCCGCGTCGTCCTCGCTAAGGCACAGACCGCGGAATCTGCTGGTGGTACCGATATTGGGGTAGGGGGGAATGGCTCTGGGTGGGTGTTGTGTCTGTATCTGCCTATAGTTCTGTCATGTACGGCCTGTCTCTGTCCTGTACCTCTCCACGAGAGCCCACCCGCAAACAGACATATTCGTCATTAACGGCGGGGGAAATTTTCCTGTCCTTTGTCCTTTTTTTTGTCCTCAAAAGAAACAATATTTACAGAATCATTTTTTCCTTCACCTCTAATTCCGACATTTTACAATATTCTTATAAAAAAAAAGATGATTATAATTGCAGGTTTTACTTCTTTTTCGGTTCCACGCACTGTTTTGCGTTAACAAACATAATACACACTTAATTTAAAACTAAGCACTAAAGAATGAACTTACAAGGAGAACCCCAGAAGTGCATTTCGAATTTTTAACGACAATTTTTTTTTATTCTTTAAACAAAAAAAAAAGGATACGTGTCTCAGCGTTTCATCTCATAGGGCTTTGTTTTTGGGCTGTGAATTTTTTAATTTTGAATATCAATACCTTTTAAGGAAACTTATATATTACTGAAGTCTTTACATAAGGACGGGGTTTATGATTTATTTGGGATTTATGAATCGTGCTATATAAAATTTGAGCTCTTAATATAAGTATTTGTACGTGAATTAAAAATGATCCCTAATCATCCGAGGTAATAGTAGCGTCTTTTTAGACTTATGCAAAAAAAAAATTTGAAAAAATCACGTTTTTTGACCTCGCAAGCTGCGATCACTTTCGCGCCGTGAAATCCAACGGCCTTGTACTGAAATAGTATATTGTGTGACATGGAACTAAAACTGTCATTCTGGCCCGATATGGTATTCCCGGTTCGAGTCGCGGCGAAAGCGCGCCGACGAGTACCGAGAACACATGCGACGACCAGAATGGTTTTAGTTATATGTTACACGCGATATTTTATGTAACAGGACTGTGGTTTCCGAGGTAAACGATGCACCAAGCGTCGGCGCAAGTCGATAGAAGAATACTGAATGCGCAAGTACACAGGTACTTAATGTTACATTATGAACAAGTGCGCATGCGCATAGGACTATAATGTTACATTATCGCCCGCGGATGATAATGTAGCTGCTCATCAGTAATGACTAGTTTTAGGTCTTCAAAACAAACATAATGCCGAGAAAACCGTACGCCTGTTACATAAAATACTATTCCAATATGTAAATGGGGCATTCCACGCCAAAAAAAAGCACTTTGGACCATATATAATAATAAAATATCGCTTGTATGACATATTATAGAACTCTTTACATTAAATAAAAATGTTGACATAATTTTTATAAATGATTTAAGCTCCAAAATATTAGTATAAAAAATTAATACAATACATGATTTCTGTAGAATTTTGATCAAGCTTTCGTATAAAAATATTTATTTTTATGAATTATTACAGAAAGACATACAAAAATCGTTTCGAAGTGTTTAATTTAAATTTTACAATAGATCCACCGTTTTTAAAAATCTGAAAAAATTCATAAAAAAACCTCTGTTTGGTACATTTCTAACAGCATATTAAACATCTTGGGCTGTGACTATTTTATATGCTCATTATCGATTTGAATGTAATAGCAAAAAATGAAGGCCCCTCAATTGCATGTAAAGCTATACAACACAGGGGCCTTGTTTCTCGAAAACTTATAAAAAATATGCACGAACGCTCTGACGGCAACTAGCGGCGGAAAAGATTTATGTATCGAGCTTAATTTATCAGTGTAATTTTGTATACTAAAAAATATCATCACGTTCGAACCGTACGTGAAAAATGATAAACCGGACGTATTTTGAGCTTTTTTATTCTTTCATTTTTATCACATTCTTTCACAGTACTATTATCACAGTCTTGTTTTTGTATCACATGATTGTTTATTTCATTTGTAGATGAAGTCGATGGAGGTTCTGTAATTATTTTTGGAACTGCTGATGTACGCAGTCGGTTTCTTGTTCGAAATTCATCTTTATCGTAGAAGCACTTTTCTTCAAAATGGTCACTGCATATATAAGTTGTTTTGAAGTTCACTATGGTGGTTAAATTCAGAACCTCTATCCAAGTCTGTATCATGTATGGAAAATCTACATGTAACAAGTATTTCATGTAAATTGATTACAATCCCAGCAATCGGAAATGCATTGAAATGTATTGAAAATTTTGAATGCATTACAATACATTTGAATGCGCTATTTGATCTTAAAAGTATTAAAAAGAATTGAAAGGTATTACAAATTTTAATGCATGGCAATATATTTAAACCCAAAAATAATCCCAGTTCTTACATTTCAAGAAAAAAAAATTTGCATCGACCGAGAATCGAACCCTGGTCTCCCGCACAACAACTTCGAACCGTAATCACTCGACCACCTCCTTGCTGTAAAAGATGATGCGAAATTAACAAATAGTTGAAACGTGGAGCATTTATGAATTGCGTATATAAAAATAATATGCTAAATTTATTACCATATTTTACCTTTTGTAATAATTTGCTTATCGACTTTTGAAAAGAGCGAATGCATGTAGATAGTAGATATTTTTGTTCGTAAAATAAATATTGTAATTTTTTATATAAATTGCGCAATAGCTTGAAAACGGTACGAGATACGTGAAATTTGACGATATTGACATAAATTAAGGGTACTTTGGTGCGATGATTCGAAGCCACTGTACATGATTCGAGAATTTTCGAAATTTTCGATTTCTAAAATTATGAAATTTTTGAATTGTGTATGTCAGCTGAATCATCGCACATCATGGCAAAATTTCATCAGATTTCACGTATCTCATACCGTTTACGAGATATTGCGTAAATTTGGAAATAATTGTCAGTTAAGTGTCCAATAAGTGTACAAATACATTTCATTTAAGTGTACAACACTTTTTGAACTCTTGTGTATTGAACGCTTAAATAAAGTGTACCATTTCCGACATAGCACTGCTAAATGTAATTAGAAATTGGTTTAAAATAAACATTTCACATTCCAAATTTTGAATGAAAAGTCATTTATGGCTTTAATTTTCGAAAATAACTTTTTTTTGTAATTGAAATGAATAATTACGAAATGAAACAATTTTAATATTTTTTCACTTCCAAGCGGAAGTTATTTTTTTTTCATAGATTCATTTGTATTAAAATGAAGAATCATTAAGAATTTGTATTCAAATGAATTTGCCACACGTTAATTTTTTTATTGATTTATTTTAAATTCATTTGAATTAAAGTAGGCATTATTTTGCTCAGTCATGTATTGAAATGGATTCATTAATTCCGGTAATTAACTGTTTATTTATGGATTCGATTGTATTAAAAAATTATCATTTCAATCTTCATTTGTATTCAGATGGATTCACGACTTTTGCCTTCTTCGAGTATTTTTAGTAGTTTCGGCAACGATATTATTTATGTATTCATTTGGATTCATATTTTTTTATTAAAATAATAGTGAAGTATTTTTGGATTCGAATGTATTCGAAAATTTCAAATAGCGTATTCAAAAGCGAAAAATTAATCCAAGTCAATACATTTCAATACAATTTCGATTGCTGGGAATCTTTTTTGAGGTTACGTTTATATGGTTATTACGTATACGTACAATATGTGTCTACTTACTTATGAAAACTGCGATCAGAAAATCGATTTGACTCTTTTTTGCACACGATGCACTTTACAGTCATTTTTGCAAGCACTCGTAAAAAACACTCGTAAAATAGGAAGCGGATAATTCTGGCATATTCACTGATATTCACTTATACGAATGGATGGGCTGCGCGCATGCGTCATTAAACAAGGATAGCACGAGTAACTATGCGGCGTTCTCTTTCTATCCTGCTAACGCCTGTACCAACGGCTTTTGCCCTCTATTTCTTATATCTCTATGGTAGCAGCCCCGTGGCCGGAGCTACTAGCGGTGTCCCGCTGGATTCAAACGCCGCGGCCTGCATAAGCAACTTACAGAATTTGTGAAGAATTTGTGTTATTTCGGGAACAAAACACGTGCAAAATTCAAATTTTCGCATGATTCATTCCTACATACATTTCTTGAAATATTTATAAAGAAAAAAATATAAAATTTAAAGGAATGTATTTTATATGAACTAACGAAATTCACGATTCGAAGTTTCCGGTGTCAAATTCAATTTATAATGTATGAATGAGGTATAAATCAATTAATATTAATGAAATGTAGCTTAAATTAATAGATCTATAAAGTTACTGTAAATAATTACATTTGCCATCGAAAACATGAGAAGCCGACATTCGATAGGCCATTTGAAATACATTCTTGATGAATGAAGTATTTTTCTTTTTTATAATTATTTGAGAAAATTTAGGTTGATTCATGCGAAGACTCGAATGTTTATTGTTTTATGAAATAGCATATAATTACTGCGTTCATTTCGGTAATCCATATTGAAATTTGAATTTATTGAAAACTTGACTTGTAAAATAAATTATGTATTGTGTATGTCTGTAAAGTATTTATTTGCGATAATATGTGTCCTTTCATCTTTCATCCCAACGGAGTTAATTTTATTATGTCGATTAATTTTTTGCTATTTCCTGTGCAATTACGTTTGTTATGGGTGAAAAAACTATCTAATTGTATTCATTTCAATCCAAAAATAGTTTCCTTTTTAAAAACAAAATGTTGAATGCAACCGTATTCAACATTATGGATTCAAAACTATCCAAGTGTATTCATTTCAATCCAAAAAAAGTTGTATTTCAAAAATGAAACTATTAATACATCCGCATTCACATTACGGATTCAAAACTACCTAAGCGAATTCATTTCAATAAAAAAAAAGTTGTATTTCAAAAACAAAACAGTAGTATAGGGGTACCGATAGCCAGACGTAAACACCCCCCACTCCTCCACCTTGAGGTAGGTCTGGCGCCAGACGGTAGAGGAACCTTGGGATAGGTCAGGGGTTAATGACCTCATAAAGAGGTGATAATGGTTATTAATGGGTAATTAATGTCAAAACAAGCAATAAAAACGTCCATAAATAATGTTAATTGGGTAATTAATGCCAGATAAAAAATAATTTATGATCGTAAATATCCCTGTAGCCGCATTTTGAAGTAGGTCCATAGTCTGACGTAAACAAAAATGTACGGGGTACGGTTGGCCGCTACACGTGGCTGGCAGACGAATCTTGAAATAGGTCAGGGGTTAATGACCTCATAATGAGGTGTTAATGGTTATTAATGGGTAATTAATGTCAAAACAAATAATAAAAATGTTAATTGGGTGATTAACGCCAGATACGCATCAATTTATGATCGTAAATAACACTACTCTCGTCTTGTACGGTTGTCAATAGTCTAACGTAAACAAAAGCGTACGGGTACCTTTGGCCGCTACGCGAGACTGGCAGACGAATCTTGAGATAGGTCATGGGTTAATGGCCTCGTAAAGAGATGTTAGCGGCTATTAATGGATAATTAATATCAAAACAAACAATAAAAACGCCCCGCCTTGCGAGGTAGCTGTGTAGTCTGGCGTAAACAAACCTGTACGGGGTCCCTTTGGCCGGAACGTGAGATAGGTCATGGTTCAACGACCTCTCGACGACTATTTGTTAGTTTTCGTGTTTAACGTCTTATGATGATTCACCCCCACTCCTCCTTATTATTTATTAAGATTTACCAATACACAACGCCGATGACCTTTATATACTTGTTGCGCACGTGTCAGTCCGCTTGTAAGTCGAAAACGAGAGACTGTAATTTCCTACGACGTTCAAACGCACACATGGTGTTTATATTCGAGTGACCTAGTTTTCTAGGAAAATCTTGAAGTCGAGGGGGAGATAAGCTTCTAGAAGTAAGCTGGAAATCATAACATACAAAGTAATACATGTAGAATCTGGAATCCCTTTAAACAACTACTTTATTATAATAGTTTCTTAGAAACGTCCTGAAAATACGAAGGGAAGATTTGACAAAGGTAAAATAAGAAAACATTAGATTCATTAAAAACACATTTTATTCAAACATATCACATTTTAAACGTACAAGATTGGATACATTTGTTATTATATTGTCCGCCATAATTAAGCGGATAATTAGTACATGTTTCATTTTTAGTATTTCTAGAATATTGATATTTTCTCAAAAATTGATCGTACCACTTGTTCACAACGTAATCGTTTTTTTCTAGTGTCAGTAGAGAAATTCTGGTGAAAATCATATAAACTATAACCGTTAGACATAAGGCAATATTGACCGCACCCAGAAGAAGTAACGCTCTGAAGACACTTGTTGCTCCATCGGATTGTCTTACAATTGCGTCGGAGGCGGCGAATACGATGCGTTATGAATGGAGGCGATCCATAGCTGTCAAAGAAGATCCCATTAGAAAATTCGTCAACATAAAATGCTACCCAGTACGAGCCTGGTTTTGTTTTATTTATATTATTTAGCGATTATTACCGCAGGTTTCGTCCACACCAGAGGAATCAGATCTGCCGGATAGACGCCTTGCGTATGCCCTTGGATATATCGAAGGGATCGTAACAGTTGTTTCGAATTCATTGTCGATTTTGTTTGGTGCCTCCGAACTGCAATCGCCGGTTGCGAAACTGAAACTAGTTTCTGTAGAAACACACACTAACGACGACGACGACGTCGAAGGCGACGAATCCCAATCTTCACTTTTATCTTTGTCGCTGTTGTTATCGTTGATATTGTTGTTGTTGTTGTTGTTGTTGTTATTGTTGTTGTTGTTGTTGTTGTTGTTGTTGTTGTTGTTGTTAGAAGCGGATTTGCGCGAAATTAGCCATCCTCGTAAGTTTACAGCATTATTCAGGGCGCACGAGTATTTGTCAGACACTCTGATTCCGTGATAAATACAGAACGTTTCATTCGAGCGAATTTCGGTGAATGTTGGCGCCTCCGGATTTTCTTCTAAATTTATGAAAGGTCTCATAATAATTTTCTCCAGTAATTTTTTTTTTATATCCGCGTACGTAAATGCGACTGGCATGGCGCGTGATTTCTTGAAGTGTGTGAAATACTTTACACGTGTCTGATTCACCGTCGAACAACTTGATCCCGTAATGATGCTCGGAGAGGTATGAATTTGTCTTTCGCGAATTTGTATGTAATTAGGAGAAATTATCGTTCGATCGTAGAATCCAATGGCCAATGTAGTTTTTTTCTATACAAGTGACAGCAATCTCTTTCGGAATAAAATTGTGCCTTTTGTTTAAAAAACCTTGAACGTCGACGATAAACTCCATACTTGTACCGTGATACTCAACTCGGATCGTGCAACTGATGTCAAAATTCGTTCGGTTTGATCCTTTTAAGCGAGACGGCGTCCCCTCTCTTTACGAATTTAGGCATTGTAATCGGTAATAATCTGACGAGAAGAGTCAATTTCTAAAACATTATCGTATTCTGCGTAGACTATACAATTTACAGTATTTTCAAGAGCGGAATAGAAGCGTACCTCTATACGTAAGCAACCGTTCTTTACGAGGTTCCAACGAGTAGCGCAACTTGCAGAAAGATCAGACGTACAAAATGATGAAACGATGCCCCCGCGTGTATTTTCATAATTGAATTGTAAGTGTACTCCGTCTGAAAATTGGTCGTAAATAACTTTTAGACGATCGTTGATTCCGTCTACAAAATCAGATACACTATTGTAATAACCTTCGGAAATATTAACACTGGTTGTATCGATAACTTTCAGTCCATCGGCCCCAATCTCCAAGCTTCCAAATGTGAATGAATTATTATTACGTCTTATATGTATGTTACGCTCGAACCCGGGGTACTTATATGAGTACTCTGGATACTTACGTGAAAGGGCGGTCAACCTTAAGGGTCGACTCTGGGTTCTGGGTGAACGGAGGTGGCTGCGCTAAAGAAAGAAAGTCTGGGGAAGTGAAACGAACAATTCTGAATATATAATAAATTTATTTCTCTGAAGTAATAAGGAAGTACATGAGGGAATAGAATGGAGGAAAGTCAGGGGGCGGCAACGGCGGCTAGTTGTGATCCCTGTTCAGGAGTCGACACCGGAAAACTGTGTGACTGAAAACGAGGACATCATATAAAAATAATGACCCTAAATGTTGTTGTTAGTAGGGAGTAAGGATGAGGAAAAAGACAAGGATAAAAAAAACTATATTTATAAATGTTAATGTACACCGACCTAATAAAAAAAATGATTATTATATATAAAAAAAAAACAAATAATAATTAAGGGTTGATTTCAATTCCTAACAGCCCTACTGATGCTCGTGGCTTGATCGAGTTTTCATTCAAAGAATGATTTCGATTCAAGTCGCTAGTATCCCTAATAAAAAAAATTAATTCTTTACATTTGTTGCCGTAGCAACTCGTCTCTTTTCGGGCAATAAGAAAAGGAGGGAAGGATAGATTAGTTGGGAATTTTAATTAAAAGTAAACTCACTTTTTGATGTTCCTTGTTGATCTCTCGGTCCTTGGAGTGGGATGCTCTTGTTCGTGGAGTGTATGTGTGTGGCAACTGGACGAACTCCTCCAAGATAGGCCGTGTAGAAGTTGTCGATTCCTCGTGAGGGAGATTTGATGATCTCCTCGAATCGGGACCGTGCCCCCAGTTAGACACTTACCAGGATGAACAATTTACGCGGCGACCCGACGTTAAACTCAGGGTTAGCAGTTTACGCGGCGACCCGACGTTAAACTCAGAGTTAGCAGTTTACGCGGCGACCCGACGTTAAACTTAGGGTTAACAGTTTACGCGGCGACCCGACGTTAAACTTAGGGTTCCCAACACGAATTGGGAACCAAAAACTGCTCGCCGTTATCTTTGATTTGGTATTAGGGTTGAGGAAGAGTTCGGACGTTCAGACCGAAGGGGAGAAGAAATGAGGAGGAAGATATTCCGACGTTCAGACGGAAATATCGGAAAAGGAATCGTGCGAAGCTGAACGAGTCGCTCTCGTCACGAAATGTGGGAATTTTGGAAAAAGATATTCGGACGTTCAGACCGAATACCTTGTTTAGGACAAGAGATGAGTTGGTATTAGCGAGAAGCTGGACGAACCGCTTGCAATCGCTAGGAAGGGTTTTTTTTAGGAAGGTTGGAGATTTAGAGGTTTCAGGCAGAGTGGTGGCGGTGCTGGAAGGAGCTCTTTTTATACTCGATGCCTTGGCCATAAAAGTGCAGTCGAGTCGGAAAAGTGGGGTGACATTTTTTGTGGCGTGAAAATTGTACAATTTTTATAAGAAACTTATAAACTATTGTTACGACATGTATGATTTTTATGTGGACGCAAAATGTGTTATAATAAGATGACAATAATTAGTACAAACTTGAACGGAAGTTGTAGCATGAGTTTAACAAAAGTTATTAATAAAAAAAGGAATTTTGTATCAACTATTTATATTAATTTTTCTTAAATGTTTTATCTGAGTGAAAAATACTAGGTATGGTGATTAAAAATATATTTTAAGTTATTAAAATATATTTCTAATTTATGTGAACATTTTTAATTGTTCTTTTTAATGTTAATTATTAGTTTTAATTATTTGTTTTTATAAATATTCATTCAAGTGTTGTACTAATTTTACAGGAAGACAGTTGAGTGTATTTTAATTGTATTGAAATGTCATTCTTTTAAATAATTTAATAATTTATAAAAATAGCATTGTGCTTTGTTATACCAATATCTGACAGTTTTTCTTAGTAGCTGTAAAGGGAAAGGTGAAGGAGAAAATTATTGTTTGTAGCTTTATTTATCAACTTGGTAAAACTTAATATTATTTATCGAATTTGTAATGTAAAATAAGGAAAAGCATATTGTAGTCGGTTGGGTTTTTCCTGTACCACCGTGTATAAGCGGATGTTTATTTTTCCCAATCTAATCTTTTTATATATTTTTATGACTAGGGTCGGACTATCGTGGGCCATGTGCACGTTTTCAGAGTTTCTTGTAGAATTTAGAAAAAGGAAAAGTTTTATTCTAAAAAAATATTATGAAGATTGTTCAGTAAAATATTATTTTAATAAAAATATATTAAGAATAAAAATAATAAAAATAATATTTAGTATAATTTTTAGATTTTCTTGATAGTTTAAAGTTTGTTGGTAATGGCGGAATCGTGTTTATTCACTGAGAATGGGGAAAACCTGCTTTTCCGACTTTTACATGCTTTTAGTGGGATCGGATTATCTTGAGAGAAGCTCGAGTTCGGGCGGTTAGAGTTTCCTTATTTGTACCCTTCGAGATCGGTAGGGTAGAGTGTTCTTTATTACTAAAAACTGTTATCGGTATAACATAGCAACGTAGCTCCGATTATGTTTGTGGATTTCTTAAAAGATTGAGTTAAATAAAAGAATGGTATTGCCGTTACGTGGGACGTAACATGTACAACACTGTAAGGTACGTGAATTTCTGATAATCCAACTAACCGGTTTCCCGTTAATTCAATTTCCTTGGGAAGAACTGTCGTGAATCTTGTCGTTGTATTATCGGGAAAATATTTCATGCTACTGTTGCTGGGTAAAACTACAAAAAATTCATCCATTTGCGAATGGTGCATTTTAAAGACTATTTAAACTCGCGACGGGGATCCACGAATTGAATTCTTCGGGGTAACCGACCCAACTAACAAAGTATTGTTTTTTCACACCTTGTCCTTTAGAACGAATTACACGGTCAATTTTAAAATCTTGTTCTGTTCGGACTTTCGAGACTGACCCTAGTTCTTGCGGATAAAAATAACCCTCAATCTCGTCGCCGTTCAAGTCTTCGAGCTCGTAAACGAAAAGATTTTGACTTTTTAAAACAGACTGTATACGAAAAATTTCTTCACTCCATCCTCGCTTATATCTTTTCTTGAATGCGTTTTTAGCACTACTGATTCGAACGTGATCACCTTTTTCATATTTATATGATTTGTTTCGTCGTTGCGAGTGAAATCTGGATTCGATATTTTGACGTGCAATGTGCGCGTTGAATAAGGTTACTGAAGCCGGTGTCATTTTTATACTTGTGTGAAAAGAATTTTTATAGGCATCGGTAATTTTTTGCAAAATATCAACGTAACGCCTAGTATTTTTATCCGTGAAATAGCGCCATATTCACTCCTTAAGTGTACGATTGAACCTTTCGACGATTGCGGCTTTCACATCGGGGTTGCTACGCGTAACCCGAAACTGAATATCCATTTCACGTAGATAATTTTGCACTGGTTTACCGATAAATTCCTTTCCGCGTTCTGTCTGAAGAACGACCGGTAACCGACCATCGTTTCTACCGAAAATTCTTTTAAACCCAGCCAGAACTTCAAGGGCACTTTTATCTCGAAGTGATTCGACCCATACATATTTACTCAATACATCTATGACGACAAGCACGTAACTTTTATTGTCGTTGTAAGTTTTAAGGGAGCGTAAATCTACGAGATCGGCTTCCTAGAGGTCGTGAATATTTGTAACGGAATATCTTAAACGCTAAAAGCGTCTTTTGATAGGTCTGTGCAGAGTATAGGCATCTTTCTGGTTTAACCACTCGCGAATTTTTTTCTCGGGAACGTGATACTTTTTGAGACGAATAATGTTTCGGGCGCCCGAGTACCCTACCGGGTGTGAAGGATCGTAATAAATACGCCCCAAATCGTTTTCCGGTACATTTCGAGATCCAGCCATTCCATCTGTCCTGAATTATCGTGTTTTCGTTCTTGTTGCGTTTTTTTTGTTTCTCTCTCCCTGTCACTGCCCTCCTTTTCGTCGTCGACGACGACACTTTTCGACGATTTTTTTCGGAATCTCGCAGCGCTTATAATATCTCTGGATTTTTTACCAAATCGTGGAGTAGCGGCAAGCTTCTACGAAGATTTGTTGCCGATGGAACGTGATGGGATACGTTCCGCTCGAAGAGTACGAATAAACTCTTCGCGACCAACTGGTTGTGCGGACTTTCGCGCACGTGTTGCATCGTTGACTAGCTCGACAATGTCAGACCCGATGATCTCATAACCGTCGATAGTAACAACGCCTTCATTGTCCCACGAAATACGTTTCGAGCGATGTATATGGTTCAGTAATTTCAAAGCTTTTGCTCTATACGAGAAAGGGACATTTTTTAGAATTTCGGAGCTAGCAATCGGAATCATATCCTTCTCCTTGGACGTTACTTCATTTCGAGCTCCGGAAATTTCCTGTCCACTGTTTAGCGGCTTATGTTGTTGTTGTTGTTGTTCCTGCTGCTGCTGATTCTCCTCATTCTTGATATGAGCACTATCTTCAATGTCGCTAATATCCTTTACATTTTGTAAGTTTGTTCGTTTTTCATCATATAATTGTTTGGTGAAAAAATGAAGATATCGTTGAAGCGTTCGAATGTACCGAGCGAGTTTACCACGCTCGTGGAAAATCTGTGCTGCCTCGCCGTCTTTAATATTAAACGTGGAAATATTATCACAATCAAACGTCTTATTATTATCTCCACCCTGTAAGATATTAGACAATTCCTCGTCCAATCGCAATAGCGCTGTGCCGGGTGTTTGCGCCGTCCTCTTATCCTCACTCGCCCCGTGTACTTCACTTTCGGGAACTAGTATCATTTTCTTTGCATACTCCATAAGGTCAACGGTTTTTAATCACTACTGCTGCCGCCGATTAATGTCCAGAAAATGGCGCTGACAACCGGTGCCAGAAGAAGCGGTATCCAATGTCCACCCACCTCTTTGTAAAATAAGCCGTCTTTTTTGTTTCCAAGTACGGTTACCACCATCACCACCGCCACCACCACCACCACCACTACCACCACCACCACCACCACCGCTACTTACCTGTCTAGATCCGTTTTAATCGTCTTTCTTTTCGTAGTAAAGACGAGTATACGTAAAATTTGTTTATACTTTCGAAGTAAACACTTCTCCCGCGGTTTTAAAGAAACGACACCACGCAATACATTGAGCGCACACTCACAGATATATTTGACTAGTGTTCTGTCGGCGGTTTTCAGAAAAGCTGTACGTTGTCGTTTATCCGCATGACACAAAGCGTATAATAACGCGAGATATTTTTTTCTAAATGGTGAAGAGCACGAAATACCGTCGTTTACTTTTTGTGCACGATTTCTGTCTTTGCGATTTCTTGCGATGAGAGGAATTTTGTTATTTTTATGTTTTCTAACAGAGGATACTTCCATAGTCGCGGTTAACCGTACACTGACAATAATAAATATCTGTACGTTTTTTTTTTTCAAAACTCGTTCGCTTTCATTCATTCATCTACATTTCGGCATATATGCAACATGCGGTTGTTCGTCCGGAAATATACGTGCACGAAATCTGAAATCATCCGGCGTGCTTTGTTTAAGATCTAAGAGAAGATAACCATGTGGGCGATAAGTTGCATCTCTGTACGCTTCTTGGAGAAACTTTGAATTTTCCGGGTATACTTGTCATGCGAGATGCTGAATTTGAGCCCTATCTCGAGGATTTTAAAACAAAACCAGGTAATTGGTATTAAGTGAAATGTCGCGCTGTCCACGACCCTGATGAAATGTGTGTGTGTGTGCGTGCGTGCGTGTGTGTGTGTGTGCGTGCGTGCGTGGTTGTGTGTGCGCGCGTGTGCGTGTGCGTGTGCGTGTGCGTGTGGAAGGTTAAAAAAAATTCATAAAATATGCTCCTGTAACTCTTTGAACAAATATCCGTACATACTTACATAAATACAGATACATGTACACCTACGGAGAATATTCCGTAGAAGAGATGTATTATGCAACGATAAAAACGATCAAACAACATCAAAGATAGCGACCCATCTTACGAGAATAGTTCTTGCCAACAAGTGGATCTTTTGCTTCAAGATTGCGGGTGAGGAAGTGGTGTTTTTTACAAATAGGTTGAAATATTAATAGGTAATTTATTTCATGTATGATGATACGTTTTATTATTCCTAAAAATATTTCTAAAAATAATACAACAAGTTCATATATAGTTATGTTTAACAGTCCATCTGCAAAGAAAGCCTTTGACACTTGTGTTTTCATATAATTACAAATTTGTTCACGTTCATTTAGAAGAATTTGCTCGATGCGTAGATCACACGGTAAGTTTTTATAATTTTGAGAAAGAAGATACCGCAGAATTTCATCCTCGATTCGAAATTTGCATTTTTGTACATCCTCGAAAATTTCGTTTAGTTTTTCATTTGTTCATCGACACAGATCACTAGTCTCTTCAAAACCATGAAATGTGGTTTCGTGCATACGATCGATGGTGTAAAAGTTCTCCTTCTCAATACTCTATTATCGGATGCTTCCTTCTCTGCCCTCTTTCGCGGTGGTGGTGATGGCGGTGATTGGTTTGCAGATTCAATGTCGCTAATAATAAGACTATTTAGTAAGCGTTAATAATTTGTCGGCGAGAATTCCTCTCGTTTCGTGGTGATACTACAAATATACTCTATCACGCAAGAGCGAACCATTTCTCGACGATCACAAATCTAATGGGCGTGGTTGAGGAAAAATGCAGATATGGTTGATGTAGTAATAAACGCTATACAAGACCCGACTCGCACTCGTGTCGGTATACCTGCAACATGTGTTTTTCGGAACCCGCATACGAGAAGATTAGGAATAATTTGTTTACTGCACCGTTTGCAACATACATTTTTACAACTACGATTGCTTCATTAAGCATCGTACCCCCGGTTCATATTCTAAATTGGGTAAAGCTATGCGTAGTATTTGCGGTACTATAAAAATTTGTACAAGCTGCAACAAATGTGTAGATGTTAATTACGGGTCTGACATGTGCGGGTTAACGAAATGCAGACGTTGCAAAATTCAACACAATATCAACTCGCATTGTTTTATGCAAAAAATTGCTACAAAAAATTCGAATCTTTCCTTGAGACCCCAACCAACATTATCATCACCGTTATCGTCGTCGTCTTCGCCATCGCTGTCTTTGTCATCTTCCACACCTTTAAATATTAATGGGTGTGGTATCAATAATGGTGGTAGTATTAGTAGTAGCAACTCGCCGAATATTATTACCAGTCGCCCCCGTACACGTTTTATTTTTTATGATTTTGAAACCCGACAAGACGTGGTGTATCGCGGAAATCCAGAGATCAACCTCCACATCGTAAACCTTTGCGTCGCACATCAAGTATGTGAGTCATGCATTGATTTATTAGATATAAGTGGAATTTGTGAGTTTTGCGGACCACATGAATTTATTTTCAAACACGACCCAGTTAAAGAATTCATAGACTTTGCAGTACGCGAGAAATCGAGTTTTTCTAAAGTTGTTTGTATAGCGCACAACGCGAAGGGCTTTGATGCATAGTTTATCCTGAGACATTTGATCGAACGTGAAAATGCCTTCAATAAATCATTAAAACCGAGTGTAATTTTAAACGGAAAAAGCATTATAAAAATAGAATTAGATAAAACAATTTTTATAGACAGTTTAAATTATTTCCATATGAAGTTAAGTGCATTGCCTAAAGCATTTGGACTTCCAGAACACACCAAGAAAGGCTATTTCCCTCACTTATTTAATACTCTCGAAAATATAGATTATGTCGGAGCATTTCCTGAAGCCCATTTTTACGCCCCTGATGAAATGTCGCCTGATGAGAGAGGAAAATTTTTCAGCTGGTATAACGACTGTATCGTTAGAAATTAGGTATTTGATATAAAACGCGATATGGAAGTATATTGCAAAATGGATGTCGATATTTTACGAAGAGCATGCGTTGCTTTTCGTAAAATATTTCTCCAAAAAGGTAATGTTTGCCCCTTTAGCGAGATGGTAACGATAGCATCAGCATGTTCGCGCGTTTATAGGAAGAATTTTCTGAAACCCAATATATCGGACTATTACCACCGGGAAACAGTTACAGACGCTGTGATCGCCAATCGAAGGTAGCTATAGAGTGGCTTCTTTGGTGTGAAAAGGTGCACGATTGTGAAATTGTGCACGCAGGTCGTTCTCGAAAATATCGACTACCCGAAGGTCCACTAGTAGATGGTTTCTTACCACCAGATGAAAACGATGTGACTAATAACGTCAAAGGCTACGTGTTTCAATTTCATAGGTATTCCTTCCACGGTTGTCGATATTGCTTTCGGAATTTAGAGATAAGCCTATTTTTTCAAACGGTGAAAATTTCAATAAAGCTTATGCAAATACAATATCTACATCGCGTCTAATACGCTCGTTCGGGTACAATCTTACCGAAAAATGGGAATGTACGTTTAATCGGGAGAAAACAACAAATAGAGAACGTTCTGATTACGTGGAAAATCATCCAATGGCGTCTTACGTTGTTCTCGATCCGCGCGCTGCATTTTTTGGCGGACGAACGGGAAATACCGCAACATATTACACTGTTAAAAATAATGAAAAAATTAAGTACGTAGATGTATGTTCGCTATATCCATACATCTGCAAGACCGGTCGCTTCCCCGTAGGCCATCCAACCATTTATGTTGGAGAAGAATGTGCTGCCATCACGAGTCTAGAAGATCCAATTAATTTAGACGGGGTAGAAGGACTTATCATGTGTAAAGTACTACCACCCCGAAATCTTTATCATGCGGTACTGCCAGTTAAAATGAATTCTCGGTTGCTATTTCCTCTCTGCCGAAGCAGTTGCGAGATCGAGTGGTAATCAGACGTATACATGAGAATGACGACGATAGAGTATTAACTGAGACGTGGGTGGTCGATGAGGTAAAGAAAGCTATTCAGAAAGGCTATAAAATCCGAAAAATACTCGAAATTTGGCAGTATGATATAACTCAATACAATCTTCAGACTCGCGATGGTGGTCTGTTTTCGAAATACATTGATACGTTCCTAAAAATGAAGCAAGAAGCGAGCGGCTGGCCTGCAGAATGTGTCGATGAGCAAACAAAAAGCTTGTACGTAGAATCTTATGAGCGGACCGAAGGGATAAAGCTCGAACAAAACAATATATCAAAAAATCCCGGTTTAAGAGCCGTTGCTAAACTGTGTTTAAATTCATTTTGGGGGAAATTTGGGCATCGCGAAAATCTGCAGCGCACAGAGATTATTTCCACGCGCCAAGACTTGCTTGAAATTTTCACAGATGTGACAAAAGAGGTTACTCAGATTCTTCCAGTAAATGACAAGATTATATGTGTCAATTGGGTCGACAGAAGCGAAACGGTCACACCATCAAATTGTACAAACGTTGTTATTGCGGCTTATACGACAGCTCATGCGCTTTTGAAACTATACAGTTATTTAGAAAAATTGGATCGTCGCGTGCTTTATTTCAATACCGATTCAGTAACATATATATATATATATATATTGAAATAAAGCACATATATATATATATATCTAATACATCGATGACGTCACCCGAAGATTATGAACTGCCTTTGGGTAATTTTCTGGGTGACTTGACCAACGAGCTAGCGGATTACGGGTCGGGCGCGTATATTGAGACCTTTATCTCAGGGGGTCCTAAATTTTACGCTTTTTGCGTGCGAACTGAAAACGATCAGTATTACCACACGTCTATAGTCAAGGGTATTCATTAAATTACGAAAACGCGAAAAAAATTAACTTTAATTCGATTTATAAAATGATTATGGAAAGTGATTGTAATAATACTACTAATACCACTACGACCACTGGAATACGTCCAAAAATACGCATTAGATTTAACGCAATACGACGCACCACCGTACATGAAATTGTAACGCGACCGGAAGAAAAAAAATGTCAAATAGTTTTGAAAAAACGGCGTCACGTTTCGACTCGCTACTCATTTCCTTTTGGGTACAAACAGTAAAGTAGATCACAATTGTAGCACACTTGGTATTTGTAAAATTTTGTACGTACAAAAGATTTATCGTTTTTTGTGGAAAATTATAAATATAAGAGGTTGAACATATATGTAATCGAATTAATAAGAATAAGAATAATGAAAAATTATTACGATATTTTATTTACCCTTACAATTGAACGCAAGTACAGATCGTTCATCCGTTAATACAAGGTCACAGTCAACTCGGACGACTCCGGAGCTCCTACATATTACGCAACATATTTCCCCGTTGCTTGTCGACTCTACTCATAGGAAATCTTCGTATCTCCTCTTTCGTATATTCAACTTCTTATCTCCCCTTCGTATTCAAATTTTTCCTAGAAAACTGGGTCCCGTCGAGTAAAAACCATGTGCGTGCTTCAACGTCGTATGAAATCACAGTCTCTCGTTTTCGACCTACTGATCGGACTGACACGTGCGCAACAAGTATGTAAAGGTCATCGGCGTTATGTATTGGTAAATCTTAATAAATAATAAGGAGGAGTGGGAGCTGAATCACCATAAGAAGTCAAACACGAAAACTAACAAATAGTCGTCGAGAAGTCGTTGAACCATGACCTACCTCACGTTCCGGCCAAAGGGACCCGGTACGGGTTTGTTTACGCCAGACTACAGAGCTACCTCGCAAGGCGGGGCGTTTTTATTGTTTGTTTTGATATTAATTATCCATTAATAATCATTAACATCTCTTTACGAGGCCATTAACCCATGACCTATCTCAAGATTGGTCTGCCAGTCTCGCGTAGCGGTCAAAGGTACCCCGTACGTTTTTGATTACTTTAGACTATTGACAAACCGTACAAGACGGGAGTAGTGTTATTTACGATCATAAATTGATACGTATCTGGCGTTAATCAATTAATTAACATTATTTATTGCCATTTTTATTATTTGTTTTGACATTAATTACCCATTAATAACCATTAACACCTCTTTATGAGGTCATTTACTCCTTACCTATCTCAAGATTCGTCTGCCAGCCACGCGTAGCGGTCAAAGGTACCCCGTACGTTTTTGATTACTTTAGACTATTGACAAACCGTACAAGACGGGAGTAGTGTTATTTACGATCATAAATTGATACGTATCTGGCGTTAATCACTTAATTAACATTATTTATTGCCATTTTTATTATTTGTTTTGACATTAATTACCCATTAATAACCATTATCACCTCTTTATGAGGTCATTAACCCCTGACCTATCCCAAGGTTCCTCTACCGTCAGGCGCCAGACCTACCTCAAGGTGGAAGAGTGGGGGGTTTTTACGTCTGGCTATCGGTACCCCTATACTACTCAAAACTTTGAATACATCTGTATTTAATATTACGGATTCAAAACTGTCCAAGTGTATCTATTCAATCCAAAAAAAGTTTCCTTCTTAAAAACGAAATATTGAATGCCTCCGTATTCAACATCTTATATCTAAAAGACGTATTTATATGTTTATGAAATTAAATGTAAGGATTGTAATGGTGTATACATTGGAGAAACAGGTAGATTGCTTAAGAACGAATTCATGAATATATTAAAAATATTGAAGATGATAAAGAAAAATACACAGGGCTAACAATACATGGAATTAATAATAATCATAATTACTTCGACTCAGACCTTAGGTTTGGACGAAGTATTGAATTTGGTCACTTCGGGCATAAAAATTACCCTAGACATGTTTCCCAACGCCATTTCGACGTGAAAGTGATATTTTAATGAAAAAGAAAATATAAAAAACCAGGTTTTCCGACAGATAATGTGTATAACTTTTTTGCGGTTCATTTTATCGAAATGTTATTGAAAGATTCTGAGAGAGCATTCAATTTTACGTTAGAAACAGTAGCGCTAAAATTTTTCCAAGTGAATTTATATACATATTATCGGTGTTCAATCTGATAATGAAAATTTTCGTCCGTTCAATTGCTAATATTCTAACATTTTACTTCGACCCAGACCTTAGGTCTCGACTAAGTATTGAATTTGGTCAATTTGGGCATAAAAATTACCCTATAATTTTTCATCAAATGTCGACGTTCCAGACCCTAAGGAGCCCAATTCAACAATAGAAAAAATTACGTACGTCCCGTTTGATTGTGTCGCGATAACTCATGTACGGATAAGCGTAATGACATACATTTTTTTTTTAAATACGTGGCTTGGCATAACTACGAAAATAACTATTTCGATATATCTAAAAGATGTCTTATAGATATCTAAAAGATATCCGTCAGAGATCTTTTCGACACTTTTAAGATATCTTTGACGAATTATATGTATATATATATGGGACGTTCCGCGTCAACGGAAACAATGCTCCGAACAAATTTCTTCTTAACTGATTTTGATGTATGAGAGCTCAAAATGTCCGTGTTGAAAAGTTCTTTCGAATGGTGTCTGGCATATATGTGACATTCAAAATGGCGTTCAACTATGGCGATCTAAAGAGCCAAAATAGAGAATGCGTTTCAAATATGAGCGAACAAAAATGTTAAAGGTCACTCGATTTTAGTGAAAATCAAAATGCGGGTGTTATTGGATTTGCTGATTACGAATATAAACTCAGAATTGTGAACATTTCGATAAAATGAACCGCAAAAAAGTTATACACATTCTCTGTCGGAAAACCTGGTTTTTTATATTTTCTTTTTCATTAAAATATCACTTTCACGTTGAAATGGCGTTGGGAAACATGTCTAAGGTGAGCATATTGCGTCCATGGACCCTTAGAATTAACCTGTACCGATACAAATTCGTAATTCGCAATGGCGGCTTTCAAAGTGGCACTAGAAGCTCAAAATTCTTGTAAAAACTTGACAAATTTTTTTTCTTGAAAACTATACACTTTACAGAAAATTTTCTAAGAACAATAATACTGTGGAATGAGTCAAAGAACACTCTCAAATTTTATTAGAATACATTAATACACTTTTTGTTATAGTGTACGTAAAATGCTACCTTCACACATTCTTTCATTTTTTTTCTTACGAACTTTACGCACACTACAACAAAAAATATTGTTCGTTACAAGTGCGTTATTTTTTTTTATTCGAATGTGAATGCCATACTCACCTTCGGCTCGGGCGGCAACCTCATATTCTGATTAAAAAACTTTTACGCGCTAGTATCGAAAACTACTATTTCCTATATCCGTGCGCAAAATGCGTTTTTGCACACGGAACTGAATCTATAATTGCATTTTGCGCACTCGTTAGGAAATAGTATATTTCGATACAAGAGGCCAAAACGGGCGGTATGAACAACCTACTCAAATTTTTTTAGATTTTTCAAAGACTTTTTCAAAATTTCGATTTCTCGAATTTTTGAAACATCAAAAAGTGCATCAATGCACTCTGATAAAATTCGAGAGTATTCTTTGACTTATTCCGAAGTATTATTGTTCTTAGAAAATTTTCTCTGTGCTCTATAGTTTTCAAAAAAAAGTAATGTTTTTTTTTAAGTTTTAAACAGAATTTTGAGCTCCTAGCGCTATTTTGGAAGCCGACATCTTGGATTACGAATTGGGACATGGTACATGTTAATTCTGAGAGTCCATGGACGCGATTTTTTGACTCCTAGGAGTACAAGTTATTAGAATGTAATGAAAAATTGGAATAATTTATTTATTTATATGTTTATTGTAAACAATTGACGTGAAAAAATACCTACTTTTCAGAAAAAAAATCGTTTTCTCGGAAGTTTCGATGGCTGAGACTCCGGAAATTTTTGCACATATTTTTCAGACAGTTTTTACAGCACACATATATTTTATTCCAAATTTTTCGGGCGCTAGTTTTTTTCAAAAAAAAAAATATCCTCAAATAATTTGTTTTTAAATCCTTAGAATCGGACTTTTTTCTCTACATGGAAAGTAACTGAAATTTGTTACACGAAGCTCTTTGGGTTGCAAATTATCAATTTAATCTCAGATTTTCAAAATTCAAAATGGCGGACAGAAGATGGCGGACTGACATGTGAACAGTTGTTCGAACGAGATGAAGCTAGGTATTCGGGGATTTTCAGGGTCGTAGATTACGATTCTGACAACGGATTCATGATAAACGCCCCCTATGTGCGATATTTGATACAAATAGGATAAATCCATTTTACGTACGCGTCCACGTCGTTAGTTCTGGGTTATGCAGAGAAGGAGAATCGAATGCAGACTCTAGTGAGGTTTATATGATTTTGGCGCAGAAATCATAATCAGCGTCCCCAAAACGATTACGTACAAAATTTTGAAATTTAAAAATCTGACCTCAGAATTGTTATCAGCGACCAAGAAAACCTTTAGATACCGAATTTCAGGAAAATCAATAGATATTGTTGTATTCGATAATTATAATAATACAATCAGTACTGATTTATGATTAAGTTTTATTTTCCACTCATCGCTTCCAAGGTTAGCGGGAGAATCATAACATGTCAAACTTAGAAGTTGAATAACGGCTTCAATTTTCAACAGACGATCACCATGAACAGGTTCATTTGATTATATTCGAACGTAATTAGATTTTATACAATTCAAAAGGGAAACGCGTAACATTACCCCCTGTTGCCAAAGAAATTGCCGACCCGGCAATCACAAAGTTGCGTTTTCGATAACACTGTTATGACCTCCGGAGAGCGTTTCGGTTGTAGGTATGGTAGGTGATGGTAAATCTGTGGGCAAGTGTAAAATGTACTGAGTTTGGGCGGTCACGGGATCATATGAAAACATCATATGAATAAATTACAAATTTCTATAAGTTTCTCGTCACAGGTGCGGTACAATTTCTTGTGTAAAAGAATAATCGCTTCATACGTGTTGAAGGCATGAGTGTAATGTAATGTACTCGTAAACATTCACCCAAAACTGGTTTCAGTATCTGAAAACAATTTAAGATAAAATTCCTCATTAGAAATAGATTCAAAACAATCAAACTTAATTCAACTACGAGCGAAAGCATTATTACGTACTCAATAATTTATATTCAATAAGTAATTTTCAAAAGCTTTTGAATTTTATATATATATATATATATCTGTATATATTTGCTAAATTACGGATAAATGAAATAATTAAATTTAATTTCGGTAATCAAAGATTAAATACAGATATTAATTTATTATTAGAAAATAATTTTAAATACGAATAATTTAGGTAATCTGTGTACTACAGATTCATCCGTTAACTACGGGAAAACATAAATTGAAAACACAAAATCATATGTAAATAGAACCTACAAAAAACACTTCTTGTAAAAAAACTCGCCATGTTCTTATTAGTAAAACATAATTACCACAAAAAATGCTATCAGAATTAAATTACGTACAATTATAAGGCTATATTCTTATTCTACAAAAAGCAGTGAAATCATGTAATAAGACCAAGTTCTTTCTAATGTATAAAATTGTTCAATAAGCTTCTTTGAAATCAAAGTAATTCTTATCATTTGTTTAATGAAATTACCATTTAATAAAAAAATGTTATTAATGAATTTAATGAACTTTGAAAATCGATGCAATATCATCAATAATATACACATTGGCTCTTATTCCAAGCATTCCACAACTGGCTTGTCAAAAACTTGGCTGCCCTTTAAGTCAAGTTTTGGGAGTTAAGAAAAAAAACGCCGTCATTTAGTAATCTGTTTGTGGTGTTAAGTAATATATGTATAATGCTATCCCAAATTACAAAACCATTTTTCTGAAAATGAAGTTCTTGCAATTTTCAATATGGTATCGTGTGTCTAGATAGCGCCATATTACCATTCGCCAAAAATGTATGCTAAATAGATGAAATTGCAGAAATGTACAGGATGTAAAACAGCAATTATGATATTGTATTGCATTGACAAGCAATACTTCGAATGGTAAACAAAGAATGGTAAACAAAAAATGGTTCATCTTATAAAGCTACGACATATGCCCCTCCGTTGACGGTCGGGTGCTACTATTACAGCCTCGAAACCCAATGTTTTTTCTTAATTTATTATGCTTTTTTCCCCTCGTGTCATTATGCAATAATAAATACCCAATTTTTTGTATTAGTTTTGTTTACTAATAGAGTTATATAATACTAGATTTTTTGTCGTATCAAATATTGTAAAGATGTATATTTTGTTGTGCAAATGAATGTAAATGCTGTGACGATAAATTAACTGGAATATGTGCGTAACAAAATATAAGAAATAGCAAATAGTATAATAATGTATTGACTAACAAGCTAATGCATGTATTCTGAAAATTGCTTGACACTTCGAAATGGGGACCATTCATCGGGGACCAAGATTCTCCGAAAAACTTGGCTAAAAGGGCAGCCAGGTTTTTGACAAGCCAGTTGTGGAATGCTTAGAATAAGAGCCAATGTATATATTATTGATGATATTGAATCGATTTTTAAAGTTCATTAAATTCATTAATAACATTTTTTTATTATATGACCCTTTTCCTGGATTCGGAAAAGGGTAGAACAAGAAACCAAAAAAATTCTTTGTTGATGATGATCTCCAATCTTTATATACGCACTAAAAGTTATATTTCTCCACAAAGAAAATATACATAAGTTTGAGGCGCGACAAAGTACAAAAAAAAACGCTCTAAGACGGGACGGCGCGGGGTTCACAAATCACGCGACGGTAGAGCTTCTTAAGAAAATGACCGGAGACATAAAAAAAGGTACAAACCGCGAAAGGGGGAAGGGGGGGGGCACAAAGATTTATAAGGACACTTACGATGTCGGCGCTAAAATATCTGGCCGCGTCGGTGCACCGGGAAGTCGATCCGGGGTTCGTCGGCGGACGGCTCGGGATGTCCTCCTCGGAAATTCCAATAGAAACGACGAAGTCCACGGCAGACGGGTTGGTTGGTCGTCGCGCCAGGCTCCGTTCTCACCTTCCACACTCACGAATTATTCCTCCTCGCAAAAAGTTCACTCACGCAGAACACTGTACCGCGAAACCAATTTCCTCGCAAACACACGTTTTTCGAAATTCTTCCTTTGCACGCTCGACCGGGGTCCGTCCTTTATCGCGTTCGAAAACGAAGTGACGAGTGGGGCCGATAGCGCTTGGTAGATGCGCGCGGGAACCGTACGCGCATCTCCAGTGACCAGGAGCGGAGAATCACCGGGGGTGATACGGGGGAATTACCAAGCGGGGTCCTAACGGGGTTTTCCCCACCTAATCGCGGTGTTAGGAAAGTCCCCTCCGTCTTCGTCTCGGGCGGCTTACATGCTGCGATAGAGAGAGAGAGAGAGAGAGAGAGAGAGAGAGAGAGAGAGAGAGACAGGCGTTATGTGACGCAATCGAATAAAGCAGCCACGCTGCCAGAATGCAGCTTGAGGTGGCAAGGGCCATAGCAAGGGCAACGGCTACTGCCGACTTAGTGGAGGCGAGTATGGTCGCCATCCACGGGGGAAAAGAAGGGGAATATGAGATGGTTTTTTAACGTGCTGGGCCTGAATAATGCAGGCGCGCAGCGACGGAAGGGGGGAACGATGCAGGCGCGTCAGAGAGGGGCGGTGTCCCTTCTCGACGGCCACAATGGCTCCTACCATCGGGTGGTACCTCCTGCGCTGCCGAGAGGGACAGCC
Organism: Trichopria drosophilae; assembly: GCA_030407085.1. Lineage (NCBI taxonomy): Eukaryota > Metazoa > Arthropoda > Insecta > Hymenoptera > Diapriidae > Trichopria > Trichopria drosophilae. The sequence continues at coordinate 113,385,734 of CM059582.1, read as the reverse complement.
AGGAGAAAGAGGGGCTCGGGCGTTTCGAGTGCTCGGGAGGAGCTGACGCTCCCGGCGGAACGCGCAACCGAGCAAATGACGGTAATGCCGTTCAGGCGCTTTACCGGCGACTGACGGACGGGTATCCGAATTCATGAAAACTGATAACAAACTATAAAAAAAAAAGGATTGAGGGAGGCGATCCTGAGCTCCGGGACACTTTCGACACGCGAGGGAACCGCGGCATCCACCGTGAAGGATCTGCCAAGGGGTCGATCGGTGACACCTTGTCACAATTAAATGGTAATTTCATTAAACAAATGATAAGAACTACTTTGATTTCAAAGAAGCTTCTTGAACAATTTTGTGGTGTTCTGAGTGTACGCAAAATTTTATTTCCAAATTATTTTATATTGCATTAATGGATAGTTTTATTCATTAGAAAGAACTTGGTGTTATTACATGATTTCACTGCTTTTTGTAGAATAAGAATATAGCCTTATAATTGTACATAATTTTATTCTGGTAGCATTTTTTGTAGTAATTATGTTTTACTAATAAGAACTTGGCGAGTTTTTTTACAAGAAGTGTTTTTTGTGGGATTTCACTCATTTTTGCTAATATACAATAGCTGATAAAAAATGCCATGTGTAATATCGTATTTTGTAAAATGTAAACTTCATGTAAATTAAGAACGTATAAATTCTTAGAAATTCTTAGACATGTTTTGTTTGTTATAATATTGCCGTTTACATGAATCCTAGATTTTGCATTGCGTAACATACTCGTGTAGTGTCCTTGTTTGCGGGTATCTCCAATACATTTACAAATCCGAGTAGATTATTAGACCTTGAAATTACCTCCAAGTGCGACCAAAGTATTATAACTAATACATAAAAAAAACTATGGAGCGGAAGACCTGTACCTCGACATCAGTTGAAACGAGCTTGAAAAGGCATTTTTTAATTTGCAAAAGATTCTGCATACTAGATTTATGAGCGAAAAGAAATCGAAAATGATTAAAAACCAGTGCGAATAACCGTATTATGAATTTGAATCATTTCTCGTAATGACATATGTTGTCATTATTTTCAGCTCTAAAGTTCATCCTGCTTCATGCATGTTTAACATTTTTTAAGCAATTCCTGGCATTTTGAGTATGGAATATAGTAGAAATATTTTACAGAAATAAATTAACCCATTGAGTTACGCAGTTTTCCTTTTGTCCAATTTAGCTGAAAATTGTTACTCGGGGTTTGTTGGGGTCGCTGATTACAAATCCGAGATTAGACTTGTGAAATTCAAAATGGCGCATCCAATATAGCGGAAAAAATTTAAAATATAATTCTATTTGGACAAAATTTGTTATTCGGGCGTTTTCGGAGACGCTGATTATGAATCCGAAGTTATTTTTTCGAAATTCAAAATGGCGTATTCAATATGACGGACAAAAATTTAGGATGTAATTCTATTTGGTTAAAATTTGTTACTCGAGGATTTTTACTACGGCTGATTAAGTATCCGAATTAGTTTTAAAAATCTCAAATTTAATATAACATGTGAACATTGTAAACTATTACACTATTTGAACGATATCCAGTATTCCGGCAAATTTCAGGTAGCTGATCGTAAAAGCGATGTTACCCGCGTAGAAAAATATATGTGTGAAGGATTATGAAAAAATTAAAGCTAATTGTGTGTCACATATATATGGGACATTCCACGTCAACCGGGACAGTGCTCCCAACAAAATTCATCTGCACTATACGCATGCTGCTTGGGCTTATAATTTAGTTCAAAATGTTCAATTCTACTTTCGAATGCTGAGTGGCCCAAAGCATAATTTTAAAATGGCGGACTCAAAATGGCGCCCGGAACACGAACAAATTTTTTTTCGATTCAAAATTTTTAATTTTATTTTTCATCCGCCATATTGGAACCGCCATTTTGAATTTTTCGAAATACAACATAACCAACGAAAAGTACATATATTGAGTCATAATATGCGCCTCAAACAAAATTTTTGTTGTACGTCATTATGCTTTTTTAACAGTAAATGTAACGTTTGTTTAAATTTGTTTATGTTCCGGGCGCCATTTTGAGTCTGCCATTTTGAAATTATGCATTGGGCCACTCAGCATTCGAAAGTAGAATTGAACATTTTGAACTAAATTATAAGCCCAAGCAGCATGCGTATAGTGCAGATGAATTTTGTTGGGAGCACTGTCCCGGTTGACGTGGAATGTCCCATATATATATATAATTCTAATATGGCATCATTCGCCGATTGTTTATAAGCATTTATTATAAGGAAAAACACAGGAAATTGAAACAATTTAGATTAATGGTCATAAATGAATTATTAGCAAATACTGTATCCATAAAAAAATGTCGAAAATCTTTAAGAATAGGAATGAGTTGTTGGAAACCTCAAGTTTCGTCAGAAAAACGACAAGCAAATGCAGAACACTTATCTATAATGTTACCGAATAAAATGCGAAGGAGATGTGCTCAATGAAGCACTAAGATTAATGAATATAGAACAAAATGTGTGTGCAAAGTTTTCAATTTTCCGCTGTACTTGACATTTAAAAAAACTGTTTTATTGCATATCATAAATAAATAAATCTTAGTATTATTACATTTAAGTATTAAAAAATTTTGCTAAAAATTGTTAAAATTTAAAAATCTTAAAACTAAAAAACTAAAAAAAAAAATAAAAAAGGGACTTAAAATCGGACTGAGGAACTTCTACGTAGTGTCTTGGATGCCCTGGATGCTTGTATGAAATAACGAATCCCAGCCCTTAGCCTCTTTTCCAATGTGTAATCCGAATTAAATATTTCATAAATTTTGTCTAGAGTTGCATTTAAAATTTTTTCCGCCATTTTGAATTTCGCAAATCTAACCTCAGATTCGTAATCAGCGACCCCGAAACACTCGAATATCAAATTTCGCCCAAATACAGTTATATTTAAAATTTGTATCCGCCATTTCAGATCAGCCATTTTGAATTTTAAAAAACTAACCCCGTATTCGTCAGCGATACCAAAAATCTCTCTGAAAAAATTTTCAGAAAAAAATAATGGGAGGTTTTCTTAAAACTGCATTTATTCGAGAAAAAACTCATATTTTTAACTTGTTTTGTTAATAACAATTGTATTATCAGCAATAAAGGGGAAACCATTTTTTTTACTGATTATTAGGGTCGATATAAATAACAGAAAAAGATTTGATCAAAATGGGCCTTAGATTTCACGAGAAAACAGCCAAATCTATGTAAATGTAAGTGGGACGATGTCTGTTCCACTGAGACGCGAAGGGTTAATAAAGAAACTATCTAACGATACACATGTCTATTACCCTTGATTGTTGATACGTACCCATGGTTCCCATGGCAGGTCATGTTTAGCACGAAATAGTCCTCCTCGTTAGATTCGGTGCTCTTTACCATAAGAAACTATTGAAGTGAAGCTAGGAACAGCTTAGCGAACTTGGTGTTTTGACAGCACTTCTACGAAATGCTTGCTAGAAAAAAATTGAATTTTTGATGTTCCTGAAAAATTACTGAAACGTAACTAATCATTTCTCAAATGTAATGTTCAGTGATCTTTGGAGTAGTTTTTTAATTTACAATAGAATCCCTGTACTTGACTTATGGAAGAAAGGAAATGGAAAACTGATTAGAAGAAGCTGTGAGCAATTGTACTAAGAATTTAAATCTTTTATCCTAATATGATATATTGCTATTATTTCCAGCTCCCAAGTTCTTCCAGTGTCAGAAAAAGAGCGGAAAAGAAAACGAACAATTTTTTAATCTCTGAACTTTTTTTTTTATTGTCTATTTCAAAAAGAAGTTTCTCCTTAAAAGGAGTCAAACGGCTACATCCGAACGGTTCGGTGGTCGGACCGAGACTGACTCGCTCGTCCGCATAGCGGCGCTAAAGGCTGCGAGCGCGCATGTCGGGGTATTCCGTCTCGGAGGGAGGGGCTTCACGGCAACATCGCTTCCCCGAGCACCGTGAGTGGCGGGAATTTTCAAATAAACAAGAAAGTTAAAGCTTTCGTTTCTTAAACCTCTATCGCTCTTCTTCTCATTCAGTTTTTCGTCACTCCTTTTTTCTCTCTCTCTCTCTCTCTCTTTCACTCTCTCTTTCTCTTTCACTCTCTCTCTCTCTCTCTCAAACTGTTCGTAGGCCAGCACAGCCGCCAGGTTAGCACCTCGTTCTAACCCCACGTGCTCGGAACTAGACAGTACTATCAATTAGCGAATTACTTTTAACAATTTCAACGCACTGCGAACTTCCAAATTTCATATTCGTCCCCAGGCCAGCACAGCCGCCAAATTAGAGCTGGGCTCCAATCCCGCGTGCTCGGAACCCCAGGACTACTTCCATTTGGAAGCGAGTTGGCGACACAAATTTCACACTCGTGTTCTTTCCCATTTTCTAGGACCTTTATGAATCTTACTAACTCGCACCACTCTCGGTACTCCGAAACGAAGCCGTCTATAATCAGTTAAATTTCCACTGTTTTACGTGATATTGCCTTCGAACCTCATACTTATCAATCAGATTATCGTCTCGTTCTTTGTAGCCGTTTGCCAGCGGTACCCCCATTCGGGTGTGCAATGGCGTAGGGAAAACCACAATTGTGGGGAAAACCTACGCCCGGCACCGCTGATAGTAAAACGCCGATTCTGTTCGCGATATCCAGTATTATTTATTTGTACTTCTTGTAGTATTCCCTGTCATGGGCATCCTGACAATTCGACTGTAGAAGATAAATATATTAGGAGACACTTACATTATGAATAGTTGCGTATCATAATGTTATCGCAAGTGCACTTCATGCTTGAAATGACAGAAAATATTTTAAAAAATGCAAATAGACGAAGATGGAAGAACTTCGGAGCTTGAAATAACAGCAGAATATATCATTACGTAAAAAGCTTTAAATTCTTAATACGATAATTAGAAGTAACACATGCTTCTAATAGTTTTTTCCTTTCTCGTATAAGTCAATTACGGAGATTCCTTTCTAAATGAAAAAATGTACTATCAAGATCACTGGAAGATTACATTTCAAAAATGTTTACTTACTTTTCAATAAATTTACAGAAGCTACAAAATGTATACTTTTTCAACAGCCAGGATATCAGAAAACCGATGTCAACACACGAATCTCGTCAAGCTATTCTTAGCTACACTTCAATAGTTATTCGTGGTAAAGAGCATTGAAGCCAACAAGAGGGACTGTTTCGTATCTAATTTGTTTCATATCATCGAGAATCGACTGTAACAATCAAGTATATTATTAGATACTTTCATTATTAATTATCATATGTCGCAAATACATTTCTAGTGCATTTCACACTCAAAATGCCAAGAAATGCTTAAAAATGTGTACACATAGAAGCTGAACGAACTATGATACTAATGATCTTGGAAGTGTAGTTTATAATTTACAAAAGAATCTTCGTAGTTGATTGCTGGTAAGGAATTGAAAACGATTATAAAAAAGTGCATACAACGGTATTAAGAATTTAAATAATTTTGCGTAATGTCATGTATCATGTACAGAGAGCAGAAAATACTAGTGGTTTGTTTTACCGACACAACTGGCTTGTGTCTAATAATGTTTTGTTTTCATAGACAAGTAGTTCGTCTCTACGCATTAGTGAGTCGTCATGCGACATGAGTGGTTAATATCTAAATATGACTGGCTCGTGTCGGAGGACAACTGGCTAATATTGGAAGACAACTCACTAATGTATAGAGACGAACTACTTGTCTACTCGGCTACTTGTATTTAAAAACAAAATATTATTAGACACAAGCAAGTTGTGTCGGAAAGACAAACCACTATGTATTTGCTGCTCTCTGTACATGATACATGACATTACGACAAATTATTTAAATTCTTAATACCGTTGTTTACACTTTTTATAATCTTTTTCAATTTATTTCCAGCAATCAACTACGGAGATTCTTTTGTAAATTATAAACTACACTTACAAGATCATTTCAACATTACACTGAGAAAAGTTCACTTACGTTTTTATAGAGATTTTGGAGCTACAAATTTTTATTTTTTCACTGGCAAGGATACTATAAAGCCACAGACCGCTGTCAAAATTGCAAACAGGTTTTCCAACCTACTTTTCAGATGGATCTCAATTGTGTCATCTCACAGTAACGTCAATATTTTTTTCACAAAGGTGTCTTCTTCTTCAATTCTACAAACGTCAAAACCTCAATGCTGTTCGTACTGAATGTAAAGCGCCGCCGCTGATCAGCTGAGTGCAGGCCGCTATATTGCAAGATCTGTTTCAGTCCGGTCGCGAAGTCCCGACGCTTGTCCTTGTTGCACTTATTTTGAACGACATCATTCTATCTCTATGTCCTCGCGTTCGCTAACGGAGCTATCAATCCTTGTCGCACGCATGATAAGACCATCTATCTATCTCTATGTCCCATAGCAGAGGAAGCGAGTGTCGATCCTTCTCGCTCTCATGCTAAACGGCATCTATCTGTCTCTATGTCCCAAAATCCGATGAAGGAGAACAATTTTCGATCGTTGAAATCATGAAAAATGACAAACAGCTGATTGATATCTCACGAACCATTAAACCAATTTCAATGGGACTAGGCTTAAATGAAAGATAAAAAAAATAGAAAATACTGGACATAGCATGGTTAAGAAATTTTCTGGAGGTGAAGCGTTGACGAAACATATGTGTTCAATGTTGTGACAGTCAAGAACTTGGCGCGACGAGCGACCGTTCCTCTTGATTTCAAGCCAACGAGCTATTTGGTCTTGATGAATTTTGAACGATAAAAGCCATTGTAATGCTGCATGATCGGTTTTAATTAAGAATTTTCTGCCCATAAGATAATGGTTGAAATGTTCAACTGAAGATACTATGGCCAAAAGTTCTTTTCGAGTGACGCAATCATTTTTTCAGAGTTTTTTAAACATTTGCTGTAATAAGCGATTATTTTCTCATCCCCGTACCTGAGAGAGTGTCGCTCCTATGGCAAATTGTGATGCATCGGTATTCAATATGAAGTCACCCTCAGGAATTGGGACCGAAAAAATCGGTGGAGATATTAAAATTAATTTAAAAAATATTTAAAAAATTTGTCCGCCATATTGGATCCGCCATTTTGGAGTTTGAAAACCTGACCTCAGGATTGACATCGTAATCAGCGGCGGCAAAAAAACCCTAGATACCAAATTTCAGGAAAATCAGTAGATATTAAAAAAATTTGGCCGCAATGTTGGATCCGCCATTTTGGATTTTAAAAATTTGACCTCAGATTCATGCCCACCGATCCCGAAAACATATAGATTATCTATGATTTAAAAATTTCGCAAATCAGAAAAATGTGCCCCTCAAAGGGATAATGGGTTAACCCTTTCAGTCTCAGCGGGACACCAGTGTCCCACCAACATGCTATCTTTTCACGTTTATGAGCAATTCCCTATCGATTTCGTTGCGGTTTTTTGTTCCAGGCCTTCCTAAGGCTCCAATAAGTGTTAAAAAATAATAATATTCCGCAATTATTTAAAATAACTATTGTTATAACCACATTACTTTAAAAAAAAGAAAAGGAAGAAATTTATGACTGACAAAAATTTTGAAAAGTGGTAATTTTGTCTGATATTTTGTATATATGGATTGTCGAGGTTGCTGATTACGAATCCGCTGTCAGATTTAAAAAATTTTAAATGGAGGATCCAATATGTCCAACCAAAATCTCGTTGGTAATTTTCATCGCGTGTTCTTAGATCATTTTTTACACTTACCGATATCCATATCCTTAAAAAATAATATATTAGCTTGTGAAATCAATATATCAAAATAATTTACAAACAAAAATGACAGTTTTTCAAAATTGTTGTCATATTGGATCTGCCATTTTAAATTTTGAAAAGCTCACACTGGATTCGTAATCAGTGGCTCAAAGAACGTATCTATAACAAATACTGGACAAAATTACTTTTTTTCCAAATTTTAGTCGGCCATATTAGATCTGCCATTTTGAATTTTGAAAACCTGGCACTGGATTCGTAATCAGCAATCTAGAAAACCCCTATACAGTAAATGTTAGACATAATTACTGTATTTCAAAATTGTGGTCGGCCATATTGGATCCACCATTTTGAATATTCTTGGTTTTGCCGGGCATAATAAAAAGGAAAAAATTGTTTTAAAAGACGTTTAGATCACGTAATACGTGCCTTTATCAGTTTAATTTTTCTACAATCCAAAAATTTTACAAAATAATTTTTACATATTCAAAACGTTCGTTGACGAAATGTATACGCATTACGTGACCGAAACGTCTTTTGAAACAAATTTTTTTCCTTTTTATTGGGACCGGCAAAACCAAGGAAACCTTCCAAAATTCTTTTACGATTTTCGAATATCAAATTCGTATTGTTTTATGCTTGCCAAAGTGCAGCTAAAAATGATCTTGGATATGTTGTATAAGATGTATAAAACGTCGGCAAATAATGGTCAATGTGTATAAGTGGATGAATATGTACAATGTATGAAAAGTCATATCGGCCAATGTACATAAATATATGTACCTTAAAATGTCGCCAAATTAACCAATATATATCTAGATGTCGGCAAATTGTACTTTAAGTGTTAAAATGTCGTCATATTGACCAACATAAGTATGTACAGATATCAAATAATGTTATATAATTCGTATAATCAATATACAATTATTAAAGACCTCTTATACTTGCTAAATTACAGCTAAAAATGATGATGTACATCCATGTATAAAATGTACAGAAAGTCGGCATACTGGCCAATGCCAATGAGCAATATTTTTACTTTTTGTTCACTTTTGGGGGAAGGGGTCACCGATTTTCTCCAAGTTTTAGTATGTTATAGTACCTCCAAAAATTTGGCTTTTTGCCAAATTTTAGCCCCCCAGGTCACATGGGGCCCCCGTGAGGCCCCTCAGAAGGCCCAAAATTGGCCGTTTTTGGCCTATTTTCAAGATTTTTTATATCCAAACCTTGCGAACCGATTTTAAAGTGATTCAAGCGAAAAATATTCGTTATAGTGTCAGCTATTTCGACAAATTTCTGCAAAACTCGAAATTTTAAAATCAATTTGAAGTAATCGATAAAGTGGAAACAAAATTTTTAAAAATAGGCAATTTTCAAATGGCTGCCAAAATCGAACCAACGGACGAAAATAGATTTGACATGCGCCGTTTGATAGCTTTTTCTATTATCTTTAAAATGCCGGGTTACACATTAAAATTCATCGAATTTTCACGTGCGCAATTAACCCTTTTCCGCCCAAAATGCCGTAAATTTCCCTCCATTTTAATCGTCACTTTTTTTGTAGAAACTAACGATGAATAATTCTGAATATTTAGATTCTATAGTTTTCAACCCTCCTCTTTCCGAATTCGAAGTCCGTTTTTCGCTGGGAGCAGCCATTTTTTAAATATGGCGGCGAAAAGGCAAATAAATAGAGAAAATTTTGATTTTTGGATCGGTTTTTTATGTTTTTCAATAGGTTCGCGCTGACCGATCAATCCAAAGACCTGGATCTGGTAGCATAATGAGTTTGACTAAAAGTTGACATGATCAGATATGCAAAATATAAGATAGCGGATCCAAGATGGCGGATTTTTCGCCGAATTTGATGTTTTTATAGCATTTCCCATATTATTAGCTATTTATAAATATTTTGGTACACTTATTATTGATTTATCCAATCATTTGTAACGGTATCTTCTATCCAATACTCGAAATTCAAAATGGCGGTTCCAAGATGGCCGACTGAAATGCAAAAAAAATTTTTGATCCAGATGACTCGGTGGTTTTCGGGGTCGCACATTACGAATATGACATTTGATTTTCATAATTAAAAATGGCGGACCCAAAATGGCGGACGAAAATACAAAACGTTGCGTGTCCGAAATGAAAATGGTTACTCGAGGGTTTTATATTATATAGTTCGGAATTATAGAAGTCTTAATTGTAAATTATATTACTTCAAAAACTGTTTTGCAATAAAACATTCAAATTAATAATTTATGGTAGAATACAAAATGTAAGTAGACAAATTTATAAAATGGAATTTATAAAATGCAAAAAAAAAACAAATAAAATAAAAAAATACAAAAAAATACAAAAAAAAAATGATTCTCTACAATCATTGACCTCCACGTGGTGAGAGTTGGAAACTTGAAAAACCATGGCTAACAAATGATAAAAACACAATAAAATTAATTTTATAAGACTTCTATAATTGTGAACTATATTTTATATGCTATAAAAACACAAAATTCGGCGAAAAATCCGCCATCTTGGATCCGCCATCTTATATGTTGCATATCTGATCATGTCAACTTTTAGTCAAACTTATTATGCCACCAGATCCAGGTCTTTGGAATGATCGGTCAGCGCGAACCTATTGAAAAACATGAAAAACCGATCCAAAAATCGAAATTTTCTCTATTTTTTTGCCTCTTCGTCGCCATATTTAAAAAATGGCTGCTCCTAGCGAAAAACGGACTACGAATTCGGAAAGAGGAGGGTTGAAAACTATAGAATCTAAATATTCAGAATTATTCATCGTTCGTTTCTATAAAAAAAGTGACGATGAAAATGTAGGGAAATTTACGGCATTTTGGGCGGAAACGGGTTAATAACGTTTCCGATCTTTAAAAATTTTTTTTTTTTTATTTAAGAATTTTGTCGAGTTTTCAGAACTTAGATTTTTTTTTCGAGTGTTTCAGAAGTTTATTTTTTTTTCCGAATTTCAATTTTTTTTAAAATTTGAATTCATCTGTTGCCGAAACTTTGAGTGTTGCGAATTTTTGTGTTTTTTTTTGAAAAAAATTAAATTTTGTCGGAATTTCGAGTTTTCCGAAATTATGCATTTTATTGAATTTTGAAAAAAAAAACAATTTTTTTGAGAAATCGAGTTTTCGAAAGTTGAACGCGAGTTCGAGATAAAGGGAGAACAAGACGAGACACGTCTTTTGTTCAAAGACCTTTCTAATATAAGATTATAGGCTAAGTGATCACTAGTAATAAGAAAATTTATATTAGGCTAAGTAAATATAGGTGATAATAAATATTTTAGGTTAAGTATATTAAGTTAAGATAAGCCCAGACGAACAAATTGTTTGTCTCTCAGCCCCAAAGAGGTGCGCGATTGAAAACGGATCGCGAAATATTTAAGAGTGGAGGGATCGAATAGTAAATCGAGAATGCGATCTGCCAGTGAGACACCGCGATCGTTCTTTTTTGGAGCTAGTTCGCGGGCCAATCGCCGAGGTCGTACCGTTAGGGATACGGCTGCTGAATGCGAGTAGTGAATGAACGGACGAGCAAAGCGCAGTGAGAGGAATAAACAGACAGATTGTCCTGTCAATAAGGTGGTCAGTGACTAATCGGGGGGAAAGTGTGTTTCGCCGTTACGAGTAATAACAGCCGTATCAAATTAGGGACCGAGCATAATGGCGACGAGAAGGAGTGAGTGGGATGTTCGGGAGGAAGTGGACCGAACTGTCGAGGGCATTCGCGCGTTATCGCTGCACGAAGTCCGAGAGCAGCTTCGGAACGAAGGATTGAGCCTGATAGGCTCTGATGAGATCGTCCGCGACCGTCTGGTCCGTTTCCGAGCGAAGGAACGATTTCCAAAGGGTCCTTTCGACTGGGACCAAGAATTAGACGAGGTCAATGTAACCTGCCAAAGCGATCAGTCCGATATTGTGAACGCCCGAGTTTCGGAGGGACGAACATTCATCGCAGACGACGAGGGATCGAAGAGAGCAGAAGAGGGGCATAATGTGAATACGAGAGGTCTCTGTACGAGCTTCGTGACCGAAACAGCTGTTTCGACGCAAGCGACGTCATGCATGGGACCGACACCGGTTTGGACCACCTCAGGTTCGGTAATGTCGTCCCAGACACAAGCGCAATTCCTTTTCCCATTGGAAAGACGAAATAAGAATTCGGCACATTTCGCATGGTCGCCAACGCGAGAGATAGTCGATCAACGAACTTCCTGGGGAGCCCGTTCAGACCGGGATACAGTGATTCGAAGACCGAGGCAGAACGAATATGAATTCGTCCTAATGCGCCGAGAACTGGAAGACCATGGAATGCGAAACAAGACTGGAGCTGTACCCAAGCCGTATTTAGGACACAATGGAGCGTGGGGAGGAAGAGCACGTGAGAACGAGAGGGCTCACCAGAGGGCGCTATTCGCAGAAGCGTCAGATGAGGACTTAAGTGCAGACTACCGAGGCAACGTCCTCGTCTCAAATGATGACGACCGTCGAGAGAAGCGCCGAGCAACGAGAAAAGAGCCACCCAGGGCAGCACCTGCGAGAACGAGACAAGTGAGCCCGGTCATAAGGACTACGCCGCGCCAACAAGGAGGATATACCTTAAAGCAGTTACGCTCTTGGGGTGTAAGATTCGACGGCAACCAAGTGGACGAATTTTTAACACTAACCAATGAGTGCATCGATTGCCTGGATTTGGAAGAAGCCGATGTACTCAAGGTTTTGCCAGGCGTGTTCGAGGGTAAAGCCCGTCAGTGGATACGCGAAGACGTCACTGCTCTCCGATCATTGAGAACCTTCAGCCAGAGGGTCAAACGCCGGTTTGCGGAGGAAATAGACGACGACGAAATCTTTGTGAAGATCTACAAGAGATTACAGGACCGAGATGAGAAAATGTCGGACTTTGTCACCAAGATAAGGCGTCAATTTAAGAAAATGAGAAAGCCGCCTTCCGAGGAAGACCAAGTAAAGAGAGTGATCCGTAACTTAAGACCGGATTGCCGAAGACACGATGGGGTGAAACGCTGCCGAACGTACGGAGAATTAACAGCGGCTAGCGAGCACTACGAGAATACCGCTCGATGGGACAGCCGATACCGTAGTCAAGGAATGGCCAAGTTCAGAGACCAATGGCCTAAGTCCCGCAGCGCCAAAGTAGCAGCAGGGGAAGTCGACAAAGCCTCCTTCAGCGAGACCACAAGTTCAGGAGAGAGCAGAGAGTCCCGAAAAAAGAAGAGAACGAAGAAGAGAAATAATAAGGCGGGGGACGAGGCAAAGATTGCTGCCGCGCTATATTCCAAAGACGCGAAGGATGAGGATCAATCCTCCTCATCTAGGGCCAGTCCGAAATCAAGCGGGCGCTGAATAGACAAACGGGTACGATATGAGCAGATGCGACGTCGGAACCCACCATCAACGACAGAAGATATCCACCGACCCGTTGTACTGTCGCCGGCGTGGAGTCGTGCGGACCCTCCGACCTCAGAGCTAAGGAGGGGGGAGCACCGTATCCTGCCGAGCCGACGAACGTGTTATACTTGCGGCGGGACGGGCCATTTCGCGCGAGAGTGCCCGGTTCCCCGGCAATCTTACGGGTGCGGCAAAATCGGTACCATCAGGAGAGAATGTGACCGTTGTCGTAATATCGAGAGACAATGGCAGGGAAACGAGCTTCGCGGGTCAAACCCCAGGTCCTCCGTACCTGGCCCGCAAGCCTCAAATTCCACCTGGAGGACGAGATGACTGACGACACGCTACGACGAGCCGAGGAAGCAGTACTAAGGTTTACCTCCGCCAAGTGGCGTATTACAGACCCGAGTTCCAGAAGTAAGAAAGAAGACGAAGAAGCAGCCGCCGGAGGAGCTAAGCGGGATGGAAGGTTTTATTTCACCTTCGTCATTAGTGGAGTGCGAGTACGAGGGCTGTGTGACTCTGGAGCTACGAAGTCTTTTGTCGGACCCAAGATTGCGGAATTTTGCAAGGACCGTATTAGGTCATTCATCGGTACAATGAAGAGTGCAACCGGTCATGCCGCAGGCATCGTAGGTAGATTACCGTTGATGATAGAAGTCGAAGGTCGGACCGAGCAGGTCTCCGTAAGAGTTGCAGAGGTTCTCGCCTACGATGTGATCCTAGGGATCGACTTTTTAAAGACCTTCGGTATTGTCATAGACTGCCATAATTCGAGATGGCGTTGTAAAGACGGGGACTGGAGGAGTTTCGAGAGGAGAGAAGAGACCGTCATTCACGCGGAGTGTGCCGGACTCGCCGAAGTTACCGAGGCTCAAGAGAAGCAGCTGGCGGATCTATTAGACCAGCTGATACCACCACATCCTGCGACGTTGGGCACTACGCCGTTGGTCCATCACACGATCGACGTAGGAGACGCCCGGCCGGTTAAACACCGTTACAGACGAATCTCCCCAGCCATGCTAGAAGCAGCCCAGGCGGTGGTCGATTCCATGTTGGCCGAGGACATAATCGAGCCGTCGAGTAGCTCTTGGTCAAGCGCTCCGGTCATGATCCGGAAACTGAACGGTCGATACCGATTTTGCGTCGACTATAGAGACCTTAACGCCGTGACCAAAAAGGACGCCTACACACCGCCTAATTTAGATGGCATCCTGGACAAGATACGCCGAGCAAGGTTCATTAGCAAGTTGGACCTTAGCCAGGCCTATTTTCAGGTACCGTTAGACCCTTCGAGTAGAGAAGTTACGGCTTTTGCAGTGGCCGGAAGAGGACTCTTCCATTTCAAAAGAATGCCCTATGGGCTGAGGAATGCACCAGCCACCTATCAAAGACTGATGGACTCGTTATTCGGAACAGAATTTGAGGCTGTCGTGTTCGTTTATCTGGATGACATCATCATCGCGAACAAGGTCTTCGAGGAACATGTCATCTGGGTACGGAGAGTGTTGGAGACGCTCGTTAGAGCCGGTCTACAGGTGAACCGCGATAAGTGTGAGTTCTGTTGCTCAAGTGCAGTCTACCTAGGATATCGAGTGGACAAGGAAGGATTGCGTCCAGACCCTGAGAAGATAGAGTTAGAGTACCCGGCTCCTCGAACCCTGAAACAGGTTAGACGTTTCTTAGGGATGGTCGGCTGGTACGCCAGATTCATTCCAAATTTGGCCGAGAAGAGACTGCCGCTGACCAAGCTCACGAGAAAGACGCAAGTTTGGGAGTGGGGCGAAGAGCAGGAAGAAGCATTCCAGGAGCTGAAGAAAGCGTTGACTGAGGCCCCGGTATTAGGACGTCCGGATTTCAAGAAGCCCTTCGTGTTGCAGACGGATGCGAGTGATTCGCACTTGGCGCCGTCTTAAGCCAAGAGCAGGACGACGGGGAGCATCCGATCGTCTACCTGAGCCTCACCCTCACTGCCGCTGAGAGGAATTACGCCACGACGGAGAAGGAGTGTCTGGCAGTAGTTTGGGGTGTCAAGAAGCTCAGAGCTTATTTGGAAGGGTATGAGTTCAAGGTCATTACGGACCACAGTAGTCTGCAGTGGCTCCGAAATCTGAAAGACCCCAGTGGTCGCTTGGCCAGATGGGCACTTGAACTCCAAGGTTGGAACTTCACGGTCCAGCATCGTAAGGGTGCGTTACATCACGTTCCGGACGCTCTATCAAGACGAGTAGAGGATGAGGTAGGAGCCATGAGGGTAGCAGCCGAATCGGATACCTGGTAAGATCGAAGACGAGAATTAGTGTTAAAATTCCCGGAGAGGTTTTCGGACTGGAAAGTCGAGAACGAGCGGTTGTACCATCATCGTGCTGACCCATTGTTAGACCCAGTGACCGGAGGAGAAGATCAGTGGAAACTGGTACTTCCGATGAAGTTGCGCGAGAAAGCGTTAAAGAACGCACACCAAGAGGCCCACGCCGGACACTATGGAGTGGACAAGACGTATAGTCGTCTGGTGCTGGAATATTACTGGCCGGGCTTGAGATACGACGTCCGCCAATTTGTTGATGAGTGCGAGGTATGTTAGCGCCAAACGACCCCCCATGGAGGACCGCCTGGGTTAATGGGAGAACGGGTCGTTGAGAAGCCTTGGACCGTTGTATCAGTAGATATAATGGGACCTTTTCCGCCAAGCCGTAGCCAAAATCGCTATGTGTTAGTGTTTATCGACCTATTTACCAGGTGGGTGGAGTTGAAACCACTACGAACGGCAGATGGCAAGTCCATAGCGAAGGCCTTCGAAGACTTAATCCTTTTTCGGTGGGAGACTCCCGAGTACTTGTTGACGGACAACGGGAAGGAGTTTCGTAACTCGCATATAAATCGAGTATTGCAGGAGAACGGAGTTCGAGCCACGACTACGCCGTCGTACCACCCGCAGACGAACCCGACTGAATGAACCAACCGGGTTTTAAAGACCATGATAAGGACGTTTGTTGGTGTAGATCATCGGGGCTGGGATCTTCACCTACCCGAATTCAGGAGCGCCATAAATACCGCCGTGCATGCGAGTACCAAAGTGTCACCGGCGTTTTTAAACTTCGGCCGGCAACCAAGACCGGCGAAGAGCCTGCGAAGACAGCTGGATGGGGAAGCCCCTATTCTACGTATGCACCCCGAAGACTGGCAAGATCGGCTAAAGAGAATCAGCGCCCTTCGGGACTTGGTGCGTAGGACTGCGGATAGGGCTAGCGAGCGTCAACGACGCTATTATAATAAGAGTAGACGCGATATACAGTACGCAGAAGGCGACCTCGTGTTAGGCCGTAATCACGTCTTGTCATCGGGCATCGATAAGTTCGCCGCGAAACTCGCGCCGCGATATGAAGGGCCATTCCGGATCACACGCGTTGTCTCACCGGTAGTTTACGAACTCGAAATCGATGGGAAGAGACCAGGTCGGAAGGTGGCTAAAGCGCACATCTCCGATCTGAAACGATATCTAGCACCTCGAAGGCGGCCCCAGACCCTATAAAAGAGAAGTGATTTTTTTGTGAAGGTCGTCATGCTAGATGGACGAGAAACGGAGCTATGTAGCCTTATTGGAAGAGGTACTTTCCCGTCATTGGGTCGAGCAGTAAGAGACTGCACTCATAAGCCCTTGTGGTATGTCTTGGGAGGCCCCAAGAATTGACGACGTGATGGAGATGAAGGAGATGGGCGAGACGTAGGAGGCCACTATAGAGGCCATTGGAGTTTATCGAGACGGAACAATAATTAGTTCCGGCTAAGGAGGGGGGTGTTGTAACACGCTGGTTACAGTGTCCTCTATTGTGGCCGCCTAGTCGGTAGTTTGAGACCGGTAACATATCGACCGCCAGGTCGGTATGTTATCCGAAACCCGCCGTCGATAATTGTCGGTTCATTAAGTTTAGGAGCGGCCCACAGGGAAGCGCCGCGACACCGCGAACGACGGTTATCTAGTTAGTATTGTCTGGAGCGCGAGTACGAGCAGACCTTTTTTTGAGAGAGCATTTTCACGCGACGGTTATATTGTAAATTCTGCGAGACCGAGACTGCGACGCGAGGGCAATTCCCCGGAATTGTCAAGTAAATCTCGGGCGATTCGTCGAGGTCAACCGCAAGACCTCCGAAAGCGAATCCTGGGCCTGTCCAGAGACCCACGTTGGCCCTGCGAGGACCAACTACGCCCTATACGAGCCGGAGAGTGAAAGAGAGAGAGTGTGAGGAAAAGACGTCACTCCGGAAGCCAAGAGTTGTAAGTGGTTCCTGGGCTGAGTCGATGTAAGAAATAATAATTAATTATATCTTTTAATTAATATTGTTTCCCTTTATTGTTCCCTGGATTGCATGCGTCCAAATCTCCAGCGTCGCCGATAAGACGAGGTGTAGAGCGTGGCACCTTCGCGTGTCAAAGTTCGTGTTCCTCACCTTTCAGGCGCGGAAGGAGGCGAGAAATCGTCCCCCTCTGGGACGAGTTCTCTTGCTCTCGTGAGTGCGAGTGCGGGTCGTGAAAAGACCCCGAGTCAGCCAAGCTCGGGCATTAAATTGTTCGGACGGGCGAACGACGTCGCCGGGCCTCTACCTGGCG
Source organism: Trichopria drosophilae (assembly GCA_030407085.1). Classification (NCBI taxonomy): domain Eukaryota; kingdom Metazoa; phylum Arthropoda; class Insecta; order Hymenoptera; family Diapriidae; genus Trichopria; species Trichopria drosophilae. The sequence continues at coordinate 113,367,893 of CM059582.1, read as the reverse complement.
CAACGTCCACGAAGACGTTAAAGTCTCCACCTGAGACGGTAGCCGGCCCCGAGACGACGGCGGTAAAACGCAGAAATAAGTAATACCGGAAAACGGCATTACAATATACAGGGTGGCCGATTTATCTGAAGACATCGAAATATCTCGAGAACTATGCACAGAATCAAAAAAGTTGTCGGATGAAAGTTGTTCGACACGAAGGGGGGCATCCAGTGATAATTAAATTTACCACCTCCCCCATCCCCTGCGGGTGGAGTGGGGGCAAAAACAATAAAACTTAAATAGGAACCCCCAGTTTTTATTGCAGATTTGTATTCTCCGGAAAAAAGTACACCAATTTGACCTAGGAGCTATTGCATTTTGGTTCACAGGTGGCGCTGTAATCGATAAAAATCCAAATTTATCTGAAGACATTGAAATACCTCGAGAACTGTGTACAGAATCAAAAAAGTTGTCGGATGAAAGTTGTTCGACACGAAGGGGGGCATCCAGGGGGCAAATAGGGACAATTTGATCCCTTTATGAAAATTTAATATTAAAAATTCTAATATTAAAATTTTTAATATTAGAATTTAGTAATATCAATTGCGAAAATTGTTATTCTGAATATGAAATTTTAATAATGTCCAATCGAAAAATTAAGATTATGAATAATTGATATTCTTCATATGAAGAATAATATTAAAAATCAAAACTGATTACATAAAAATTGTGCATACAATATGGAAGCAATTTTATAGATAAGATTTCTACCTTCAATAAAATTACATTTTAGGTTTTAAATTTATTATTTAATAAACAAAAAGAGGACATCACGCAATCCATTAAAAAACGCGTCATGTCCCTTCACTCAGCTCATTCATTCTCTCTCTGTATGTTTTTTCCGAAATGAGAATAAATAAGCTGAGCATTGACGGTCAAACCAGCTTCTATTAAACAAAACGAAACTCTTACTTCATTTGGGGATTTCGTCGCCATCTACCGGACCCCGAGAGAACTCACGTGGTTTCATACATGTACATCGCTTGCATTTCGGCCATCACCGGCGCCTGTTACATAACGCTAGAGGGCGACATAACTCGAAAATAAAGTAGCATATCATTTTATACATAAGTTGAGTCACACGTAACCAGTTCACCTACATTTTTCTCTACTTTCCTGAAGGGAACTAAAGGGATATCGCGACTTTCTAATCCCCATATTAAAATTTAGTATTCACGGTCTCTCAGTGTAAGACTGTTTTTGAAGCCAATTGTATTGGTAGTAATTCGGTCGGAGGTCACTTTGCTTTTAGAATAACAACTTTCCGTTTACGTGACTATTTTTTTGTCTACCCTTCATTGCTTAAATCGAATTGCAAGTTAAAAATGAATCCTGCTACAGTTCCCGAAAAAATCGAAATGATTCTTATTTATGGTGAATGTAAGAGGAATATTGACGATTCTGTTGCGTTGTATGCTGAGCGTTTTCCAGATAATGCTCGCTCGCGTTCTTTTTTTTACAAAGTTGTGAATGCCTTTCATTCTGATGGCAGCGTACAAATGAAAAAAAGGAAGCGAAGATTAACAGTTACAGGAGAAGCTAACGAAGTAGCTGTACTAGCAGCTAATCACCAAAATCCACATGTAAGCACACGACAATTACATCGCGATTCCGGCATTTCCAGAGACAGTATTCAAAGAATATTGCATCGTCATAAGTTTCACCCATATCACATTTCACTGCACCAGGAACTAGATGGCGATGATTTTCATAACCGCGTGGTGTTTTGTGAATGGGCATTTCAAAAAATGCAAACGAACCACAATTTCTTTGCTAATGTATTATTTTCAGATGAATCTACATTCACGAACCATGGTGGCGTCAATAGGCATAATATGCATTATTGGAGCGTAGAAAATCCCCATTGGTTACGACAAGTTAATCATCAACGTCCTTGGTCGGTGAACGTTTGGTGTGGAATCATAGAAAATAAACTCATTGGTCCTTATTTCATTGAAGGTAATTTGAATGGAACAAAATATCGATATTTCCTAGAACAAGAAGTACCATTACTACTTGAGGATGTTGCTATGGACGTCCGACGAACAATGTGGTTTCAGCATGATGGTTGCCCAGCACATTTTTCAAGAGTAGCAAGGGAAATACTCAAGTAAGTGAACAGTGAGACAGTGAGAGGCAATGGGACTCACGTAAAACAAGCACCCCAAAGGGAACAGAAAAATACTACGTCCACGTCGTTGTTCCTGGGTAACGCTAAATGTATTTTTTCCCGGCTTTGTTAGAATGACCGTATTCCATATCCGCTACGCGGGCGAAAATTGTCAATATTGGAGAATCCAAATCTGCAATAAAAACTGGGGGTTCCTATTTCAGTTTTATTGTTTTTGCCCCCACTCCACTCCCAGGGGTTGGGGGAGGGGGTAAATTTCATTATTACTGGATGCCCCCCTTCGTGTCGAACAACTTTCATCCGACAACTTTTTTGATTCTGTGCATAGTTCTCGAGGTATTTCAATGTCTTCGGATAAATTTGGATTTTTATCGATTACAGCGCCACCTGTGAACCAAAATGCAATAGCTCCTAGGTCAAATTCGTGTACTTTTTTCCGGAGAATCCAAATCTGCAATAAAAAATGGGGGTTCCTATTTAAGTTTTATTGTTTTTGCCCCCACTCCACCTCCAGGGGATGGGGGAGGGGGTAAATTTAATTATCACTGGATGCCCCCCCTTCGTGTCGAACAACTTTCATCCAACAACTTTTTTGATTCTGTGCATAGTTCTCGAGATATTTCGATGTCTTCAGATAAATCGGCCACCCTGTATATGTAAAAACTTACAGATGCATTGAAAATAACTTTAATCATCCCGGTGTCGTTGGGATAGATCGACGAAAATTCTACATTAAAAGGTTTAAAAATAGATATTTTAAGTTTACAGCAACAAAAAAAGAATAAATTAATATCGTGTTGTTTTAAACATTACATACGTCATATAAAATAATGCACTACACTACACTCCGTACAGAAAGAACGAAACTATTGACACTTGTGACGTTACGGGCCTTTAAATACTAATACAATGTAACCAAGTTTAAACGTGGATGTATTCAAATTCATGGTTAACGATAATCATACAATTTGATTTTACTAACGATGTTCGGCGCATACGATCAGAACATTATGTTTTTTACAGTTTTATATTGCATTCCACTCATGATTGTATTTTTTATTGTATAATATGATTCAATGCAATAAAAAATGCAATGGATGTACATAAGCGAGTTTAAAAGGCCATTTAAACTCTAATTTCATGATATTTACATTATATAATGGCTTCGTATACCGCTGGTAAGTTTGATTGCTCGAATCTACTGTCCGCTGTGATCTTTTAATGAAATAGTTTTCAATTTCTTTTCGTTTTCTACTATTTCGTTCCGTTGCTAGAATTTTGACTTTTTTGTAGTCAAAATTATGGGAGGTGTTGATACGATGTGCCGTTAATCCCGTGTATTTATCTTCCGGTCCGTATATGTTTTTCTGGTGGTTTCTGGCGATCTCATAATCAATCGGGGGCAAATACCGTTGCACGACATTATTGCCGGAATTGAATGCGCCGTTACGAAGATAAAAAATACATCTGATGAAGATGGAAATATCATCGTAAACAACCAAGATCGTGTCAGACATAATGTAGTCAACATCATACAAAATCATAAACACCATAGTCAGTTGAATACCAACCAAACTGCAAAAAACAACAACGTTATCAAAAGATTTTGTAGTAATAATAAAAACGTTTTGTTCACTAGGGCTTATAAAGGCAATATCACCGTAGCCTTAGAAAAAGCAGATTATAATGCAAAAATGGAGACCTTGCTAAAGGATACCAACACATATTTACCATCTAAATATGAATACACAGCTACGTTAACATCAAAAGTGAATAAACTCGTTAGAAAATGGGAAAACGACGAAACAATATCATCAAACACATCGCCTTTATCACGTGCAATTGCGAATTTAACATAATACATAGAGAAAATCTTAACTAGGAAATTAAATTTTAAACTGTGATTCTACTTAAGATACGTCGATGACATCCTGACTTCAATTGCGAAAGCTAAAGTGAATGACACCCTTACTGTTTTTAACAGTCTCAAAAAAATTCACGGAATTGAAAGTAGAATTCAGTTCACTCTAGAACAGGAAGTCAACAACAACATTTCCTTCTTAGATTTACTTGTGATCAGAAAAGATAATGGATTCCTAGATACCGACTGGTACCATAAAACAACGTGGTCCAGAAAATATCTGCATTTTACATATGAGCATCCTATTAATTATGAGATCGGAGTAATTATCGGACTTATTGATCACGCTATTAAACTTGCTGAAATTAGATTCCGGAAAAAGAACCTGCCTATTGTTAAAAAAGTTCTTTCAGAAAATGGTTACCCAAATGATTTGATTTTTAACTGCATAAAAACACGAGTTCATCAGATTTACAACACACAGGATAGCAACAGAAATAACAACCACAACAACAACAACAACATTATAAAAACTACATCTATCCCTTACGTTAAAGAATTATCCGAAAAAATATCAAAAAGCTTAAGAAAAGGAAACATTCGAATCGTTCACAAGCCCATCAACACAAACATCGGTGGAATAAAACCATTAAAGGACAAACCTGATCTAGAAAAATGCAGTAATGTTGTCTACCAAATTCCATGTAAGACTTGTAATAAAGTTTACATAGGACAAACCGGAAGACTTCTAGGTACAAGACTAAAAGAACACCAGAAAAACATATACGGACCGGAAGATAAATACACGGGATTAACGGCACATCGTATCAACACCTCCCATAATTTTGACTACAAAAAAGTCAAAATTCTAGCAACGGAACGAAATAGTAGAAAACGAAAAGAAATTGAAAACTATTTCATTAAAAGATCACAGCGGACAGTAGATTCGAGCAATCAAACTTACCAGCGGTATACGAAGCCATTATATAATGTAAATATTATGAAATTAGAGTTTAAATGGCCTTTTAAACTCGCTTATGTACATCCATTGCATTTTTTATTGCATTGAATCATATTATACAATAAAAAATACAATCATGAGTGGAATGCAATATAAAACTGTAAAAAACATAATGTTCTGATCGTATGCGCCGAACATCGTTAGTAATATCAAATTGTATGATTATCGTTAACCATGAATTTGAATACACCCACGTTTAAACATGGTTACATTGTATTAGTATTTAAAGGCCCGTAACGTCCCAAGTGTCAATAGTTTCGTTCTTTCTGTACGGAGTGTAGTGTAGTGCATTATTTTATACGACGTATGTAATGTTTAAAACAACACGATATTAATTTATTCTTTTTTTGTTGCTGTAAACTTCAAATATCTAATTTTAAACCTTTTAATGTAGAATTTTCGCCGATCTATCCCAACGACACCGGGATGATTAAAGTTAATTTCAATGCATCTGTAAGTTTTTACATATATATATATATTCGTCATGTTTCATTTTTATAAACTTTTGATTGTAAGTTTTAAACTTTTTGTAGACAATAAATTTCAAAGGAGGACCAACATTATGGTCGAAACGTAAAAATTGAATTTTTTATTGTCCGTACCACCAAAACTCATACCATATAATTATCACCTGAAGCGGTCAAGAAATTTCAAAAATGCATCAGTATAATAATTTTAATTATGTTTTTTCTTAACAATTATATACTTTAATATGCATTTTAAATATACGATTAATACCGGAAACATTTATTCATTATTGAATAAATTTATTCATTATTGACTAAATTTATCTATTATTAAATAAATGTTTCAAAATTAACTTTTGAAATGTTAATCCTTTAAAAAATCTAAGATCGTTAATGTTAAAAATCTAATCATTGAAACTTTTTGAGATGCAATAGGATATTTTCTAAAATTAATAACGAAATTTCTGACAAATATTAGTGTTAAATATGTAGTATATTGAATTAATTATTTTTCTACAGCCTAGAATATTAATTCTTTCTGAAATAACAGTATTATTGATGTGTATTTCTATGTTAATGAACTAGCTTATGCATATAACATATTTATGTTTAAGATTTTCCAGATAACATAAATTGTCACATGAGAAAAAGTTACTGTAAAATTTCTACTGAAATGCAGAAATCTATACTGGATTACTATATAAATGACAAAAATTCGTATACCTGCCCAGGAATAAAGGATTATATATCAACCGTGGATAAAGATGGAAGAAAAGTTTTTGTACAAAAAAAGTTATTGCTATATACGGTGTACGATTTGTATTTAAAATTTTTAAACGAATACAGTGGTAATGAGAAGCCGCCCTCATTTCATGTCTTTGAAACCAGAAGAATGCATACATGCTAGGGACCTTGGAAGTCACACTATTTGTGTTTGTCCCGAACATCAAAACGTCAAATTAAAATTACATGCTCTTTCAAGAAAACTTCAATACAGAGATTTATTGGAACGCGCGGTTTGTGGTATTGATAATGAAATTTATATGACGAAAAAATGTAATATGTGTCCAGGAACATCAGGAGTATTAAAAGCATTAGAAAAGCTGGTAGAAGAGTTCAACATTAATTTGGAAAATGAACAAATCACATATAAAAATTGGATCGACGCTGGAACTGGAGCTTCGCTTAAAATCTTTCTGGATAGGATTGATCATTTCAAAGCTCAGCTTTGCGAAGACATTAATTTTTTAACTTTGCATCATTATATTGCGGAAAGTTGGAAGCGTTATTTAAATCAATGTAAAGACGACTTAGAACCGAGTACATGTATATTTCTAATGGATTTTTCCGAAAATTACTCCTTTATAATTCAGCAGTCAGTTCAAGCTTTTTATTATAACAACTTGTAAGCGACTGTGCATCCTTTTTGCATATATTACAAAAAGGAAGACAGTAACGAGCTACTGAATATAAATTACTGCATTATTAGTGATTCTATGGATCATGTTGCTTATGCTGTAAATTGTTTCACAGCACAAATTGTATCCATAATAAAACAGAAATACAGCTGGATAAAAATATAATATATTTCTCGGACGGAGCACCTCAACAGTACAAAAACAAGTAATATACTTTCTAATTATGTCTTATACAAAACTTAATAATTTTCGAAAGTTAAATGTTATTTGTAAATTATTTAATATGAAATTGTTTTTTATTTCCAGAAACCATTTAGCGAATGTAATTAGCCGTGAAAATGATTTTGGTTTAAAAGTTCATTAATTTTTTTGGAACCAGTCATGGTAAATCACCTTGTGATGCTGTTGGCGGTAGTTTAAAACGACAAGTTATGCGCCATTGTATCAGGTCACCACCAGAAGGACAAATTACAAATCCTCAAGAAATGTATGTGTATGCATTAAAAGAAGTGAAAACTATAAGGTAGCAATATAGATGACATTAATATTATATGTATAGAAAATAACCAAATTAATTATGTAATGATTTTTTAACACATTGCAGAACGTTATGGGTGCCTAAAACAGACGTACAGAAATACGAAAAAAATACTTACGTAAACGATTTTCGTCCGTGAGAACCTTTCCAAATACAAGACTTCATCATTGCTACATTCCAGAAGGAAAGTCAATGATAATGAAAATTACATCTATTGTTCAGGAAGCGAGATTAGGCCTTATCATTGATTGTAACTGGTCCTTTACCGCGAATATATCGAAAAAAATAGGTATTGCCTATGCGAAATTGCGACAACTTTATCCATTTAGGCGTGAATTAACCTGCGAAATGAAACTGAGGCTGTGTGAATCATTAATATTTCCACATTTGTTGTACTGTATTTCTGCGTTTGGTCCATGTGTAACAGACAAAAACTGGACAAGAATTCAAGCTGTTCAGAATGCTTGCTTAAAGTATTCTTATCTAGTTAGGAAGTTCGACCATATATCTCCGGCATTCCGTAGATCTGGTCAACTGAAAATGCGGGATAGAATGGAGATAATTGTTTGAAAAATTGTTAGTCGGGTTCTGATTATGAAAACCCCTGATTGTCTTTATTCTTCATATGCTTGGTAGCGATACAAATTTCCGCCGAAGTGCTATTTCAAACACATTATGCTATCCAACGCACTCAACGAATAAATTCAATGGCGCTTTTTCGTATTTTGCTCCAAAATTTTTCAATAAGTTACCACTGGAAGTACGGAAATGTGTCCTTTTGACTTCAAATTTTATATGTCAAAATAATGAAGTTTACCGGCAAAAATATAATAGCTTGTAGGTTTATTTATTTATTTATTTATTTTTGTATTTATTTATTTAACTTATTTAATTATTTATCTTTTTATTTTTCACTCATCTACGTGTACTCTATCATTATTATACCCTGTTTAGCGCTTTTAATTGGTCTTATCCTAAGTAATTTCATGTGTTATTGTCTTGCTTTTTAAAAAATGTACACTGTTAGTTTTAGTAAGTACTGCGTTCTGCTTATTTTATATAATCTGTAATATTTTTTGTTATTAATTTTAATTTTTCTTTACTCTTAAAACTAAGTACTGATTTTTAATTTATTTGTGTGTTGGTCAGTCTGCAAAACAGCGTTAGCTGTGGCTCGTCCTTTGGCTCATAGGTGGCCTATTTTGTACCCCTCATTCGTCAATAAAGACGTTATTGTTGTTATTATTATTATTATTTTCAACTGATCAACAAATCGTTAACGAAGATTTATAAAATAAGTACAGATAGCACTCAAGTATTATAAACAATTTATATATTTATTACAATATATTCTTAAATCATAATTGCACGTGTATATTGCTTAATTTAACTTTACATATTTACAGTTATGCAAAAACAATATTGACAAAAATGTATTAAAAAACACCATTAATATTAATCGTAACACCATAATATTAATGTTAATCGAAGTCACTAGCTGGTCTATAGTCTATATACAAGTAGACTATGAAGCGTTCCGAATAAATCTTCAATATCGAATAGTGAAGCGAGCACGAATTTGATACCTAAAAAATAAAAAAATCATTAAACTATCATATCTTCGATTTTAGACTCCTTACAGGCTCTTACCAAAGTACAAATGGAATATCTCAGAGTGTAAATTTGTTATAGCTTCCTAAGCCCTTGTTTGCGAATAAAACAATGACACTTGTACCCAAAGCCCTCCCTTGACCAATCACCGCGATCGGGGAAAATTTAATATTAGAATTCTCTCGACCAATCAACGCGCACTTGTGAACTTTTGCCCACGCGACTTCTCTACGAGCGTAAAATTCATCCGACCAATCGCCGCATACTCGGCTCTGATTGGTGCGCGGTCGTGCCATCCCGATGTTTATAAGACGCGATGCCGTTTCGAGGATCAGTATTCTCGTTCGGACTTCGGAAACCGCAAGACCTCCCGAGTAGTAGGCTCATCTCCCCGACAACGGCCAACGGACCAGGGTCCAGGATTATAATAAAGAAGAAGTAATACTTTGAAAGTATCTGTTTTTTTGGCTTTCCACTTCACCATTTCCACGACGATCGAGGAAGAACCGAGGAAGACAGTAGACGATCGCGGTAGCGCAACGGCTCGACACCGAACCTGGGAGATTCTCCGACTCTCTAGCAACCAATCCGAGCTCCCTATCAACCACGAAAATATAAAAGCGAAGCGGTCCTTGGAAATTTCGGCAGTGGCGGTGCGGCGGGCCTCGCGAAAGGAATCGCTTCCGACTAGCGGTCGACTCCAGGTGTCGCAACTCTCATCTCCGAGATCCAGCCAAGGCCAACCACGGTACTCTCATCGGCCAGCCCGCCCCAAAAGAAGGAAGGAAGGAAGGAAAGTCCTCCAGCCACAACGGGTTACAACCGGTCGGCGACCAGGAGCTAATTCCCTCTCCTCGTCTCTCTCCCTCTCTCTCTTCCTCTTCCCTAACCTAACCCGTCGTTCTCATGACGAGATAACGTAGAACTGTCATCTCCCCTTAATTACAACAGATTTATAAAATTCAAATCATCAAGAATATCTCAGATAGCTTAAAATGGTTAAAAGAAATCTGAATAGCAAGATATTTTGCTTTACTTATGAAAAAAATAATCAATATTCAGAAATTTTAAATAGCTGTTTGGAGGTTCGGGCCAAGAAAATCTACCATTGGAGGTTGTTATGTATAGATAGAACTACCTTCAGTAAAAATTTGGAGCCATTTGAAGATGCCAAGAAAAACTATGAGTACTTTGAAAATGTCAAAAAACGCGATTTTTGCGAAAATGACTGTATTGAAACTGCTATATCTTTTGAACGAGTTGATGGAACGAGTTCAAGGCCAAATTCAATATCATTAAATAGCCAGGAAAATATAAAAAAACTCATGTCTGAAACTTTTCTTCAGAAAATGCATTCCTTTCAAGATAATCTAGTGGGGAAGTAAAAAAGGGATTTGTCAACATTTCTTTGAATCCCTTATGTTTCAGTTCTCTAATTTACATACTTAATATTTCATCGTTGTCCTACAATTAATTAATTAAATATTCTACTGCATATAACAATTCGAAGTGGTGTGTAAAAAAAGTTAGAAACATGTCAAAACGTATTTCCAATATAAATATCAACGAATTGCCTGGGATTGTTGAATCCAGGCGTCCCAAAACAGTTACAACTGTAGAAGACGTTAATTTTTAAAAATTCGTAAGTATTTTTACTTATTTTTATTCAGCAATTATAAAACATTCTTTTCAAAAGCTGTATATTTTAACCTATTAATGCCTGACTAATAAAAAATTGTAGTGTAATTTTGACATGTATGTTTATGATTTTAAAATGAATAAGAAACTTGAGGAATTGTAGTAATATACTGTGAATCTAGATTTTTTCAAAATTTATGTAAAAAACTATTGCAGGCTTTGAATTACAACGAATATCATTCATGTGAATATTATCAGAGTTGTTCAGTTTCTTTTCACACACACAGAGAAACTCACAAAAATGGGTTTATGTAGAGCTTCTAACTATGAGTCTTTCCTTAGAATTGAAAAAAATAAAACAGCGAAACAAATATTGACAGAAGTATGACAAATTTCAATTTTAGATAATAAATTGTAATAAATAATAAATAATTTATAATATAATATAATAAAATATAATAAAACATTTTATTTAAAAGTTACTATAAAATTTGTGGATATTTTAGCATTAAATTCTTTCTAATAAATATTTCTCGTATTAGTTCAAGAATACAGACGAACTTTTCACAATAATTGTTAAAATTTCTGATTTGTAAAATTATGGAAATTGATATTTTAACAAACATATATTGTAAAACCATAAAATCATGATATAATGTTTGAAAAATAAATAAAATTTTTGTTAATATTCTAAGGACTAAACACTCCCCATCTCTCCCCATCTATTTCAATCTATTTCCATCTCTCTTCAGCGCTCTGTATTACTCTTCATATATATATATATATATATATACGTCCCTCTCTCTCTTCCTCTCTTTGTATATTTCTCTCTCTCTCTCTCTCTCTCTCTCTCTGTATCTCTCTGTCTCTATGTATATATAAAATAATGACATTAATCCCATTACCCCTACATAATGGCATATTTTCAGGTTGACCTTAAATGTTCGGGTGATTAATAAGACCGTGATCAGATCATTTAATAATGTCACACAGGGGAAAGTTTTTTCTATGGTGCTATATGGCGGTACTGGCTCAGTCAAATGTACCGCGTTTAATGACGTTGCTCAGAAATTCTATGACGTTTTTGAGCTTAAATTTCTGCTACATAAAAACGGAGTCGTTAAATTCATGAATTCTACACCGAGGTTTTAAAGCGGTAGAAAGATCTGCTTAAGCGTGTACTCATCCAAATAAAATTGTTATTTAAATTAAATTAAATTAAATATCTTGCTTCATGAATATTTAACATGTAAAATTTAGAATTCATATCCGCCATATTTTAAACACAGCTTAAGGGTCTGCTAAATACCGACTCGATTTTGTAAACAAATTTGCTAGTACAAACTTTCTGTTTTCATTAAAAAGAAAAAAAAGTACATGGATAATTCACAATGAATTACTATTTTAGGAGGTTGGGTATCTCAATGTCTAATCTAATAAAACATTTTAGGATACCATTATATCGCCAAATTACGTTATTTATATAAACAGCAAATTATTTACACACTAATAGAAGATAATTTGCAACAACAAATTTTATAAGTAATAACGATATCCAGGTAGTGAAACTCGCCCTCTCAGATTTAAAAAAAAATGTTTTATGTGGTTTCTCCATAAAAAAAATCACTTTTAAATTTTTTGGGGGTTTTTGAATGTTTTCTTTTTTTTATTACCTAAAATGCTAAAAAAACATCATTCCCCAACAATTCTAAAAAAATTCACAAAATTTTCAAAAAATACTACATATTTGTAAATAATTTTTCCAGAGTGGATGAATTTTTGGTTAGGTCATTTTTCGCCCAAATTATGTGAAAATTTCGGTAAAAAGATAGGGAAAAATCGAAAAAAATTAGGAAAAATGTCCAACATTGTTGAAATTTTGAAACATTTTTTCAGAATTTAATTGCTACCCCATGTATATTGGCTATTTCTTGTTCATATATCTGAAATGATTTCGCTATTCACTATTTCACTTTTGTGTTTATTTTCTATTTAAAAATCCCTTAATTATGTTTTATATATATTAATATTGTCCTGTTTTCGAAAAATAAACATCAGAACAAATCCAAGAAATTGTACTTGATTGAGGTTGTTTGTAGAAAACCTCAATTCGCAGAATAATAATAAAAATAATATAGGGGAGAATGGGGAGTTGTGAGTCACGGGGAGTTGTAAGACAACGCCATCTTGCCTCATAATTGAGAATCTTGACGTTCAATTGTACGCGGCAACATTGTTTTTCAATGCAAAGTCACTTTTACAATATAATTCCTGAAGTAAACACGCATTATAACCGTCATTTCGCGTGGTGTGTTTTGAAAGTGTTCTCAGAAGTTTCTCGAACAATTTATTTGTATCAAAACTTGATCAGTTTTTCAAGCAAATTTCAAAGGTAAGTATATAGAAATTAATCGTCAGTCAGTGAAGTTTCAATACACATTTTGACTTTTTCATGACCATACAATGTGCTAATAATTATGCGGTCACTTTGAATATATATGATTTGGGGAGTTGTGAGACAACAAATTTGGGGAGTTGTGAGACACTATTTTTTGGCGTTTTTTTGCATCTTTTATATATATTTCGCAATGTTCATGCATTTTTGTGAATATTTTATTGAATTTTAGAGTAAATTTGACAGTGTTGTCAAAACAACAAACAATCCTTCAAAATTGCTGTCCACATTCTGGACAATAACGTAAGTTATAATGTCGTCGTGCTACGTCTAAATTAATCCCGCAATGGTTACAAAAATGCGGCGTAAGGTGTCGTTGAAAAATATGAGGATAGGGACGGGGATCAGAACGTGGAATTCTACTTGTATTTACGCTATTTTCATTAATAATTTCATTATTTTCTCGGCCTAGTACTAGATGTCTATTACTTCGCTGTCGTCGAGGTCGGTGACGGCGATCTCGACGTTGGTCTAGAGATTTTGCCCCAGTCACGATCGATGTTTGTGGTTCAATTGACGTTGAACGCCCCTGATTATCAACTACCAACTCTGCATCTGGTATTGATTGGTCCAAGATGGAGGGAGTCAGTGATTCATCACCTGCTGGCCGTACAACGAGTACAGGGGTAATATCGGTGTTGTCCGAGAAAGTCATTAACTCGATGTCCTGCTGTCCAACATTAGTGGGGGACGGAGTTACTCTCGTCTTCGATTCAGTGAATACTTCATTCAGTGAATTTTCAAAGGTTAGCAATTCATCATAATAGTCGTCATAATATCTGGCAGTTTCGTCGGTGGGTTCTCCCGCCATACTTTCGGTCTCCCAAACTTCATTAGGATCAGCGAATTCGCGATTTACAGCCATAAACATATGCGCTAGTTTTTCGCGCAGAGTGGCTTTCGGAGCATTCAACTTTAAAAATGGTCCCGGTGTCTTCCGTTTCCGGAAATCACCTCGAGTAGGTAGAGATGGATCCTCGATGGTGTCTCGGTAGATTGGTATGGTAACAGGTGCGGAATCTTGATAGGGGCTCATCCTTCTCCTTCGGTTAGTTTGCTGATATTTTTGTGTGGTACTGTTGCAAGTGGGCTCACTGGAGTTACAGCGATCAGGGGCGGTATTCTGTAAAACACCTACTTCCTCCCTTCGCTCATCTCGGATACGGGTCTCCAGTGCCCTTGCTTCCATAACGGCCTTCTTAATGGCAGCTTTCTGTTCTGCATGAGGTTTTCCTTTCAAATGCATTAATCCCCATCGATGCAGTTGGGTATCTCGGCGAGACGCTGGGGTTTCATCACCGGCGGCACAAATGCGATAATCAAATTGATTATTGCTGGCCATTTTTCCTAATAACAAAAAAAGGTAATACAAGGTTATGATAATTGAAATTTTGCGTCGCCTATTAAGGCTGTCCTTGAATTGCAGTAGGAATAAGTCGATCCATCGAAACTATTCTTTCCTTGCGCACAATACGTATCTTAACATTTTTGTCGCTGTATACTTCTAGAATTCTATACGGACCTTCTTGCAAATCGTTTCCCGATCTTCATACCTTTCGGTAATAAAACATAATCACCTGCGGAAAAGGTGAATTTATTTACGCGACGATCGTAATAAACCTTTGATCGTTCTTTAGCAAATTGCAAATTTTCTCGAGCGTCTTTATGAAGACTGTCTAAACGAACGAGTAACCTAATTAGATAATTATCGTAAGTGTCAGGTAGTTCGGATCGAGGAAGCGTGCGACTTGAAGGTATTACTGGAATTTTTCCATATACTAATTCGAATGGAGTCCTTTTCGTCCCTTCATGCACACTGGTGTTGTACGAAAACATGGAGAACTCTACCCATTCGTCCCATTCGTAATCCTTACTTGCGAATAATCGCAAATATTCGACTAACGTGGTGTGAGAGCGCTCTAACGAACCATTGGTTTGAGGGTGAAAAGCAGTGGTTTTCAATTTTCGAATTCGTAATCGTTTTGTTATGAATGTTATGAGTTTCGATAAAAAGTTAGAACCTTGGTCAGTTAATACAATTTTTGGGGACCCAAAAACACAAACTAATTTTTTTAAAAAAGCATTAGCCACATTCTTGGCAGTCGCATCGACAAGGGGAGTTCCAATAAAATATTTAGTCAATAGACACTGCATAGTGAGGATCCATCGATTCCCGTTTTCAGTCACTGGAAGAGGTCCAACTATGTCTAGTGCTACCTTCTCGAATGCAGTGCCAGGTGTGTCTGTAATACCCATAGGCTGTCGAGTCTTTATACGAATTAGTTTTTTTTAGTTTACATTCAAGGCAATTTTCTATATACAACTGCACATCTTCCTTCGTACCTTCCCAATAATAACTGTACCTCAAACGATTATAAGTTTTTGTTACACCTTTATGACCTCCAACCACTGAATCGTGAGCCTCTTTGATGAGTGAGTGTTGTTCTCCAATAGTGGGTTGTTCAACTATACCCGTGCATATAAATATCATAATATTATAATCCTTAAAGGTAACCTTTAGTATATTAACTATTTCTAACCAATACATATTATTAATACAGTCTAATAAAGGTATACTAATACTAAGGCTTTTGTGTAATTTCAATAATTCATATAATTTCCTTATAAATATAGTAAAAATGGAAATTATTTTGGAATGTCCGGAATCAAGATCCACGTATAAACCGTAAAGTATTTTGCTATTACGCTTAATTACCCTAACGCTCCCGAGTTCTGCAGGACCAAAATCTCCTAAATAACGTTGTAGAGGATACGTTTTACCTTCAGTACTTAATGGTTTACCGATTTGATCAAGGAAGAAAACGCAATGATCCTTCCTCATTCCTAATTTATCGCGTGATTCAAAAATATTATGACCATTGGTGTATTTGTTTGCGCGAAGGGATACTTCATTTTGCCTAGTTCTAAACATTTCTCATCCCAATTTAATTTGGCCTTGTTTTTGGATAGAAACGAAGCACCTATTATTCCGTCTTGGAGAATAGGAAATGTATCTTCCTCCACATGAAATTCAGTAGGAAATCCTAAGAGATTTGCAGAAGTACTCCCTATCGTTGATACAAGTTCGGGCGATATTCCTAACAGACGCATTATTCTAAAACTATCGATTTTTGACTCGTCTATAAAACGTTTTTTTATAAGACACGGTCCCGCACCTGAATCCAGTAGTAACGAAATTCGTATTGGATCGGTAATTTGAAGTACTGGAGAGTCGCGATCTATGCTTACCTTGAGGACAGAAACGGGTTCGGGCGCCATGATGCTTCCACGGTATGAACATTCGCGCGATTTTGACGAGTATTTATCCGTGCCTCCCGCCGAGGGAGGCTCGGTGATTTTCCCGTGTTCTGAGTATTATAATTCATCGGATTCTGCGTTTGTCTTTTCCGCGCGAAACAATTTTCGACCGAGTGATTCGTCTTTTTGCAAAAGCTACAAATGTTTTGTGCTTGAAACTGATTATTCAACCGGTTACATTGGTCCGCGGAATGACCAAATCTATTGCAGTTTTGACAACGAGGAGGTTGCCGCTGTTCATTCGCTTTTTGTGGACATTCTCTCAAGATGTGTCCTCTTTGCGAGCACCACTGACATTGTGGATTATTAGGGCAACTTCTCAACTCGTGCCCTTCCTTGTTGCAAAGTTGACACATGGGTAAAACCTGCGTTACTTTAACGGAATTTCTGAAACGACAATCTCTAGAGCGATGACCTACCTTGCGACATATTTCGCAAATAACATGGGGGTTCAAAACTCTACAGTCCTTTGTTTCGTGACCGGATTTGTTACATGTTTGGTATTTAAGACCCTTGGAACGGCAATTACGAGCAGTATGACCGGTTTGGTCGCACAATTGGCATGTAAGACTATTTTCCTTCTTACAATCACTAGAAGGATGAGAAGGGCTATTGCAAAATAAACAACGTTTGTTTCCCCTTTTTAGTAACGGGCATTGTAGAGGTTCGTGGTCGGTGTCAGAACAAATAGCACAACTTTGATTAACCCTATCTACGGACATGAGTCGTTTCCGACTTTGCAGATTATCTTCTATCTCGATTGCTTCTGGACCGGCCTTACTGAGATCCCGTTTTTGAGTCATCTGACCGTGTATTTCCACTTTTAATCCTAATACGAATGCCTTGCAGCAGGCTCTCTCTAATTCCGTAATTTTCTCTGTGGACAAATCTCGGTCGCCTAATTCGGCCTTATGGGCCTCTTTTAATCGGTACCCGATAGCGCGAACGCGATTAATATAACTAGCGGCTGTTTCGGTTTTTCCTTGACATAGCCTTGTCAATTCACCGTATACTTCCTCGAAAGAAGTGCGACGTCCGCGTATACCCTTGAAAAACCTTAGCATATCGCTTATGGTATCGGGATCCTTGCCCAATATGGTTTTATACACTTCGCCCTTTAATCGAGTGAGCGTTAACTTAGTTAACGCTCTCTCAGCATTAATGGGAATCATTTTCAATGCCATATTGCAAGCAGCAGAAAATTCGCTGAATGTATAACCGTCATTACTACCCGAATAGATTGGTATTGTATCTGCTGCATCACGAATGCCAACGAATAGTTGGCCTTCCGCCATTTTGAAACGATCACGAGGTATAAAAGGTAAGGTTGATGAAGAAAAAATTGAATCCGAAGAGACGTTACTTTCTTCTGCAAAATCTGACAAATTTCGCAGGGGCGAATTTGATGAAATATTTTCGCTTTCTTCCGGAATTTCTGTTAATGTATTTGGTATGGGCGATTTTAAAGGAGAATAACAAACTCGCGGTTTGGAAAGAAAAGAATCAGTCTCATAATTCCCAGCAATGTTTCGGTGGTTTACAGCAGGAACACCGGGAAGTAAAGCGTCTTTTCTTTCTTCTTCGGTTAACTGTTTAAATCTATTACGCGTGAGATTAGTATTCGTGTTCATCTACCGCCAATTTATTATCTTTGAACTTTTAGATATATATATATTTAATTTATTATTCTTAGATACTACTTTATTAAATTTTCGCGTTTTTAAAATTACGTGTGATTACGGAATCACCGTTTCTTTCCTTGTTTTGGACCGAAGTATTTTGTTTATTTTTACCCCATTGCGCGTCTTATTTGATTGTTTAATTTTATTATTCGCATTTCTTTAATCACGCATAAATGCGATTTCCTTAGTTTCATTTATTTATACACTTTATGTTCGCGATTTTCCACTTTTATTATTTGTATTTTTACGTATGATTCCCGGATCACCGTCTCTTGTCACATTGGACCGATATTTACGAATAGTCTCGGTAGACTACCGTCTCTTGCCTTCAATTGTAGGCCGAATTTATTATTATTTTAACTTTTATTATTTGTATTTTTACGTATGATTCCCGGATCACCGTCTCTTGTCACTTTGGACCGATATTTACGAGTAGTCTCGGTAGACTACCGTCTCTTGCCTTTAATTTTAGGCCGAATTTATCATTTTTATTTGCGGAAATTTACTGATTATTCCGAAATTTTCATTTTTCGCGTTTCACTTTCACTCTTATTTCATTATGTTTCCTTCAATACTTCGGATTCATTTATTTTATTAAATCGTGTTTTCTTTATTATACCAAAATTTTATTACAGGAATTGTTTTGTTAATTTTGTAGCGTTTTCTTCGAAAAAAAAAATTTTTTTTTTTTTTTTTGTTTTTAATTTTCACTTGTTCACCTTTTTTTGTTCACTACTTGTTTTATAATTATGTTTTTATTTTATATTTTTTTTTCACGTCTTCCGTTTCAAATGTTGTACTGGCGAGTTCGACCTTTCCAGAGGAAGGACAAAAAAGGACAAAGGACAGGAAATTTTCCCCCGCGTTAATGACGAATATGTCTGTTTGCGGGTCGGCTCTCGGGTGGAGGGTACAGGACAGAGACAGACAGTACAAGACAGAACTATAGGCACACACAACACCCATCCAGAGCCAGTCCCCCTACCCCAATATCGGTACCACCAGCAGATTCGGCGGTCTGTGGCTTAGCGAGTACGACGCGGGGCTTATCCCCCCTTTATCCGAGATAAGACCCACGACGTACCGACCGCGGATAAGACGCTGACGGTACCGATAACTGCCGACGGGGGTCGGCAGCGGTCCCAAATTCGTACCTTCGCCCAGCAAAGTTCCCCGGTTATTCCACACTGGACATAAGCAGAGAAAATTGCACAGACGGGGATTCGAACTCGGAACCTTCGCGACGTTCAGTTCGGGGGGACTAAGATTGACGCCTTAGCCCGCACGACCATCACGCCGACCTTGTTTCTTTTGAAATATAAACGCTTCCAGAGGAAGGAACTCAAACCTATGTTCACGAAAAATTTTACGGAACGAACAATAGAATTGGATCGAAACTCAATAATTTCCCAAGGGAAAGAGTTTCTAGATCCTCAAATACTATATAATATACCTTTTATACACGACTAAAATGCTGAAAGAAAAATGGAATTAAGACATAGACATACAATACTATGATATATAAATTTCCTTTGGAAGAGTAGGTTTGATTAAATGAAACTGAAATTAAACCTTTCGATCTTGGTCCTACCGACTGCGCCAAAATTTAATTCGTATGTTACGTCGGGCGGAAAGTGCCGTCAGTAACGTGATTTCAGTTGATGTATTTGTTCGCCCCTCTTAACTTGGGGCGACCAAGATCCAGGAAAGGGTTAAGAAATTTAGAAAAAAAATATATACATGTATTAAAATATTTTATTTTATAAATAAATGAAACTTAAATCTAGTACAATAATTAGTTCAAAAATATCTTAATCTTATCATTAACATGAGTCGAACAATATTTAACGACGATCGGAATTAAACGATTACGCGAAGTGATCTGATTTTTATTCGACGAGAATGAAATTAATTTCAATCGCTCAAATCGTACTAAATTTACAAGACTAGGGCGAAATATATTTCGACCTCTCAAGTCGAGTTGAAAGTTATTCGACCAGGGTGAAAGTTAATTCAACCTCTCAAAGCCGAATCAAAAATTATTCGACGAGCGTGAAGGTAAATTCAACCGCTCAAGTTGAACTAAAAATTATTCGACGAGAGTGAAAGTTTATTTTAACCTCTCAAGTCGAGAAACAAATCTTTCGACGAGGGTGAAATTTAAATTCCATCTCTCCAGTCAAATTAATTAATTGTTCGACGAGGGTGAAAGTTATTTCAACCTCTCAAGTCGAGAAAAACTTAAGAAAAATTTTTAGTTTTGTTTAACAACAATCTTTTTTTAAAAGATTATAATAAATCGTTTCTCACCTTTCCTTGGAGAATATTTAGATCGCTGGTGTCAGTTTTAGTTTCTTAATGTAATAAGTAAACCGAACCCGAATTATGAAACTTTAATTGAATTTCAAATATACGCGAAGAATAACTTTAAAATGAAACTGAAACATGCGAACTAAGAAAATTAAAATGAGACTGACTTCCCAGAGTTGAGTGCTGTAACACGTAGACTCGGTATAGTCGAAAATATCGGGTGGGGAAAATGCGTTTCCGATCTCTGGTCAATCTTCGTTCTGGCCAGAAGTAATAAAAAAATTGGTCCTCGGAAAAATCACGTTGAGAGACAAGGAAACATCATGTTCTTGCACTCGCCTACTCAAACGGAGGGGCCTCATTGGGCCACCGGAGGAAAAGGGAGTGTCTCTTTTGACACTCACACTAAATGCATTTGTGTACTCGATTCGACGATGTTCTAATAATATTTCCCTTAACATTAATAATAATCACTAATTGAAAAGTAACACCATTTAGCGAAATAATAACGTTACAACAATAATCCTCGTAAATTAATAATAATAATTATATTCATTTTATTATAAACATAACTTGAAATATTTGCGCAAGTATTGATGTTAATAAACATTATGATTTATTAACATCTAAAATTATAAAGAAATATTCCAGCCAAAAATACGCATATGCACCAGGTGAGCCATGGTTCGCATGGAAAATGGATGGATTGCATATTGCAATACAGAGTAGAAATTAATAATCATGTAAGAAAATCTTTTGTTCACATGAGAACTAAAACTTATTTTTGGCTGTAATAAGACGCTTTTCCATCTGGGCTGTTGTATTCGAGAGCTCTCCAGCGGAAAAAGATCATAAACTTAATCTACGAGTAAACCGGGGCCATGTTTGAATTTGAACAGGCCTCACCGGTGTTAACTTAAAAATAATTTGAGCCTTATCTATTTTTCGTATTTTTTTGTAGAAGATAAAAAAAAAGCGGCAACGGGAGTCGAAATGATATTTTATTAGTTGCAGATGGGCAAAGATTCTATCGCAACATTTTCTGGTCACTCGGAATTGACGGAAAATGTCTAATTCTCACGAGGCTCGCATATGTATAAGAAATGAAAGAAAAAAATGTTAGCGTCAAATTTAAAAAGAATATATAATTATTAAGATATATCAGTTACATCGACTCACGTTACAGTATATACTACTAACTGTTCTTTAAGCAGGACAATTTTTTTTTAAATGACCTATGGATATACCGTGTGGATGCGAGAGGACCGCACATAGGGGAACCCATGTATAGCCGGCAGCCAATGAGATGCGAGCTGTAGCTTTCGTCGTGCGGGAATTGACCAATGGCAACGAAGTGCTACCGACTTGCTAGTTGCTATACCCATGACCATGAAGTGAAGGTTAGGCAGATGGCTGTCACGTTTGACGTTTTTATAATTTATTTTATTTTCTATTATTCTAAAGTTATTTTCGCGTTGTAAAGAAATTTTCGGTCACCATCAACTCTCGCAGTCACAAGAATGTGACTACAGGACTTTCATTACTAATTGTACGTCAGTAAATTTTACATTTTAATACCAAAACACAGTTTTATTATGATGCAAAATTTTACAGTTTTGGATGTTTGTGTTTCAGAAGCAGGTTTTCCTGAATAAAGGAGAATCCATCAGATAAGTATAAATTTTCATGATTTTCATCGTGTTTTGAAAGGTATGATTCTTTGGGGAGTATTTTTAATTCTTTTAGGTTACTCTCAAGAAGAAGCGAGGCAAGGTTTGGAGTCCCAGGGTCACAACGTAGATATCGGACACTTCTAAATTTGAAAAAAGATTTGACTGCGCACCTTAATACAAATTACCCAGGACGCTGGGTGGGTCGTTTTGGTCCAATGAAGTGGCCTGCGCGGTCTCCAGACCTCGCACCCCTGGACTTCTTTCTCTGGGGGCACGTAAAAAATGAGCTCTACAGAGGCCCCTTTGTCCACACGGCAATTGAATTGCGGGACCGAATAATTGCAATAATACAAGGAATTACTGCAGACATGCTAGGAAAATCTCTCAAGACGAATTTTATGACCGCTTGGGCTATTGCTCTGCTGCTAACGGACTTCATTTCGAGCAATTTTTAAATTAGAAATGTGTTAATTATAATGTAATATTTATGTTATATTTCTATTTGTTTTATTTTTATATTTATTATTAAAGTTAATTTTGTAAATTAAACATATTTTGAAAAAATGAACATGGGACTTCAAAATTCATTTATCCTTTTTAGAATGCAGAATTGAATGGTACATGAGGAAAAAGCGAAGTTTGTCCATCTTTACTGTTTACTTTTATTTTGCTTTTCCCGTGTACTCTTCAATTGTAGGCATCATGACGCACTTTTTAAACAAACTGAAAATATAAATGGAGTGCAAAATTAAACGCAAGTGCGAAGAAAAAATATGACTGCACAATGAAATGTTAATTATAAACAAACACTTGTATGTTGTTATTTTTTAATAATTTACGCCTACAATTCATTTAAATATTTATTTATTTCTCCTTCACTTCACTACACAATTACACAAAATTTTACGAGCCTATATTAAGGACTCGTATGACCGAACTGAAACACCTGTCACGAAACGTTTCCTTTTTTTTTGCCATCACAATTGTAGGTTACATGATGCTAGGAACCCAGCAGGGTTTTCCACTTGTAGAAATGAAAGAGTTGGAATGTCCTCAGCATCAGTTTCCTGACTCGGCTTGAGGGGCGTCAAAAGAATTGATTTAAGTTCATCCAAGGGATTTGAAATTAGCGATGGACCTTGGGCAAAAGAAACAGCTTGATTTCCTTCGCGTCCAAGCAAATTTTTTTTCAAATTTAGAAGTGTCCGATATCTACGTTGTGACCCTGCGACTCGAAACCTTGCCTCGCTTCTTCTTGAGACTAACCTAAAAGAATTAAAAATACTCCCCAAAGAATCATACCTTTAAAAACACGATGAAAATCATGAAAATTTATACTTATCTGATGGATTCTCCTTTATTCAGAAAAACCTGCTTCTGAAACACAAACATCAAAAACTGTAAAATTTTGCATCATAATAAAACAGTGTTTTGGTATTAAAATGTAAAAATTTACTGACCTACAATTAGTAATGGAAGTCCTGTAGTTACAGTCTTGCGACTGCGAGAGTTGATGGTGACCGAAAATTACTTTAAAACGCGAAAATAACTTTAGAATAATAGAAAATAAAATAAATTATAAAAACGTCAAACGTGACAGCCATCTGCCTAACCTCCACTTCATGGTCATGTGTATAGCAACTAGCAAGTCGGTAGCACTTCGTTGCCATTGGTCAATTCCCGCATGACGAGAGCTAAAGCTCGCATCTCATTGGCTGTCGGCTATACACTGGTTCCCCTATGTGCGGTTCTCTCGCATCCACACGGTATATATATATATGGGAAACACTTACTCGTTTCATAATCATCAGAACATTATATTACTTATTTGTTTGTATTATAATAGACAACAGAAATATGACATGGTATATTCCTAGAATAACTAATGTTAATTGTTATTTATCAAAATATCTAAACCCCTACATTCCCAATGTCCATTGAATTTTACTTTCCAAACAATTGCGGTAATGATTTACCTTACTGTCATACGTGCTATTATAAACTTAAAAGTTAGTTCAAAATTTAGTTAGTTATTAACGTTCGTTAGTTTTTTATAAACGTTAAAAATTTATATAAAGGAAGAACAATGGGGCATTTTAGATCAAAAGATGTAAGTGTATTGAATTTAACACATAAGAAATATTAACAAAAAAAAAATTATTGTATAAAAAACGGCATGCAACGTTTGGTGAAAATTTCGTTACAAAATTGAAAAAATGGTAAAAAAAAAATTTCCAAAATTGTAAGCAATTTAATTCTGAAAACAATTTTATAATTTTGACAATTAAATCTGAAGTAATATGATTCACGGCCTACTCTGAAAAAAACATCGGAATTTCCCCATTACCGCCGGTATTGCGTTTTTACCGTTTCGGAGCTCCCACAACTCCGAATAGAGAAAATGCAACGAGGTCGGTAATGGGAAACTCCGATTTTTTTGTCAGTGTAGTTAAATTAGCATAGAATGCCCCTTATATATGAACCATTCACTAGAAACACAGCTTAAGTCAAATTTATGTAATTTGGAGAGAAGTTAAACTTAAAATGTATTTGCAATTTACAAGTCATTTTACGCATTATTACCGGCATTATATTTTCAACTACAAAAGTTTACTATCAAATATATATTAATAAGAATATATTTTCAATCAATTTTATGTCACAACAGATTGAAAATAAGCATAAAAAAATAGAGAAATCCGAAAAATATGAGCAAATATGGATAAAATGCAATACTTGTTATATCAGTTAGAGGAACAAATTAAAAATTTAAATATAACGTTTGATCAAATATAATTGCATAAACAATCGCAACCGCCAAATGAGATGCATCTGAATTCTCAGTACGAGAATAAACCGTTACAAGGTATAATATATAAAGAAATTTTATAATATTATTTTTCTTCATCTGAGCCTGTATAACTTTTCAGACATAGTCGATTTTAGTCTCTAAAACAAAATTGTACAGCCGAATAATAAGATATATATACAGCCGAATAAAATAAAGACATCCGAGGATGATCAATTGCTACGAAACCTTAAATTTGTATATCAAGTACTCAAAATGATCCCTACAATACATATGCTACGGACACGGATGAATAAATATTGGTTGCTTCATCCAGTTTTGTGTCTCGATTTTTTTTCCTTCGCATTTTACAAACTTGAAACATAATAGTACTATTCTGATTCAGAAGGCATGATATATGGCCATTTATCGCTCAAGCATTACATATGAACTCTGCTAAATAATCAACTGTAAAAATGGACAATTTTCACCTACAACATAAAAAAAAAGGTTCGCACTGGAGTAGAAATTGCGACTCGTATATTATTTGACGCGGGAGGGACAGCAAAATATTCTATATCATGGATACGAGAAGTATTATCACTTTGGTATTGGTATTGGTATGACTTTCATCAGGTCCGGGGTTGAGACCTCCGAAATCAGCGCATTTGACAATTTGCCTTTGTACGCTATTCCTGATGCCATTTCAGGGTTTAGCTGGATAACCAGCCTTATTGCAGAAGTTTAGAATCTGCTGAAGACTTCGCGCCCTGATTTCCTCCTTCGCCAGAAATGGAGAGTCTAGGAATTTCCTTCGTGTCTCCATTAGGGCAGGACATTCACAGAGGAAGTGTACTGTGGTCTCCTCCATGTTTTCGTCGCATTTAGTACACAGCGGGGAATTTTTCTTTCCCACCGTATAGCCATGCTTATTCAGGTTCCCATGTCCAGTGAGGATTTCAATGGAAAATCTTATCCTTGTTTTGTCCAGTTTGGTCAGCTGTTCAGCCCATCTATCAGCCCTCAGTTCACCTGTAAGGCTTTTGGTTGTGCTGCATTTTTTGTGGTTGATCCACTCCTTAACCTGCTGAGCTCTAAGATGGCTCGTCATCCTGTTAAGTCTTTCCTGAAAGGGCATAGCAACCCTCCCGGCCATGTCCAGGCCATTTATTATGCCCGACTTGGCCAAGCAGTCCACCCTTTCGTTTCCTTTCCAACCCATGTGTCGGGAGATCCATTTTAGGTTGAGCTTATTACGTATGGCCAGACGTCGCAAACTTTCCTTTGCATCTCTGACTAGCGCCGATTTAACGATAGGATTTTCTATGGCTCTCAATGCCGCCTGGCTATCGGAGCATATCCATATCGTATTACCTGTCACCTCCTTCCTCAAAAGGGTCTCGGCACATTGAAGAATGGCCGCCACCTCTCTCTGGAAGACAGTGTTGAATGTATTGAGCTTAAGGGAAAAGTTCTCCTTAAGCTTCGGTCCGCAGAACTCTGCACCGACACCTTGACTTGTTTTGGAACCATCAGTATACCAGATGGTTCCATGCTTAGGTGTTACCGGATGTCTTATCCAGTCCTTTCTATCCGGGAAAAATATCTTAAAGTTATTTTCCCCCGAGTCGAGGATCCGGATTTTATCCTGTGGTTGATTCCACATGGTTCTCAGGCTTCCACAAAAGAGTTCATCTAGCCCTTCCAGTCTGCCTGTTAAACTTCCCATGCATTTGAGTCTGTATACGGTTCTCCTCGCTTCGCCCTTAATAGCAAGGGCCAAGGTGGGTAACCCCAACAGAGTTCTCATTGCAATTGTGGGTGTACTTTTCCTTACCGAGCAGATGCCCCTTAGGAACATACCCTGTACTCTATTTAGTTTTTGTTGTAAATTGGCCTTTTCCACTCTACGCCACCATATCGCTGCCGCGTAGGTGATTCTGGGTGTCACTATGTGCTGGTAAATCCAGAGCAGTTGCTTTGGTCCTAGACCCTAGCTGCAGCCTAGTGCTCTTCTGCATTGCCAAAAAGTTGCGATTGCTTTTTGACATTTCTGTTCCAGATGTCCATTCCAGTTCAACTTCCTGTCCAGGATTACTCCAAGATACTTGGTTTCTCCGGTATATGGAATCTGTTTTCCCCCTATCACCATTTCTCTGAGTTTTTTCATCTTGTATCTTCTCGAGAAGGTGATAACGGCTATCTTCTCCGGTTGTATCGAGAGTGCTTTCTCCATGCACCATCTTTCTACAACCCTTAGGGCTTCTTGAATTAGCTCCTGCAAGACTTCCTCGAAGTTTCCTCTAGCCATGATAGCGATATCGTCCGCATATCCTATAGCATAGATTCCACTATCGTTTAGTTTCCTTATCAAGTATTATCACTTAGATACAATTTTTCTATTTTCTTCAATTTTATTCTATTCATTTTGTTGGTATAATTGTTACCTACCATAAGTAAAAAATGACCCACAAATCAATTTTCCCATGTTGGCAAAATATTTTCACTTTTCAATAAATTAATTATCTACAATGTTTGATAAATTTGCGAATTTTGTATCAGAAATGTTTTTGTACAACGATTTTTCGTTACAGTTTCAAGATCATTGAAAAAACAAAAATCATGTATGTGTGATTGAAAACTCCTGAGTGGAGTTTTTACACCACATATTAAACTTGAATACTGCAAAATATGAAAATTAAAATTGTTTTTTTCGTATAATATTATTGAATACTGATAAATAATATCACTCTGCATTTATAATTTTACATTATTAATTTATGATGTTGAAGTTTGCAACGTTCGAGGCGAACAAAGAAAATTTTTTTTTTGTCAAACAAAGTTTTTTCTTATCCTTGTCATATATGAACCTCATAAATATATAATATTTAATATATAATAAATAAATAAATATATATATATATATTATATATATATATATATATATAATATTTAATATATAATAAATAAATAAATATATATATATATATATATATATATATATATATAATATTACTAATTTGTTAAAAACTATAATAAAAATCTGTAATCTGCACTATGCAAATGGGATTATTATCATACACTTACGACTACACTAAAGATCTTCTGTCACTTTTTATAGCCTGTAAATTGATACCTTTTCAACGTGTAACGAGCCGTTTAAACGAATCGCGCGCGGAAGAGAAAGACCGTCGGAGAGAAAGAGGACCGCTCCGAAAATTGAATTGACGTGCTTGCCAGCTTATGTAGAATTCGCGGATTATGCGCTGGCAAGCTAAGTAGTGACTGGAACGCGGAAAAACAAGAAAATCCAGAGTACGCGATTCGCGCTTTCGCCGGCCGGTCGGCCATGTTCATCCCAAGCCCACGTGGGATCGGCGCGCGGATTCAGACATGCGCGCAACGCCGAGGCACTGGCGCTGGTGCGCCGCTACATGCGCAGAAGAGGGGCAACGGCGCTCTGTCCGCGCAGATATGGAGAGTGGGCAACGACGGGCCGAGTTCCAAAGGCTTGGAATCCAAGCTCGGAGTTGCATGTGTCGCCGCGATGGCGCGCATGCGCTCCAAATTCAAATGAGGGGCGGGCTGTCAAATTTAAGTGAATCAAATGACATTCGAATGTTTGACAGTTCCCGTCCCGATTCAACGTAAAAAGGGAACTCGGCGACATTATTGTACAGGGGGATACTTACCGATGTATTATAAGAGCTGGCATCGGTTGGTATCCTCCTTCTTCTTCATTTTCTTCCTTTGGACACACGACAAAATAGCCGGACGAGGCACATTTTCCCACCGGGACGACTCGCTGCCTACCTCGACATTCTTCCGGAAGCCCTGGCTGCTCCGAAGATTACAAGTAGGCCCACGCAATCTCAACAGCCAGCAACTGATTTTTTCTAAAATTCGAGGAGGCGGCGATGACCAATTTTTTACCAACAATCTACCACGGAACGACGCCGTCTCTCCGTTCGTCCCGTTCCAAAACTAGGCTGCTGGTCCTCTCCTTCGTGGTCGCGAGGGAGTGTGACACGATACTGGATTCACGAAGTGACAGCAGCCGAACCAATTAATTCAACGAGACGGATGGAGAAAAAACCCGGAATAGATGAAACAACCACGCCGAATGGAGCAAGAAAATCGTCAGCCTCTTTCTCTTCCGTTATAATAAATAAATAATTTTGTGTATATTTTTATGTTATGTAATGTCACGAATATTTTATGTGATGTGTGTGTATGCAAATTAATGTGTGACCGCGTTATTCCCTTATTATTTATTTCATTCCGCGTAATTTATTCCGTCCGCGTAAGTTATTCCGGTATTTGACGACAATTAATAAAACTTTGATGACTATGACACTTCTGCGCATATTACTGAAGACTTGATAATTTTATTTTTCTTATGACTCTTATCTTTTATTCGCGATAATTGACCTCGAGTGTTTTTGTATGTATGTGACAATTAATTGCCTTTCACGAGTTCAATTATTTGTAAAATTAATTATGAAAGTATATATTAATTGAATGACAATATATAATGAACTTTATTATTTCAGCACCTAATAATTCCAATATATAATTATGACTGTAATTGACATATTTTAATTTATGACGTGTACGATTCCAAAGACTAAATAAACATTTAGCGGAATCGTTACAAACGGTCTTAAAATTAGCCAATATGTGACATAAGTATGTCCTTTTCTAATAAAGTAGTCTTCTTTCACATTCAACCTACAGCCTAATTTAAAATTTTTTTATTACGCATGTCAATATTTTTTCCACATATAAATTATTAACAAAAAAATAGCTAAGAATAAAATTGTTCATATCATAACCCGGGCAGAATTTTCGACCGGGCTATGCCACATACTGAGCTTGAAGCATGTCTAAGCTCGACTAAAATGTCAACCAAAACCGTTTGTACAGAATGACTGGCATACTATTCGAGTTTAAAAAACCACGTTTACTTTAATCGTAACTGATCCCGTTTTTGAGAAATGCAGAAATCAATTCTGTATGTTTAAATTCAGCTTACGTAGATTTAATCATTTTACATATTTTTCTTCACATGAAAAATAAGTGAAATTTGTTACTAGAGGGGTTTCGGGGTCGCTAAATATGAATCTAATCTCAGATCTTCAAAATTAAAAATGGTGAATGTAAGATAGTGGACAGAAATGTGAAAAGTTACTTGAGCAAGAAAAAACTTGATACCTGCGGATTTTTGTGGTTGCAGATTATGATTCTGATAATAGAAAAATATTATATAAAATTGAAAAAGTAAAAAAAATATAAAAAAAAATTAAAAAATATAAAAAACATGGTACCAAACTACCGCCACGTCCACGTCGTTGGTTTTGGGATTAGCAGAGAGTGGTAAATTATTATATTATTTCAATTAACCCTTTCCTTGGCATTGACGCAATAGTGCGCGGAATTGGAAGGTGCCCTGTGTGGCATTGACGTAATAGTGCGTATTTAACTTGCTCCGATTTGGAATCCAAGTCTAACTTGGCGGTTTTTGGGGTCGCTGAATCCTAATCCGAAGTCAAAATTTAAAAATTCAAAATGGCGGATGCAATATGGCGGCCGAAAATGAAAAAAATGAAAAAAGTTACTCGATAGTAACGAAATTTGTTACTCAGGGGTTTTCGGGGTTGCTAAATACGAATTCAAGCGTGAAATTTCAAAATTCAAGATGGCGGATTCAAATTCGTAATCAGCGACCTCGAAAACCCTTCAGTACGGGTTGGAGTCGAAATGGCGATAAAAAAAATTCCTGCCATTCTGGGCACTTTTTGTAGAATTTTCTGTGCCAACGAAGGGGTTAAATGCAGTTACATATATTTAATTACGCAGTAAAATTTAACATACTTCCTGAATGTAATTCCGACGAGTTTGTTGTCAGAGTCATAATCTTGAACTCCAAAAACCTCCGAGTGTTTAGTTTTATCTCGATTAACCTATATTTCATATATCTGTTGGTCATGTTAGATCCGCCATTTTGAATTTTGAAAATCAAAGATCACATTCATACTCAGCGACACCGAAACCCTCATGGCAACGAATTTTAGCTATTTTCCATGTTGAAACAATACATAACTTAAATGATCAAATCTTACCTACGCTGAATTTAAACGTACAGAGTTGATTTCCGAATTTCTCAAAAACGGGATCAGTTACGATTTAAGTAAGCATGGTTTTTTAAACTCGAATAGTGTACCAGTCAGTCTGTACAAATGGTTATGGTTGACATTTTAGTCGAACTCAGACATGCTTCAAGCTTAGTGTGGCCAGGATCTAGCCAGGTTATCCTACTTGTATTCGGGCTCCTGATGGTCTATCAGACTGGAACCCGGCTGGGCATGTCACGCTTCCCTAACCGGGTCCCGACCTGGCTACCTGACTGGGTCCCGATCGGACCAACCCGGGAACCCTGTCTGAATATTATTTATTATTGTATACAATATACAATTATTGGATACAAAAAATCATCATCAAGAAAAAGAAAAAAGCTCTCTGCGTTTAACAGGGTTGAGACTGTCTCCAAATGAAAGGACTGAAGCCCACATTACTTTTTTTTTGTATTTGTTTTTTTTCTGTTTTTTCTGTTTTTTTGTTGTTTTTTTGTTGTTTTTGTTCGTATTTTTTTGTATTTTTTTGTATTATTTGTTACTTTATCTTTTACTGTCTTTCTATGTCTTTCTACTTTTCTTTTTCATTTATTGTTTAAAACTTTTCTCTTACTTTTGAAACCAATCAGACCCTTTTCTTTAATAATTTGTCAGGGACAATGTTGTCGATGCATTTGAGTATCTCATTGCTGTGAGTACATTATTTAAAAAAAAAACAAAATACAAAAAAAAGTAATGCGGGCTTCAGTCCTTTCACTTGGAGACAGTCTCAACCCTGTTAAACGCAGAGAGCTTTTTTTCTTTTTCTTGATGATGCTTTTTTGTATACGCTATCTTACAGTCGCCATTTTGAATTTTACAATTTAGAGTTCAGATTCGTAATCAGCTATTCTAGAAACCCCAACATACCGATGTACAGGAAAATCCAGCAAGATTTCAATTTTTGTCGGCCATATTAGATCCGCCATTTTGATTTTTACAATTATTCGTTCAGATTCGTATTCAGCGACCTCATATATTCTCTAACATTGACTTTCAGTAATTAATTCATTATATGAATACAAAAATTATATGTAATACTCGTTTTCGAGAAAAGTAAGTCACGTATTTGAACATGTATGCTGTAAATGCTATATAAACACAATTATGCGCGAAACATCATAACGTTTACACTAATTCTGTTATCACAACCGAGGAACTGATGTTGGATGAAACAAATAAACATTGACTTCAAGAATAAAGTAAAGAAAGAGCAAAGTGTGTTTTAACTTCGATTCATTTTCAACTCTCGTGAATCTACTAAATTATATGTTTTTCTAAGTGCTTACCATGGCATAACGGTAAGGAAATCAGATTAGGCTATGCCAATCTCAGAGTATAGAATATGATAAGAAATTCGCCATCAAGTAAGACTTGCCACACAAGGTGGAAAGCGAGGAAAATATAGTTTGACAAATCACAATTACATTAAAAACCAATTTGTTTTCATCTAAACTTTTTATGAATCCTAAATGATAATAGGATGAAAGGCATGAATGAGAAACTAGATACCCATGGCCTTGTTTGCATACCACACTTACTTTACTCTGCAATTGTAAAAACATTCCCTTCACTTCACGAAGAAGGGAGAAAAACCTATGTACTAAATGTAATAACTATTTACGATTAATTAGAGTGTTACTATCTTACATATCTTAGCTTTCGCAAGTAATTTGTAATGAAGAAAGCAATGTACGAGAAAAATATGTCATAATCATTAATAAAACATATATACCTGTAATTACTATTACTACTATTAAGGAAAATCGAACAAAAATTAACGGACCTCGGAACAAATAATGTACATGCGTTTTGCGAATAGTTACAATATCGTTGCATAAAATACATTTATGCGTACATACAATTCATTACAGCGACAATTGATTACAATAAACTATCAATTCATTGCGTTCAACCATTGCGAAAAATGTAATACCGGATATCCATTATAATAAGTTATCACAACTGATGTATAAATTTTATGGCTAGAATACGAAACATTGTATTCATTACGAAAACACATTGTAATTATGCGACCACAATAATCTGTTTTAGATAGAAAAAACAATAATCTATTGGTATTAGTAAATATATTTTATACCTGTAATCGATCACCTCGTCTACGAAGCTGGGGGACCAGCTTCCGGTGCAACGCGCGGGGGGGGGGGGGGGTGGTTACGTCACCGTAACTAGCCTATAGCCAGTGCCTTCTAGAAACCTGGCAGCCGACATCAAGCCAACAAGGCCCAATCTCATTTTCAATCAATAAACGTAAAACTAAAAGCGGAACACTTAACACGCAGCCTGGCGCCGACCGCCTGATATCGACACCGAGCAACCTTGTGCCACCTTGATTAAAACTCCATAAGACCGCCCTTGAACACAGCTACTGCAGCGGGCAGAGTACTAGACCAGTGGCGGATGGACACACATAGTTTATGACCCTCTATACTAGCTTTTCCCCGAAAAGCAATAAAAAGAATCACCGTGAGGCATGACAACGCAACCGCTTCAAGCTACGATACAGCTGTATAAAATTTAATAAAAATCGACAACAGTATTTAAACAATCTTTTAACAATACCTCAATAATGTTCAAATAATAAAGCTATTAATAATAACTAACAATAGTTCATAGACACGCAAGCAACATGTAACTAACAAACACTATGTATTTTTCAATGAATTGTAAACACTACAATTGTAACATCACCGACAAGAATGTATAAATTTATATTGCAAATACAGCGGCCGAAAAATATAGAGAAATACCAAACTTGTTAATACTATTTTACAATTATTGTAACTAAGCGTCAAATCCTGGATAACCCAATTTTTCCCCTTTTTATTTTTTCTTCCACATAATCTCCCACCTTTTCTAATTCCGATGTCAAGTGCTGACTATAAAAGGCCAAGACGATGAGCCCGAAAATCAGTTAGTTTTTCGAAGGAAGTACGACTGGGTTAGAGACCGTCTTCTAGGATCGCAGCGCGGTCCGCTCAACCGCTGGTTCTATCACACAGCATAAGTTTATTTTTAGCAATATGTCGACCCATCCCTAATATCAGCCATGGCCTGCAATCGGTCCGCCTCGTCATTTCTTAACTAACCCGATCCCTTTCTCCGTTCCTCATCCTCAATCCGCGCTTTACATTTAATTGGACGTAATAAATTAGAAGCATTAGAAAATAATAATTGTTTTCATTAACAACCCCCCCCCCCCCTCTAAACACCCCAATTTATTTACAGGAGTAGACGCCTCCTCGAATGAGGACCTACGTGCAAAAGTGCGAACGGCCCCGAAGCGAGTTACAACGCTCAAACCGGGTCGTAACATTTAAATGAATGTGTTCCGGTCGATACAAATTATTTATTAAAAGTCTGCGTGCTTTTACTAAAGGTAATCCAAATGTGTCAATTCAAGTTAGAAAAGGAATTATCAATTATCGACCTTTCAACAACTCCGAATTTGTGGAAATCTTAACTGAAGATGATCTTTCTAAGATCAGTAATAGTTCATGACAACCTTCTGCTCCAGTTTCAACGCATTATGACTACACTGAGAATAGAAATGGTAATCCAACTGAAGCGGATACCGTATTAACTCCTTCATCGTCGACCTGCATTGATGCAATCTGATGATGCTTATCTTCATCACCCAAACTTGGGGCAATGTCCATCAATACATCGCTTCGAATGACGGTTGTTCCAGCTCTATCATGTCAAAAAAAGAATCTTGAACGTTTGTTAAAAATCGCGCACCTTCATGTACGATCTTTACCAGCACATTTACCACATGTATCGGAATTATTACTATCTGATGGTTATGATATTTTTTGTATTTCTAAGACATGGCTAAATAATAATTATAATTAATGCTGATAATGATTTTAGTATTACGGGTTACGATTTATTAACAGCGGATCGGAAACACTCAAAGGGTGGTGGGGTAGCTTTTCATATTAGATCGGATTTTAATTATTCAGTGCTGAATCTCGAACCTGATAACTTCGGTCTTGAGCAACTTTGAATTAATTTACATTTTCATGGACTTAGTTACTCATTTGAAGTGTTATATAGATCAGAAAAAGTACCTCTTAATTGTTTAGACAACCTATACTCAACTCTATCGTTGGAATTATCCTTGATTGATCGGGTTATTTTGGGTGATCTGAATATTAATATGTCAAATCCTGAGTATTACGCAATTAAAAACTCCTTGAGTGGATTCGTTCGTTGAATTTGCATCAAATTATTAACATAGCTACAAGAGTCACCCTCACTTCTACTACTCTAATTGATGTTATCCTGGTCTCCTCCTCTGTAAATATTATTGATATTTTATCTTCTGATGAGCATGAGATTCCCGACCACTTTTTGATTGGCTATCTAATTGATCGTCCTAGACTAGGGAATAATCAAAAGTTTATTGGGACTCGGAATTTCAGAAATTTCGATAACGATGGTTTCCATCTGGTTGCAAGTACTGCTCCATGGGACCCAATTACAAATTCCAATAATATTGATGACAAAATATGTATTTTCAATACTACAGTTCTGGATACTTTTAATATATTTGATCCGGAAACAGTTTTTCGTATTTCTAAACCTCGTGCTGCTTGGATTACGGATACTGTAAAAGTTTTCATTAAAAAAAAAATGCAGCACAGTCTAAATGGAGGAAATCTAGGTTAATGTCCGATTTCTGCTATTATAAAGGACGTAACTGCATAACTGCTATGGTAAGGAGGGAGCGAAAAGCTTTCTTTCGCCAATCCTTACCATTAAGTATTTTTAAGATGTGGCAAGCTGTGAATGTTATTAAAGGAAGCGTTTCTTCAGAGATTCATTCTCACCTATCGCATTTAAATCAGATTAATGAACATTTCGTTAACATCCCTACTGTACCCCCTAATCCGGACACTATTAAATATTTTTCTGACTCCCGGTTCCCAACTCTTTCAGATCACTCCCATTTCTAATTTAAAGAAAACTCTATGATAGAACTATTACATGCTATCTGTAAAATAAATGCTTACTCTGCTGGTTCTGATGAAATCTCTGGGGAAATGTTTTCAAAAATCTATCGATATTGTCTTCCTGTAATACTGCATATTGTAAATTTTATTATCTCATCTTGTTCATATCCTGAAATATGGAAACATGCGATTGTTCGACCTATACCTAAAAAGCATAAAGTGGAATCCTTTGCTGATCTGTGTCCTATTAGTCGTCTGCCAATTTTTTCTAAATTAGTCGAAAATGTTCATTAGAGGAGATACTAATTTACTGTAATAAATTTGGAATCTTTCCGAAATATCAATCTGGTTTCAGGAAATCACACAGCTGTGAAACTGCACTTCTAGACATTTCTGAGGAGATTCTCTTGAACTTTGATCAGCCGCTTTTATTACTAATTTGCTTGTTGGATTTTACACGAGCTTTTGATACTATAAATCATGATCTTGCAATAGCTAAATTACCATATTACGGTTTTTCTTCTGATTCTTGTAAATGAATGAAATCTTACTTTTATCCACGTTCTCAATCTGTCTCGCTTACTAATAATAAAGAAACCTCTAATTCCAAAGCTTTAACCTGCGGCTGTCCACAGGGCGCAAATTTAAGCTCACTGCTTTTTATAATCTACACTGCTGATATTCACAAAACTTGTTCGAAAACGCTTGTCAGAACGTATGCGGATGATACACAGATTATGCTTCCGTTTTTACCCGAAAATGTAGACGAAGTCTTTTAATGCTGAATGATGATCTGAACAAGATAGCCAAATGCAATTGGCAGCGCTAAGTTACGCAGTAAGATAGATCATAATTCTTATCAAATCATAGTGAATGGTAGTGCTATTCCGGTAGTTCATGAAGCTAGAGAACTCGGAGTTTCTCGGAGAACTCGTGACTTCGTCGCACAACTCGGTGAAGATTTCAATACCTGGAGTGTTTGCATTAAGCCTAGATGTTTTCTCGTAAATGCTCACCCAGAATTCCTCAACTGCGGCCATCGACGGAAACTCGCTTGAGGCTGCGATACGATGTTTGAAGAGGTTGGAATGATTCGTCCAAAATATTGAGTTTTGTCGAGTTCCTTCTTCCCGTCTTTGCAGCCTCTTTTGGCATCGGCCATAACCCGAATTTTATCCGCTAAACGTTGCTTGATGTTGAGCAACTTCAGCTTGTTCAGTGTGTGATAGTACGTCCGCAGTTGTTGTGCGAACTTCTTGACTTTAGCCGTAAATGAACGGCTAGATGTTAAATAGTCGATCACACACTGAATTCGGGAAGCGAGTTTCCGTGTCAGTCGAATCTTACCGTTCAATTGAGACATGCGTTTTGTAATCTGCCGACTCCCCGATATCTGTGTCAGATATCGCGGAGTCACCAGATCACTTGCAGCCTCGTAAACGGCACAATTGACTTGCCACAGGTCGCAGTCATCCGGAAAAGCATCCAGAAGTAGGCTACTTGTTCTGCCTAATTCTCGTTGTTTAGGCAAAACTTTTGTTGTCAAATTTTGCTCAAACACGAGTGTCGTGCTTTCATAATGTGGAGCATCTCTCTCAGCAACGCGTACGGGCTCAGTTGTTATTGCCCGCACATCCGGTAACGGTTGACAGCTGGGAACAACGAAACCTATCCGCCTCAGATAGGCCACATAATCTCTCAGTTGTTGTTGAGAAAAGCGATCTGCCAGTTCGGGATGCATTACTGCAAACCGACTGTGCATTCGCGCCATATAGCCTCTCTGTTGCGGACAGCTCTCTTCGTAGCAGTGCATTAGATCTTGCCTGAGATCCTCCGTCCACTGAAATCGTCCGTGGACATCAGCTGGTCGTCGTCTCGGGACACCTGTTTCGGCTCCTCCACCTCGGGACTGGGCTGCATTCGAAGCAGCCCGATGGTCAGGAACCCTGCGCGTTCTATTTATAGTAACCGCATATACAGGGAGTAGGGTGGTTGGCCCTACCCCCCCCCCCCCCTGGCAAGGTTGCTAAGAGTCCAGGGCCCAACGGCTTTAATAAGCACACGTGGAGGTGAGAGTAGGCCATTTGGGAAGATATGCTAGGATGCAGCTTTTTGCATAGCCGCATTGTGTTACGCATCATTCCCTTTGGGCCCCTTATTATATTTTTTTTTTTTTGACGGAGGGGGGAAATGCATTAGGCACCATAGGGGGTTAAAGATGTTGAGTAACCCCCCGTGTGTCGGACTCCCTCACCTTTGATGTTAACGGCAAGGTTTGCCGACTAAAACCTTAACCTCCCTTGGCCCTCCAGAATCCACGTGTGCAGACTGCAGCAGAAAAGTGGCTCCGATATCCATCTCCTCCGCTGCAGACTGCACTGGGCCATTTCGTTTGCAACTGTAACCACTCCCTCTACCATTGGGTTAGTGGTTACAGGATCTTGTGTGACCTCAGTAGACGGAGAGATCCCAGCAGCACTGCTTTCTGCATTCAGCCTGCGATGGAATTTGCATGTTCACGACAGGCCGGAATGCTTTTAATGTTTTGGAGGAAACTTGGTCTCATTCCACCCAGCACTCCAATTATCAGCACGACGAGCTTGATTTTGAACCCTCGATACAGCTTGCGAATCTCGAACAGGAGTTCCTGATATTTCATCCGTTTTTGGTCCTCTTTGCTGACTATATTTGTTTCTGCTGGTGCAGAAAACTCGATGACGAAGATGGATTTGTCATCAAAGTCAACAAGGACGATGTCAGGCTTATTGGCTGATATTTTCCTGCTCATCGGGTATGAGTAATTCCAGTATATTCGGCACGACTCATTCCCAACAACGGATTCAATATCAGTGGGGACTTACGGCAAAACTGGGGTTGCATCAATACCATAAGTGCTGCGAAGATAGTAATACAGCACTCGAAGAGCCGCATTGTGACGTTCGATGTATGCTGAAACTGCATATATTGGGCATGCTGCCAAAAGATGCATTAGTGTCTCAGCATGACATTTACACAATCTACAAAGCGTAATTTGTACCGCCTGGTGTAAGATGTTCTGGCGATACGCTAAGGTATTGATGACCCCATCCTGGCAGGAGAAGATAAAACCCTCGGTCTCGGATTTCAAGCCGGCTGATCTTAAGAAGGAGAAGTTCATCGCTGCCGACAAGCCAAGTTATTGGACATTTCGATAGAATTGTCCATGCAACGGCTTGTCGATATGCCTTCCCTCCAACATACGGAGTTGTTCCTTCCGTATGTTAGCCCTGAGACGCACTGGGCACAGATTGATAACTGATTCAGCCTCCTGTGCACCGCTACGTCCCACGTTCAAAATCAGACCAAGGTTTCGCGCCGTTCGTTCCGCCGCGTTGTACATAACGCCCCCTTCTCCTGAATTTCATGCTGATGTACTAGCATCATCAGGGGCTCCTCCGTTCGATTAATCACGTCGCAAGCTGTTTCGAGGACCAATCGGTCATGCATACACTCCAGGCTTAAAAGGCCACGACCTCCCATATTTCGGGGCAAATACAGGCGTTCCACGGAAGATCTTCGATGCAAACTGCGTTGCATACAAATCATCTTCCGTGTGCTTCGGTCAAGATCCCTTAGCTCGTCAACGTTCCACTTCAGTCCTCGAAAAGAATAGAGCACTGGTGATACGGCCAACATATTCGTGGCTGCCACCTTATTTCTCCCGGTCAATTCTGATGACCAGATCTGACGGAGAATGCGCCGGTATTTTTTAATGATGGTGGTTTTAGCAGCCTGCACATCCTGGACATGCCTTTGAGGTACGCCCAGGTATGTGTAGGCTTCTTCGGCGCTAAGGTGGCGGATGACATTTCCGTTGGCGAGCTCCATATCGTTGTTATGGGAGCCTGACCTTCCTCTGTGCAAATGAACGACTGCACACTTGTCCAATACGAATTCCATGCTGATATCTCTCGAGTATGTGTGGGCGATGTTCAGAGATCGATGTAATTGATCTTCGCCTGATGCGTATAATTTAAGATCATCCATATAGAAAAGATGGGTGATCTTATGTACACGTTCACCAGGCGGTCCACAAATGTACCCTTGAGATTTCCGGAGAGCAACGGATAGAGGCAATACTGAGATGCAGAAGAGCAGAGGACTCAGAGAATCTCCCTGATAGACACCTCTTTGGAATTGAACCAGTCTAGACATGGTTCGACGCTTGTCCGATGTCATGACAAAGCGTGTTTTTCAAAGAGGCATCAGGTCTTCTACATTTCTCACTATGTTTGGGTGGACATGGAGGCGTTTGAGCAACAAGCGTCAAAGCTCGTGCGATGTTGAGTCATACGCCTTCATGTAATCCAGCCAGGCTATCGACAGGTTACGCTTGTACTGGACTGCTTCCTGACAAACACACCAGTCGATAAGCAAGTTGTCCTTGCAGCCGGATACACCCATTTTGCAGCCTCGTTGTTCTGCTATCCGTTGCCATACCGGTTTCACGGATTTCTCAATACGCTCGTTCAAGATGTTAGTGAACAATTCGTATAACGTATCAGACAAGTCTCCCGATTTTGGGATCAGTGTCTTTCGGCCCTCCACCAGCCAGTGCGGAAAGGGTTGGTCTCCATTTATATAAGAGGTGAATATTCGGGCTAGGTGTTAATGGACAGAAGTGAACTTCTTCCACCAATAGTTGTTAATTCCATCCCAGCCCGGCGAGGAGAAATTCCTCGCTCCTGTGATGGCATTTTTCACCTCTAATGCACTGATGGATGGACAATCTTCACTTTGTTGTGGGACTTCGTCGCACAACTCGGTGAAGATTTCAATACCTGGAGTGTTTGCATTAAGCCTAGATGTTTTCTCGTAGATGCTCCCCCAGAATTCCTTAACTGCGGCCATCGACGGAAACTCGCTTGAGGCTGCGATACGTCGTTTGAAGAGGTTGGAACGATTCGTCCAAAATATTGAGTCTTGTCGAATTCCTTCTTCCCGTCTTTGCAGCCTCTTTTTGGCATCGGCAAAAACCCGAATTTTATCCGCTAAACGTTGCTTGATGTTGAGCAACTTCAGCTTGTTCAGTGTGTGATAGTACGTCCGCAGTTGTTGTGCGAACTTCTTGACTTTAGCTGTAAATGAACGGCCAGATGTTAAATAGTCGATCACACACTGAATTCGGGAAGCGAGTTTCCGTGTCAGTCGAATCTTACCGTTCAATTGAGACATGCGTTTTGTAATCTGCCGACTTCCCGATATCTGTGTCAGATTTCGCGGAGTCACCAGATCACTTGCAGCCTCGTAAACGGCACAATTGACTTGCCACAGGTCGCAGTCATCCGGAAGAGCATCCAGAAGTAGGCTACTTGCTCTGTCTAATTCTCGTTGTTTAGGCAAAACTTTTGTTGTCAAATTTTGCCCAAACACGAGTGTCGTGCTTTCACAATGTGGAGCATCTCTCTCAGCAACGCGCACGGGCTCAGTTGTTATTGCCCGCACATCCGGTACCGGTTGACAGCTGGGAACAACGAAATCTATCCGCCTCAGATAGGCCACATAATCTCTCAGTTGTTGTTGAGAAAAGCGATCTGCCAGTTCGGGATGCATTACTGCAAACCGACTGTGCATTCGCGCCATATAACCTCTCTGTTGCGGACAGCTCTCCTCGTAGGAGCGCATTAGATCTTGCCTGAGATCCTCCGTCCACTGAAATCGTCCGTGGACATCAGCTGGTCGTCGTTCCGGGACACCTGTTTCGGCTCCTCCACCTCGGGACTGGGCTGCAACCGAAGCAGTCCGATGGTCAGGAGCCCTGCGAGTTCTATTTATAGTAACCGCATATACAGGGAGTAGGGTGGTTGGCCCTACCCCCCGTTGTTATGCCTCTCTCGTTTGTCTCTTACCTCGCCATCCACTGGGGTTGGTTACCCAATCTCTGGCAAGGTTGCTAAGAGTCCAGGGCCCACCGGCTTTAATAAGCACACGTGGAGGTGAGAGTAGGCCATTTGGGAAGATAGGCTACGATGCAGCTTTTTGCATAGCCGCATTGTGTTACGCATCATTCCCTTTGGGCCCCTTATTATTGTTGTTGTTGTTTTTATTGTTATTATTATTATTTTAATAATAACTTTAACAACAACATTGGTTTCTTATGTCGCTCAATCTGTAGGAAAAGTGAGAAATTTTTGCTCAAATCTCTACCAGATCAGCGTGAAAGGTCACTGCAACCACGCCCCAAACCATGAGGTAGGTGATTGCAGTGTCAGTCATGAGTCGATTCCCGTCTGACAGCATCTCAAAAAATGTTAAACAGACAGCATGGTTCGTCTTACATATCGCGAACTGCTGCTTGTAAACAATTCCGAAAAACTGCCAGATCGGGGATCGAACTCACGACCTGCGACTTCGTAGTCCAGTACGCTACCGCCTGAGCTACGAAGCCGTATTATTATTACAATCTTATTTGAATGAATGTACTTATGAAGTTAAGAAATTACATTATTAACTTTTCATCTTTCAGAATGATATTTCATGGAGATGATAATGAATTTCTTTATAATTAAATTTACGAAACTGGTTTTAAGAAACCGTTACTTGAATTTCATTAAAATCATTACTTTAGTTTAATGCGCTTCTGTGACCAAAACTTTCTAAAATCATTCAATTTCGTAGGCAAATTTCTAACAGTGTACATACCTATAATATTTCTTTTTTTCAACGAATCAATAAATATTATATTCATTTATGAGAGTTTTTTATTTCACACACCTTTTCCACAACAAAGTGCCATAACATTTATCGATATTACTCGATCTTTTGGACATTCCATTTCCCATCGTTCCCAAAGTACCGTTCCTAGTTTAACCGATGGCGTTTGCGTTAGATTCCGTTGGAAATCTTTGCTCAGCTCACTGAGTTCACAGTCTAAGAACATACACAATCTTTGCAGTTGCGGTTTTGTAAATGACGCCTAGCTCGGCAGCATAATTAATAAAATGACCTTGCGAGAAAAATTTAGCGTATCATGTTCGGACGTAAAATTTTGTGTTGTTTCCAAATCCGTGAGAAAAAATATAGATTTCCATTTAAAACAACAAAATTGACCTTGAAATAACCTTCAAGATCTTGTTCAAGGTCAAATTCAATATTGACATTAAATACCTCGGAATGTACGTGCTTTCGTTCATCTAACTTGAATAGCAATTAAAAACTACAGGTCACGTTAACGTCGACCATGTGTTTGACTGGAAGCACGACTCAAAATTTTGATGCTGAATCCTTGAGAGCTGATAATCAAGAGAGCTCTTAATTAGTTTCGTCCGCGATGTGCCTCGTGCCCCCCCCCTTCTTCATACATTTCGACACTAAATTCGCGACTTGTCAATACCACACGCCATTCAACAGGATTTTCATTCAATCCATAGCTATATTTATACATTTATATAGTCAGGTACCCTCGGTCGGTATTACAGTTTTCATGTGCCTATTTTACAGATTGACCTCGCTATCATAACACTATAAAATTCATCACAGTGTTCCAAATATTGGACAAATCCAGTTTTTCCTGGTAACTATAGGTACCATGATTTCTGCTCAGAATCCGAAAGGATTCGAGCAATAAAACCTTACACACCTAATAGGCTCGAGCGTAAAATTTTGAAAATATACAAAAATTTAAGGCTAAGCTCAAGGAGCGTTCATTAAGTTCATTACGATACGA
The DNA here is from genome assembly GCA_030407085.1 of Trichopria drosophilae. Taxonomy (NCBI): domain Eukaryota; kingdom Metazoa; phylum Arthropoda; class Insecta; order Hymenoptera; family Diapriidae; genus Trichopria; species Trichopria drosophilae. The sequence goes on along the minus strand of CM059582.1, from coordinate 113,324,083 downwards.
GACCAATTTGTCGAGGGATAAGGCCATAAATCGGAAACGAATAAGTCGATGAATTTAAAACCAATGTCACTTTCATCAATGAATTTCGTGAAAGATATTTATTGCTTTTTTGTCTGCAGCATAAGCCTTATTCGTCCTATCATAATATCATTTGAGGCTATTTCTTTTATGAATAAATGAGAGTCATCATAGATCACGAAAAACTACAGGAATATTCCATTGAATCCTGGTATTTAATATTACACGATCGATGAGCAGCTCCTAGACATCTGAAATAGAATCAAAACATTATATAAATTGAAAGAAATATATATAAAAAAAAATAAGTAACGTGCATTCGTATTACTCACCGTCCTTTGGAATAGTAATGATCTTGCACCTCTTGCTAAATTTTGATCTTTGTTCTGACTTGATAAACAAACGGACTTTGAAAGCGGAAATAGGTCATATTTTTTGGTAAATTTGACTTCGTGAATTTCCCTACTTTTTACTTAAAAGTCAGAATTACCAAAAACTTAGAATGTTGTTATATTTTACTTCGGCCGGTCATTGACACCTACTATCATCAATTCCAACGTATTCAAATTTGGAACATATACTTCCCGTTCAGAAAATGAATTTGTTGATCACCAGACTGGTAGCAAGTAAACAAAAGGACATCTTTTCTGTGTGTGTGTGTGTGCCGGCGAGACACGAAGGCGACCAAGCTTCACTTCGGAAACTTGAGTAAGTGGGAATTCTGCCGCTCCCCACCACCATAGTTGCCCCTCTATTGAGTCCATACATAGTAGTATGGCCGCGCACGGTCTATACTCTACACTAGTTGTTACCCGCTATAGCGTATCAGTTGGCACGTTGCCTGGACAGTCGTGCATAGCAAGCTCCTTCGCGTCACTTGCTATCAACTCTTACGCGACTACCTAGATACCTTACTTGAAAATGCACTATCTAAACGTAGCTCTACATAGGATTATTATCTAAAGCCTGTCTGCGGAAATGTCCACTTCGTCTTATGTATGCGCAGGAAATTGCAAAGGAGTAGTTAAGAATCCCACTTTCTGTGAAAAATGCCTTACCACCCCAAATGCACTACGTTTAAGAAAGTCCGGCATGTCCAGTCCAAAATAATAATCACTGTGTGTATGGATTGTCTAACCCTTGCGAACCAAGTCCCCCCTTCACGCCACTCGATCTCGGACATCTTCAAATTCCTCAGTATCATCCCTGGTATCACAGCAGACTGAAACCGGCAATATTACACAAACTGATCCCAATATAAATTAGGATCCAGTACTATCTGCTATCGCCAAATTGAATACCGACTTTCGAGCGCGTTCGACCAAGCAAGTGGCATTTCGAAATTATCGAGCCAATTCACCAGACTACCACGGGATTTTCGCGAAGCGTTGCAAGATATCAAAGATATCAAATCTAATCATAATGTACTCTTGGAGCGCTGCAGTCAACTAGAAGCAGAAAACCGCGACCTCAGAAATGATGTTAATCAACTCAATGACCGTCTTCGTCGATTTGAAGTAGTCCAAGATCGGAACATTCTGCTTATTTCCGGTCTGCCAGAAGGCGACAAACTCCTCGAAGATATTATTTCACTTGCATCTCTTGTTGAGTTGAATATAACTGCTGACGATATCTCCAATGCAATTCGTCAGCCGAATTCAACGGATAACTCACCTTTTATATCATCACCACCATTATGTCAAGAGAGCATACTTAAATCGAGTCAAATTAGTGTATACTCAAACTTTATTATACATCAACCAAACCTGGTAACCGGAAATAGAAATAGAAATTCGTCACCTTTATAGTCCGTTCATCTTCCAATTATCTTCGTCTATGTCATATTAATGCACAATCACTGAAAACTAAGGGTCGCATGGCGAATCTCAACTCCTACTTCACATCAAACCCATACCATATCATCTGTATATCCGAATCATGGCTTACTCCTAATATTCCAGACCACATGGTCAACCTCCACTCTTATCGAATCCACCGCGCAGATCGGCCTCTCAGGACTAGAGACAGAGTCGCGATATACGTTCATAACGCACTAGCAGCGAGTACTATTCTTTCATCATCTAGCATCCCTCAAAACTCGTCAAATCATAAAACCGAATATATATTTAGTGAACTCACTTTTCAAACTTCTTCGCCTTTACTGCTTATCTCCGTATACCGACCTCCAGATGCACCATTGTTTAAAAACCTTAAGGCTGATCTTGCAGGAACAATTCATCGATACGCGAACATAGGCATCATGGGTGATCTAAACATTGACCTTAATAAGACTGACTATGCTTCTAACTATATGCGAACATTTGCTACTACGTACAATTTATCCATCATCCCATTCTCTCCAACTCACATCACGAACACTTCGTCTTCTTGGATCGACCACTGTCTTGTCAGCGACATCATCAAGGTACGGTCTTTCAGTCAGTCGACTGGACCAGCAACATCCAACCATGACTTGATATCTATAGAGATTGATTTAAAAATTCCCTCTCCACCATTAAATCCATTTATCAGTAGGAATTTAAAAAGCTTCTCATCTTCATCTTTTTGTGACGATCTAACCAAGGTAGAATGGGACGCTTATTACTCTTCGGAGAAAATTGATGACAAGCAAGTTTTCCTCACAAACGTACTCACGAATCTGTACGACAAACATGTGCCGTTAGTGACCATAACTCCTACGAAACACCATAATCCTTGGACGACAAACGAAATCAGATCTCTGATCAAACAGCGCGACAAACAGCACAAAAAGTTCAAACGAAGCGGAGACTTAATTATATACCGAGACTTTCAGGAATTGCGTACTAGAACAGGGCGATTGATCTTCAAGGCGCAAACCAACTTTTGTGCTGACCGCCTAGGTTCTCTTACGCCATCTAGAGAAACTTGGAATGAGCTTAGAAAGCTTGGACTAATAAAACCAAAACAACCTCCGCCGCCTTTAATATGCTCCTTAGATGATCTAAATACGTACTTCTGTAGCATCTCAAACTCAAACAGTTCCCTTCTGCCCACTCGCCCTCTGCAAGACACACTCGATTTTCCTGATTCGCCTGACAAATTTCACTTCTGCACAATAAATATGGATAATTTGACGAATGCTTTTAAATCAATTGCATCCAAGTCTGCCGGATCCGATGTCATCGACTACAACTGCATCTTAGCTGCTTGGCCAGTGATTGCTCAACCGCTTCTCGATTTGTTGAATACTAGTCTGGAGTATTTCTGCAGGATTGGAAATTCTCACTCATCAGACCTATAAATAAAATACCATCTCCGTTAACACCCTCAGACTACCGTCCAATTGCTATTCTATGCTACCTTGTAAAATACTCGAACGCATTGTCCACTATCAATTGTCTTACTATCTGAAAATAAACAATCTATTGGATCCAATGCAATCGGGATTTCGAAGAGGTTGCAGCACGCAGACGGCCTTAATATCTATAGTGGACTATGCCCGTAAGGGTATAGAACACGGTATGATCACCATCCTTCTTTTGTTCGACTTTTCTAAAGCATTCGACACGGTCGACATCCCTACTCTTCTGTCGAAACTCAAGGCGTTAGGTATCTCACTGATAGCGCTTAAATGGTTTGCCTCCTATTTGTCAAATCGAAGGCAGGCAGTAACTGGAACGAGTGGTGAACGCTCGAAGTGGGCTGAGATTCTCGCTGGAGTACCACAAGGTTCTATACTGGGACCTCTGCTTTTCGTAGCTGTGGTCAAAATGACATCTCTGGGATTTTGGTGCATGCGTGCCACATACTGTATGCAGATGATTTGCAACTTATGATCCAATGTAAGTTAGCAGATCTTGACCAAACTATTGCCCACCTAAACACTGATGCCGCATCTGTATCAAACTATCCCAGAACAACTAAACTGGCACTTAACGTAGCTAAGACGAAGGCTATAATTTTGGGTTCGTCGTACAACTTGCGGGCTATCTCCCGAATGGGAGAGCCCAATATCAGCATCGATGGGAAAACTATACCTATCTTAAACGAAGTCACCACCTTGGGTCATAAGCTTGATTCCTCGCTGACATGGAATGCGCAAATTAATCAGATGTCGAAACGCGTAAATTCTGTTCTACATGGGCTAAAATAGAACAAAAATGCTCTATCGACTAAACTTAGGAAGACGCTTGTAATTTCTCTAGTTTTTCCCCATCTCGATTATTGTTCCGCAGTTCTCAGTGATATCTCCAACTCGCGCCGAGATAAATGTCAGAGATTGCTAAACCAATGCGTGCGTTTTATCTTTAATTTAAAACATGACCGTCATGTCACGCCTTATCGTCGTAAGCTAAATTGGCTACCCGTCAAGTACAGGCACTTGTACTTCATCGGTAGTCTTACGTACAACATCTTGACGTACCAAGAACCACGCTATCTTTTAGCATTATTTATTTTTCGTTCGGGGTCTAGCAATCGTTGCACAAGAATAACTAGAGGAGATCTAGTTATACAGATGGCTAAGAGTAGATCGTACTTCAACTCATTCGCACTAACAGCCGCGAGATTATGGAACACTCTTCCGACCTACATAAAAGAGTCTTCCACCACCGCCGCATTCAAATCATCATTCACTAACTTCCTTTTCTCTTTCGACAATTCCAATTCTAACACATCACTACTCCATTTTCACTCATAATCATCACTTCCATTTCGGCTGTTGCGACCGTATTCTGTTTCGCCATATATTTCACTTTTCTACGTTCCAAACTCATGTAATGTAATTTTCTAACTATTGTATTCTTACCATGCGTCTTATATGATAAATTCTTCACACGTACTTCAACAAGCACTCATCATTATCTTTTCGTTGTTATCTTGTTCTTTCATTTCGTTATCTTCATCTTATTTTGCATTTCATAAATAAATACAAATACTTAAAGACTGGCAAAGTATATTCGCGGAGATCTTGCGAGATCTGCTACGCGGATGCGGCGGAAAAGCGGTTCGGATGTACAGATTACAGCTCGGGCAAAATCGATTTGGAGAACAGGTGTTCTCGTGGTGACGACCTTACCGAAAAAAACTTGTTGTCCTCCGGAAAGCGATTCCGAGAGGGCCGCAGCGACGGAAGTGGAATTCGCATAGTGGAAATTCCTCAAAATGAATTTAAAGGGACAGTATACCGATACCGTCGGTGTTGAGTTTGCGTGTGAGCCAACAGATGGAGTTACGATGTCGCTTTCGAAGTGAAACGACGATGGTAGTTTCGGACATAACGCAACATCCGCCCGCCTTGCGACGTTCGGGTCGCAATATAATACTCAATATATCTAAAACTTAAGACTAAAGTGTTGTGAGACACGACTTAGGCTCCAGGTCAACCGGAAGCAATGCGAGTTTCACGAGAGGTCGTTGAAACGTTTTGGTAGCCGTGCGGATCGTTACCGCTAGGATCTGACCATCAGAACCCGGATGGCATTTCAGTACGCGAGCCACCTTCCATTTCGAAGGAGGAAGCTGGGTGTCTCTCACAAGCACTAATTGACCGCACTTAATATTAGGCGTACGAGTGAGCCACTAGGAGCGGTGCTGGCATGATAGTATGTAGTCTTGGGACCAGTCGTGCCAGAAACGCTCCAAATTTTGTTGGAGAATTTTCCAACGCGTATGCAGTCGTTGCGAATAATCTACACTAATCGAGATCGGGTGCGCCATCAGGGGTCCGCCGACAAGGAAATGTCCTGGTGTTAAGGCGTCGAGGCTATCGATGTCGTTGGTAAGTGGAGCTAGGGGGCGAGAATTTAAACACGCTTCGATTTTGCAAAGCAAGGTGTTCAACTCCTCGTATATAGGCGTTTGGGATCCAAGCACTCGCTTGAGATGTCGCTTTATCGCCTTCACCTCGGCCTCCCACAGCCCACCGAAGTGAGGAGCTACCGGCGGGATGAAGTGCCAATTGACGCCATGTTCAGCCGCGCGTGCCTGGAACTCGTCGCTTCTAATCGCGGCGCGATACGCAGATTGCAGCTCCTTATCGGCGCCCTGAAAATTAGGACCACAATCGCTGAACATTTTACTTTTAAACGCGGCGCGAGTAAAATCGTTCGAATGCCGCGATGAACGCATCTGTGGAGTAAGCGCATACTGTTTCCAAATACATGGCTCGGGACGCCATACATATAAAAACCGGGACGTAAACAGACATTGATTTATGTCCGCGACCGCCCGCCAAGCGCATATTAAAGGGGCCAGCGTAATCTACGCCGCATTCATCAAACGCGCGCGAGGGTTGCGTGGCAGAGAACCCATCACCTGCCAGGGCATTCCGGCTGCGAATAGAACGCAGGAGATGCAGCGAACAACCACTGAGCGGACCGATTCGCGTGCGTGGAGCATCCACACCTGATCACGTACTATGCTTAGCGTAAGCATGATGCATCCATGAAGGCACCTCACGTGTGCTCGTTCGATGAGCAAGCGGGACACATGACCTGACGGTAGGAACACGGGGAATTTTTTAGAAAAGGTGAAGTTCGTGTGTGATAGCCGTCCTCCTACGCGTAACAATCCGCTCGCGTCGAGAAACGGGTTGAGTCTTTTGAGGCGGCTTGCTTTAGGAAGCCGTTGTCCTATATCTAACCTGCGGGTTCCATCTGATGGTGGTTGATTACGAGAAAGCAATAGTATCTCGTCTTTGAAAAATGTAGACTGGATAAGTGAGAAAATGCGATGCTTGTCGCGTTCCAACTGCTGGTCGAGAAAACAATTCCTCATTTCACGATTCCAATTGTTTGACCATACTAATATATATCTAATCGTGTTGCATAGTTTCGTCCAGCTGGGGAATCTATCAAGGATGTCGTCGACAGCGCTCTTGGCCGTCGGGTTGATATCCGCGTGGAAGACTTCGACCTTCCGTACCAGCGGTGCATCAGGGCTAATTGATGGCGAGAGCGTTGGCCATTCTGCCTCTGGCCGTTGCAACCCGGAGGGGCCGTGCCATCATATTTTTTAGGAAAGCAGTTCGCCGACTGATACACCTCGCAACGCTAAGTCGGCAGGGTTATCCGCAGTACACACATGACGCCAAGGGGTATCGAGTGATTTGTGGATTTCGGATACTCGGTTGGCTACAAAAGTTTTCTACTGGAATGGAGAATTTTGCAGCAAATGGCATACGGTTTTAACGCGTTCGTTGTACAATTCCGTACTAGAAGCTCGCGATCGTGTTTTGTCGCCCACCGCGATGCACACTTTAAAATTCGAACATTTTTATACTAGAGATGCTAGTTCGCTTCGAAATGGCCAAAAAATTGTAATACGTATTTAAACATTTGACAGTTCTAATTTAATCAGCTATAGTTAACCTGTTTTTTGTACTCCGGAAGCGTAGTAGTTTGGGTCGGAGCGCAGTACGCTTTCCTTAATCGGGTTAGGACTGTCAACTGTTTTTAGAACACCGTTTAAGTGATCGAGCGGGAATAAAATATTTCGACTTGATATTTAGAAATTGAACCTCGGCCGAAGGCGACGTACGGTATTGTGAACTACACATGTAGGTAAATGAGTATTCTCGCAAAGCACAATATGTTTGCGGATGAGATAACGATAATTATGGGATGGCAATATCGGAAATATTTCTAAATAGAATTTATTTAAAAGTAATATTGAAGGTTAAAAACATACCAGTGGCTGTCACACGAAAGTGGCAATGGCCTAATGAATATTCAATAATAAATGTAAATTTGGATAATATTCAGAAGAATATGAATTTGATGAATATATGGTGAAAATGTCATTTTTGAGAGATTGACAATAGAACGCGTTTTGATAGTTATTCAAAACAACACCGTTTGTACGGTTAATGTTTCTACAAAGGTGCTTTCTGGGAGGTGTTCAAACGAACATCACCGTCGGGAAGTTCGAATTTCGAAGTTATGAGAAAAACGAAATACATAGAATCTGAAAGTTGACCGGGTTCTTATTTTTTAATTTAGATGCTCCTTTGTTTTTTTGATAACAAAGAAGTTGGTACTTCTCGAAATACTCCTCATGAAGTGAGTCGAAATTTAAATAGAGATTCTATTGTAGTGAATGGTAGTTCCGATATTCATGTCCTATTAAATTCGTGCTGTACAATACGAAATATTGTAAACAGTTCTGCGAGCGCTTTTGAAAATGTTAACATTGACAATTAATACATTAGTTGAATGATAGATTGAACCGCTCATTCTTGGACAAATTCGAACAAAGTAGTGGTCTGTTGTGGACTAAATATGACACATAGTAAAACTTGTGTTATTTACATTAAGATATGAAACATGTTAAAAGATGTGATGAACATTGAGTAACGTAGGAAACTGCGTAATAAACAATTGATTGTTTGGTTAAAAGTGATGATAGTACGAAGTTGGATGACGATATATCAGGCATCCATTTACGTCAAAATCACTCTACGATACGTTTGGCAGAGTTTTTTATTCAACGTTGTAATTCAGAAATTTAAGTCGAAACGTCGATCTTTTCGGGTTTAGTGAATATCAAATACCAGTTACACTGAGAGAAGTTTGGTAATTGGAAATTTCAACGGTTTTCGAATATCCCTAATCCCATTGCATTGAACTTTATGAAGTCAAAAAGTGAGATTCCCTAGCACTAAATTTTTAGTACAGAACTTCAATAACAGTCTGTATTATGATACTTCTAAAAGTGTATTGGTACATGTCCAATCTAGTCGTGAAATAGTTCAACGTTTCATTGAACGCTTAGAGCTCTATAGTTTGATGCGTGACGCTCCAATGATGGGCGTCTCAGATGCCCATCGGTAGAAGTACCAATTTTACCATTCGTGGAGCTGAGATCTCGCATCGCATTTTTTCAATAATACTAGTTAATAATACTTGGCTACTTGCACAAAAAATTAAAACATCCACAAAAATTATAAGATTATCTTTAGAACCTCTAGAAGTAGAAAAAATTGTTCAACACTTTGAGTCACGCATTTTTCTCTTCACTGAATTTGAAACTCGATGCTCGGGGGTTTTCGATTTTGCTGATTACGAATCCAATGTCAGCTTTACGAAATTCATCAAATACATTTTCGTAAAAATTCACGTCTTATTACATCTCGCAACAAAAAATTATACAATCCAAATTTCAAGTAATTATTTTTCTGTGTTTATTTATATAACGAGAACAATAAACAATTATGTATTTTTAGTCATATGGATCTGTTCTTTAAGTATTAATATAACAGAAAATAGCAAAAAGACCGATCAGAAAACGCCAACTTAGACGTAAATAATTAAAATTCAAAAAAATCCAGGTAGTAACGTGGGTCACAACCGTGACGCTACGGGTTAAAACATTTTTTAACAATGAGAAGCAGCAACAACAATTGATAAAAATGCATTATATAGTCTATTGATGTTTTCACTAAAGTATTGTATTATTTTCATTATAGGATTTAGTAAGAAGCGAAATTTCACATTTATTCTGTATAAAATGAGTGTGACTTTCCGGATAGTGGCTCAATTCTGACTTTTTACGGTGAAATTCAGTGTATTGAAGACTTTTAGAGAAATTTTATATTATATCTTTTTTTTATATTATAATATAAAAAAAAGCATTTCTGCCATTTTAGGATATTCGACAAATCTTTACGGAAAATTACTGTGTAATGTTTAAATTTACTATGAAAGTTAATGGTAACGGATAGTTCAAATATTCTATTATGAATTACTATTGATTTACATAGTAATTTCGGACATTATATAGTTCTTTTAACAATATGTCGATCCGTCCAAAATGCATAAACGACATCTGTGCTTCCGACGGCACACAGCGTGGCTGTTCCGCGGGTTCAATGGGCGTGTGAGGCTCCCATCGTTGGACCTTTAAGAGTTTAACGTAAATTGAACTGCTTCTCCACCAAATTAGCAGTGTCACGATTACAAGTTGGTATTGGTTGAGTTCAAAACATTATTTAAGACGTACGTTACCATTATGAGACTTTTAAACTTCATTTTTCGTATTAAGATACCTCAACTTTAATTTGAGGTCCTGAAAAGCGGCAATATCGACGATATTGATATATCGAATGTTGTTATCTTTGTATAGGAGAAGTAATTAGTGGCCTAAAGGAGCGATCGTGGTTTGATTTGATATATAGTTAGTTTGATATAATGTTTTAGTTTCGAATTTGATAGATGTCATTATTGACATCACGCTTCGAACCTCTCGGAATATTTTGATTGAAAATGGAGCTGACTAAGGTGTCAATTTGTCATTTTTGGAACAGACCGTTTCTTTTGAGCAACAGTATGTCCCGATTCTGCCAAATTTGATGTTGCTCGGTTTTCAATCCATGAAATTCCGAGGGCAGATATTGATTTTAGATATCGCCCTTCGACGTCACAAAATGCTCACTTTCGAATGGAGGGTAGCCAGAGTGGTTCCTAGCGAGGGGAATTGGAGTCTGACTCCGATTCGTCGGTACTGGACTCCTGGTGTTAGAGAAGTTCAAAGTGAGAGTGACGTACCTATTCAATCCTCAGAAAGCTCCCTCTCTTAGATGGATAGTAACCTGATAGGCACATGCTTGCGATTCGGAGCAGCTTCGTACATCAAAAAGTATACTCCGTTATTCGAATCCCTTGTAATTCGGAGTCCTTCGAATACTATATGGTGTGCTCCGATATTCGTATCCTAGTACTGGCCTGTGGCGAATGAGAAGTCAAGAGAGTAAGAGTGAGGACGAATTAATTGGAAATCGATTCCTATTCGTTAAATCTTCGTTTCAAATTCGAAAAATCTTCGTTTAGAATGTTTTAGATCGAAATCGTATGGTGGTTGCTAAGGAAACTGTCCTTTGTTCTTGAGAAAGACGCTTACAACGCTCCTTCAGGTCCACACGCAGAAGTTTGAGAAAATATAATAGTTTTTGGTACACATTCTAAAGAATGTCATATTTTAATCGGGGTTTCCGAAGTTCACTTTGGCAATTGATATTTGAAGAAAACATGACGGCGATTGATTGTTGACTATCATGTAGATTACAGAAATTTCATTTGTTTTTAAATATGGAAACAAAGTAGCACGATGAATGTACTATGGCAATACAATACAAACAGTGCTTGCAGATCTGCGACATGTTCTATTTTAAGAAATGTAATTTAGTACACATCGAAAACGATTCATAATCGTAAGTTGAGGTGGTAAGGAAAAACAATTATTCCCGAAAAGGAAAAATAACATCGTCTCGACAACTTGAAGTGAAAGGTTGTCGTTATTTCCGGAGACTTGAAGAGAGTCGTAATCCGAAATATTATTCAAGCGAATTTATTTAATAACGTGACGGTTTTCTCCAGATTTTCACCCGATTTCAAACGAGGTCGGCGACTATATAGGTGAGAAATCATTTTGAAATTTATACATCACTATTCCGCAGTGTTACCGTACTGATTCTGAAGCTATGTGGTTGCTGTGAGCGAATTTTTTGATGATGTTCCCTAAGCGGGGGGGGGGGGGGGCAGTAATACAGTATGCAGTAGGAGGTCTTGTGAGAATGTACATTTCGGTTATAAGACTGACTTGAATGACTTACATCACTACTATAAAGATCTCGACGTGTTTATCGTAGTGTAGTTTCATAGAATATGGGTAGTATTTTGACGATCTTGAGTAGTATTACAGACATTTGTAAGCCTCTTACATTGGTCGCGCACTTTCTTTGGCATGGTATATGCCCTCTTCTGACTTTGCTTTATGATCACCATGTTTGCTTTTGTTTTTGATATTATTTAAGTAATCCTGTAGTAGTTAGTGTATCTACCTGCTTTGTCTTTTTTACTGACTTTGGACGTAACTACTGATGACCCCCACAGAACTGTGATGTGAAAAGTCGCATGATATTGTTGTGAGTTTGAATTTATGGAAATGCTAATTGGAAGCTGTATTGATGGAATCGTAGGTAATAATATTAGCGGATTGGAAATGGATGAGTAAAAAATTGTACTTGGTTGCTGAGTTATGATCATGGCATTATCTGATAGTGCCATGCGAGTTTTGAAAGATGTTAATGTAAAGTGCATGACATGTGAAGACATCGATGATGATTTGAATGGGTTATGAAAATATCGATTCTAGTGAGGTGTACGAGTCCGTCGACTTTGTATAGGGGGGAGAATGTTACAGACAGAATCGATGTTTTATCAACTGCGGTACCCGGCGTAGGTTTTTTTCTACAAAGGTGGTTTTCCCTACACTATTGCACACCCGAATGGGGATACCTCTTAGAATGAATGTGTCCTATTAGGAAAATTATGTAAAGGCCCTTTAAAATGGTGACGATCTCGATAAAATTATTTGCAATTCGGATAGTATAATATCGAGATGTAAAACGACGTTGCAGTCTATTTAAATGTTCGAGAGTTTGAAAAATCGAACTACGATGTGAAAAAGTGACGATCGGGTTGGAGAGAACGTTTCGGAACGTTGTCGGGTTGGGAGCTCTGCGTCGCGATCGGATTATCGCCGTTTGATCGGAATAAATTGATATATTTTCATTCGGCAGATCAAATTGCGCGTTTTATTTGAAGCCCTTCCACCAATAGTTAACAGTGGTACACAGCAATACTCCAACACTGCAAGGGATCCACGTTTTTAATTATACCGAAAATTTCAAGATAGCTTCCATCCATTTTGCAGTCTCGAATGTGTACTTACACGTATGAAAAAATGAATATTTCTTAACTAAAAACGAGACGTGACGAATGCGACTGTGAACAGAGTTACATGTAGATGTACAATTTACATGTTGACTATATGTCTTTAACTTAAAATCAATTTCGACATACATTGGCCGAAATTACCTAACTATGATATCAATTACTTGACACTCTTTAAGCCTTAGAAGTCGAAATGTCTCAAATAAGTAAATTTGTCCAAAAAGGGAAAATATTTGGGCATTTGGACTTCACTTTGAAGAAATTCGACGTATAAGTTAAAATTTTCAGTATTTCTGACAAATAAGTCGAAAAAACCTACAAGTCATATATTATCCATCCGCCATAGAAAGTCAATTTATAACCTACAAATTTGTATATTATAAATAATTTATTTTGTTGCCTTCTATTGATTTTAATTAAGCAAATAAATAAGATTTATAAATATTGGACATCAAATTATTTAAAAATAATTTTTTTAAACAATCCAATGAAAAAAATGTCTTTTACCGAATAATTTATAAATTTAATAATTGTTAAGTGTAAATATTTCATTGAACGCGTTAATTTTTAATGATGTAGAATTAAAATCTGGACAGAAAATTTTAATTCGTTGTGAAATTTACATCACGTTTCTCGCAATATTTAACTTTTCAAACAGAACGTGTAAGATGGAATAATTAGTTATATGGGTCATTCTTCGAAAAAGTGTAAAATCGACGTATTTTTTTCCACAAAATAAAAGATTATAAAAATTTAAATTTAAAGTTTAGATATATTCATTGGCTTGCTAATTACGTAAATACGAAGTAATAATGCAGTAGCCATCGATACGCGTGAAATATGCAAGTAATTTAATTTTTTAATGGAAATATTATATAAAAATGGCGAAATGTTCACTCTTAGCGAATGAGTGACTCATAAAAAGTAAGAATAAAAATAGTAACTTAATAATATTTATTTTATAAAACTCAAAACATTTAAATTATTATGGAAAATTATAAATTGATATGTTTAGTTATTTTAGCGATGTAAAAAAAAAGTTTTCATTATCGCATATTACTGACGATGCGCGTTTAATACTGCTTAATATTTTATACTTGACAGTAGTCAAGAAAATTGATGTTAAGTTCAATAAAAATCCGTTCTATCTAATAAGAATGGAATTTCCGCAAATCACTACAATTGTCCAGGAGGCTTACATGACAGGGGAGCTTACATGTCAACGTATTAACCATGTCAACATAAGAACAAAATAAATTTCGTTCAAATGCACTTCAGGCATAAGAGTTTAATCTTTTCTTTATATTTTAAGATATTAGTTTGAAAAATCTGTTAGAGATTTTTTTCAAGAAGATTCTTGGTAAGGTCGGTCCCATTAAAACAGAAATTAAAAAAAACAACATTTATTAACGTTTCGGCGGTATAATGTGCGCCCTCTTCAGTAATCTACAAAATATATTTTACAATTTGAGAAAGATGCATTAAATATGAGAAAAATAGATAAGAAAAGTCTGACTCACATAGAATAAAGAGTTTTTTAGTATGTGTGCAACAATTTTTGTACAAAAAGATGAATGTTGTTTGTGCTTAAGAACGGCTAAATTATAGAATTTGACAGCCCCTATTAATGCAATTAGAATGACTTTAAAATCAAATTTTGATAAAAGTATTTTAACACATTATAGGAAGACTTACAAAAAAGCCGGAGTACGACTGGTGTCTTTGTCGATCCATTGTGATGTTGAAAGCACTTGATTTTTAATTCGGCGACTCGTTCTTAATCACTTGTAATGTACATGATTATGGTTGCACTGTTATCAAGAATCTTCTTGAAAAAATCTCTAACAGATTTTTCAAACTAATTATTACTAGCGGTTAAGAAACAAATTAGTGAAATAAGGATTATTAAAAATCCTGTTCAATCCAATTTTAAGATATTACTCGCTTTCTTAACATGCTAAATTAGATTCGCAAATATGAGGCTTACAAGGAATAAACGTACTGGCCTTAGTTCTAACAATATCACTAAATTTGGGTTTTTGAATTAGTTGTGAAATCAGTAATATTATACATACAATCCATAGTCTAAAAGTAATCGAAATTGTGGAAGGATTGTCTGTATAGAGATTTAATTTTTTTTGTACTGGAAATGGCATGTATTCTGTACTTACAATTATTTTTTCCAACATAGGAACACATTTTACAAAGCCATAACAATTTTCAGGATCGTTATAGTGACATTTTCACAGCACTATTTGTTATAAGTAAAACAGACCATGAACACTTTTAAACATATTTAATCATTCACATGAAAGAGAATGACAGTGATCGAAAACGTGTTATTTATACCTTGGGAGAGCCAGGAGGCTTACATTTCGGACCTTTAGCAGTATGTAAAAATTTTCTCATGCGATTTGAATAAATTAGCTCTTGTGCAATGTTTACATAAAAGTATAAGGCGCAAGAAAAGAAATGTTTGGAGAATAAATTCCATTATTTGGATAAAATATTGGCGCATTCTCCGTCAGATCTGGTCATCAGAATTGACCCGGAGAAATAAGGTGGCAGCCACGAATATGTTGGCCGTATCACCAGTGCTCTATTCTTTTCGAGCACTGAAGTGGAACGTTGACGAGCTAAGGGATCTTGACCGAAGCACACGGAAGATGATTTGTATGCAACGCAGTTTGCATCCAAGATCTTCCGTGGAACGACTGTATTTGCCTCGAAATATGGGAGGTCGTGGCCTTTTAAGCCTGGAGTGTATGCATGACCGATTGGTCCTCGAAACAGCTTGCGACGTGATTAATCGAGCAGAGGATCCCCTGATGATGCTAGTACAACAGCATGCAATTCAGGGGAAGGGGGCGTTTTTGTACAACGCGGCGGAACGAGCGGCGCGAAACCTCGGCCTGGTTTTCAACGTGGGACGTAGTGGTGCACAGGAGGCTGAATCAGTCATCAATCTGTACCCAGTGCGTCGCAGGGCTAACATACGGAAGGAACAACTCCGTATGTTGGAGGGAAGGGATATCGACAAGCCGTTGCATGGACAATTCTTTCGAAATGTCCAACAACTTGGCTTGTCGGCAGAGATGACCTTCTCCTTCTTAAGATCAGCCGGCTTGAAATCCGAGACCGAGGGTTTTATCTTCGCATGCCAGGATGGGGTCATCAATACCTTAGCGTATCGCCAGAACATCTTACACCAGGCGGTACAGAGTACGCTTTGTAGATTGTGTAGATGTCATGCTGAGACCCTAATGCATCTTTTGGCAGCATGCCCAATATACGCAGTTTCAGCATACATCGAACGTCACAATGCGACTCTTCGAGTGCTGTATTACGATCTTCGCAGTACTTATGGTATTGACGTAACTCCAGTTTTGCCGTACGTCGCCACTGATATTGAATCCGTTGTCGGGAATGAGTCGTGCCGAATATACTGGAATTACTCATTCCCGACGAGCAGGCAAATATCAGCCAATAAGCCTGACATCGTCCTTGTTGACTTCGATGACAAATCCATCTTCGTCATCGAGTTTTCTGCACCAGCAGAAACAAATATAGTCAGCAAAGAGGACGAAAAACGGATGAAATATCAGGAACTCCTGTTCGAGATTCGCAAGCTGTATCGAGGGTTCAAAATCAAGCTCGTCGTGCTGATAATTGGAGTGCTGGGTGGAATGAGACCAACTTTCCTCCAAAACATCAAAAGCGTTCCGGCCTGTCAAGAACATGCAAATTCCATCGCAGGCCGAATGCAGAAAGCAGTGATGCTGGGATCTCTCCGTCTACTGAGGTCACACGAGATCCTGTAACCACTAACCCAATGGTAGAGGGAGTGGTTATAGTTACAAAAGAAATGGGCCGGTGCAGTCTGCAGCAGCGGAGATGGATATCGGAGCCATTTTTCTGCTGCAGACTGCACACGTGGATTATGGAGGGCCAATGCTTTTAATGTTTTCGAGAAAAGTTGGTCTCATTCCTCCCAGTACTCCACTTCTCAGCACGACGAGCTTGATTTTGAATCCTCGATACAGCTTGCGCATTTCGAACAGGAATTCCCGATATTTCATCCGTTTTTCGTCCTCTTTGCTGACTATATTTGTCTCTGCTGGTGCAGAGAACTCGATGACGAAGATGGACTTGTCATCGAAGTCAACAAGGACGATGTCTGGCTTATTGGCTGATATTTGCCTGCTCGTCGGAAATGAGTAATCCCAGTATATTCGGTACGACTCATTCCATACTACGGATTCAATATAAGTGGGGACGTATGGCAAAACTGGGGTTGCATCAATACCATAAGCGCTGCGAAGATGGTAACACAGCACTCGAAAAGTCGGCTGATCTTAGAAACGGGAAGGTCATCTCTGCCGACAAGTCAAGTTCTTGAACATTTCGAAAGAATTGTCCACGCAATGGCTTGTCGATATGCCTTCCCTCCAAGATACGGAGTTGTTCCTTCCGTATGTTAGCCCTGAGACGCACTGGGCACAGATTGATGACTGATTCAGCTTCCTGTCCACCACTACGTCCCACGTTGAAAACCAGAGCAAGGTTTCGCGCAGCTCGTTTCGCCCCGTTCTACAAAAACGCCTCCTTCCCCTGAATTTCATGCTGATGAACCAGCATCATCATGGGATCCTCTGCTCGATTAATCACGTGGCAAGCTGTCTCGAGGACCAATTGGTCATGCATACACTCCAGGCTTAAAAGGCCACGACCTCCCATATTTCGGGGCAAATACAATCGTTCCACGGAATATCTTGGATGCAAACTGCGTTGCATATAAACCATCTTCAGTTTGCGTCGGTCAAGACCTCTTAGCTCGTCAACGTTCCACTTCAGTGCTCCAAATGAATAGAGCACTGGTGATACGGCCAACATATTCGTGGCTTCCACCTTATTTCTCCTGGTGAATACTGATGACCAGATCTGACGGAGAATGGGCCGGTATTTCTTAATGATGGTGGTTTTAGCAGCCTGCACATTCTGGCATGCCTTTGAGGTACTCCCAGGTATGTGTAGGCCTCTTCGGCGCTAAGGTGGCGGATGACATTTCCGTTGACGAGCTCCATATCGTTGTTATTGGAGCCTGACCTTCCTCTGTGCAAATGAACGACTGCACGCTTGTCCAATCCGAATTCCATGCCAATATCTCTTGACTATGGGAGGGCGATATTCAGACATCGATGTAATTGATCCTCGCCTGATGCGTATAATTTATGATCATCCATATAGAAAAGATGATCTTATGTACACGTTCACCAGGCGGTCCAAACATGTACCCTTGAGATTTTCGGAGAGCAACGGATAGAGGCCATAGTGAGATGCAGAAGAGCAGAGGTCTCATAGAATCTCCCTGATAGACACCTCTTAGGAATTAAACCAGTCTAGACATGGTTCGACGCTTTCCCGATGTCATGACAAAGCGTGTTTTCCAAACAGGTATCAGGTCTTCTACAATTCTCACTATGTTTAGGTGGAAGCGTTTGAGCAACAAGCTTAAAAGCTGGTGCGATGTTGAGTCATACGCCTTCATGTAATCCAGCCAGCCTATCGACAGGTTACGCTTGTACTGGACTACGTCCTGACAAACACTCCTGTCGATAAGCAAGTTGTCCTTGCAGCCGGATACACCCATTTTGCAGCCTCGTTGTTCTACTATCCGTTGTCACACCGTTTCTCAATACGTTCGTTCAATTTGTTAGTGAACAATTTGTATAACGTACTGAGACACGTGATCGGTCTATGGTTTCTGGGATCGGACAAGTCTCCCGATTCTGGGATCAGTGTCGTTCAGCCCTCCACCAGCCAGTGCGGAATGGGTTGGTCATTTATATGAGAGGTGAATTTTCGGGCTTGGTGTTCCATCCCAGCCCGGGGAGGAGAAATTCCTCGCTCTTGTGATGGCATTTTTCACCTCTAATGCACTGACGGGTAGGCAATCGCCGACGTGTGTGACTTCGTCGCACAACTCGGTGAAGATTTCAATACCTGGAGTGTCTGCATTAAGCATAGATGTTTTCTCGTAGATGCTCCCTCAGAATTCCTCAACTGCGGCCATCGACGGAAACTCGCTTGAGGCTGCGATACGATGTTTGAAGAGGTTGGAAGTAAGTGGGGACAAAAAAATGTTTAAGTAAAAATTAAGTAAGGGAAGGCATTTTGTCTTATAAGTTACAAACCAGTGTGGTCAAATAGACCAATAGTAAGTTGAATATTGGTAATATATTGGTAATTTCGACCTAATTACGACCTATTAGTCGTTCTTGGTTGTAATACATATATAGGCCAGACAAATGATACGAAAATCCACATTATAAATGAAAGTGGAATAAGTAGCAATTTTTTTGGTTGATCTCAAAAAAGGGACCAAGGAGAGCTTAACCGCAAGCTTG
Source organism: Trichopria drosophilae (assembly GCA_030407085.1). Taxonomy (NCBI): domain Eukaryota; kingdom Metazoa; phylum Arthropoda; class Insecta; order Hymenoptera; family Diapriidae; genus Trichopria; species Trichopria drosophilae. The sequence goes on along the minus strand of CM059582.1, from coordinate 113,304,945 downwards.
CACCCCTGTAGACCTTGAGCTTTTTTAAGGGGGCTCAAAAACACGTTTTTTTCATTAAAATAACGATAACTCGACTTCTATTGGTGCTACGTGGTTCACTAAGAGCTCATTTTAAAGGTTTTATTGTGCTCTACAAGTTACCTTTGGATACATTACAGCCTAGAATCGATAGTTTTCGAGATATCGAATAAGATATCGATAAAGGAAAAAATTGAATTAAGAATTTTACGTTTTTGCTTGAAACTAATTACACTCGGGAGATATTGAAAAATTATGTAAGAGAAAGTTGTAGACGACAAAAAAGGAACATTTTTGTTTTTTATTCGTTTCATTTAATTGAAAATTGCGCCTTGTAGAGGGTTTCAAGGTAGCGTGCTACACGGAGAGATATCATTGCTTTTGCACACTCGTGAAACGTTTTAACGGTTTTATGTCAATAGGATTAATAATAATAATAATAACCATATTATTCTGGGGAGCGAGATGGTTACGATGGCTAAGGCGTCCGCCTTGTTTCGTAACCTGAACGTCTCAGAAGGTTCTGGGTTCGAGTCCCCGTGTAGACAATTTTCTGCGCGTTGAATTGAACTCAGTACCAACACTGCAATCATCTACCTTATGGTTTGGGGCGTGGTTGCAGTGACATTTCACGCTGATCTGGTAGAGATTTGAGCAAAAAATTCTCACTTTTCGTACAGATTGAGCGACATAAGAAACCACTGTTGTTGTTAAAGTTATTATTGAAATAATAATAATAACAATAACAACAACAACAATAAAATAATAATAAACGTGTGTCACGGAATCACAACCCCAACATGCCCAAGGACGATTTCAGTCGACGAAGGATCTCAGGCAACATCTAATGAGCTGCTACGAGGAGAGCTGTCCGCAACAGAGAGGCTACATGGCGCGAATGCATAGTCAGTTTGCAGTAATGCATCCCGAACTGGCAGATCGCTTTTATCAACAACAACTGAGAGATTATGTGGCCTATCTCAGGCGGATAGGTTACGTTGTCCCCAGCTGTCAACCGATACCGGATGTGCGGGCAATAACAACTGAGCCCGTACGCGGTGCTGGAAGATATGCTCCACATTATGAAAGTACGACACTCTTGTTTAGGCAAAATTTGAAAACGAAAGCTTTGCCTAAACAACGAGAAATAGACAGAGCTAATAGCCTACTTCTGAATGCTCTTCCAGATGACTGCGACCTGTGGCTAGTCAATTGTGCCGTTTACGAGGCTGCAAGTGATCTGGCGAGTCCGCGAAAACTGACACAGATATTGGGGAGTCGGAAGATTACAAAACGCATGTCTCAATTGAACGGCAAGATTCGACTAACAGGGAAACTCGCTTCCCGAATTCAGTGTGTGATCGACTATTTAACATCTGGCCGTTCATTTACGGCTAAAGTCAAGAAGTTCGCACAACAACTGAGAACGTACTATCACACACTGAACAAGCTCAACATCAAGCAAGGTTTGGCGGATAAAATTCGGATTTTGGCCGATGCCAAAAAGATGCTGCAAAGACGGGAAGATGGAATTCGACCAAACTCAATATTTTGGACACACTGGTTTGTAACTTATAGGTCAAAATGCCTTCCCTTACTTAATTTTTACTTAACAATTTTTTTGTCCCCACTTACTTCCAAATAAAGTCAATTGGAAATAAAATAAGTCGCGACCGTTTGGGCATTCTGACCATTCTGAAGTCGAATATACCTAATTTCGACCTATTTTGCTGCTTGGGAGACTTATACGCAAGGTACCTGAACTCGCTGAACACGTTCCATTAAATTTATTTTCCAATTGAGTATACGGTGACCAAATTGGAGCCGCATATATTAGATGTAGAATGACTAACGAACGAATTAGAAACGAAATTGTTTCAGGACCTTGGAAATCCTTAATTACTCTTTGAATAAATCCTAACATCCTACTCGCTTTAGAACACGAGTGTATTAAGTGATCAGTATAAGAAAAATTATCACAAACAATTACACCAAGATTTCAGGAATCTCTTGGTGAATTTTAGAAAATAGCTTATTGCCATCAGCAAAAATAAAAAATTGTGAGTATTGTATAAATTTCGATATATCATTTATGTAGAAATGAAAGAGAATTGGTCTTAAGTGAGAACCTTGCGGTACACCAGAAGGAATTCTACGCTCTGATGAAATGTTGTTCTTGATTTTAACTTTTTGAGTCCTATGCGACAAGTAGAAATGATGCCAGCACATAAAAGAGCCTAGAATACCAAGATGATTAAACTTGCTTAGAAGGAGAGAATGGTTAATAGAGTCGAAGGCTTTTGAAAAGTCTAAATATATTGTGTCAACTTGTGTTTTCAACTAAATCGGCAAATAAACTAAAATCTTCGACGGACGCGGACGGTAAAAAATAAGACACGGCCATTAACATTTTAAACGAATGTGATGTAACTAACAGAATTAAATGTTCCGAAAATGAACAATTTTTTGAGACGACAACCGCACTTGATAATTTTGAGTCGGCTACAATCAGTACACCACCACGCTGTTGAGAAGATTGCAACCAACTTTCGGTCAAAATGATGACGTTGCACTGTGGTTGCATAAGATGTACATTGTACATGGTTATGAATATCTGTCAATTTTGTACGAATTCCTCACGCATTTTGGTAGTAAGCTATAATTGCATTTCTATTATTCTGAGGTTCAGTTTTTAACGATGATTCTTATAATGAACAACGTCATGATGATGACGTATTACCAAAAAGTAAACTATTCGGTAATTGTCAATCTTTTGACTGTAGACACTTTAAATCTTTAAAAGAATTGATAATATGAGTGGAACCGAAACTCGATAATAAGTGAATAGATGCGCCGCTGGAAAAGGCTATTACGCTTACTACGCACATTAAAGCGCACAAATATATTGCATGGGCGGGAAACTTTTACTAGGATTACAAATAGCTGAAGTGAAAGTGACGTTTGATAATAAAGAGTCCGTGGGTGGAACATCCCAAGGAGCAGGCATTCTACCATCCCGTTCAATATCCGAAGATAGGAGAGGGACCCCCAAATACTCGACCTTGCGATTTTGCAAACAGGCAATATCAAATTCTCATTAGCGACTTCGGGAACACCAGTAACAATTAGATTGATATTGTTTAGGTTAAGTTCAGCTGACAATAGCGACTGTCAAATTTTCGAATATGCTCCTGTAATTTATCATTTTCTTCGGTTAATACTGACATTTTTTCTGTAAGAGACTTGATTTCTATAGATTTTCGTTCAACAATTACAATTCTATCATTATGGTCTTCAATAATAGAACGCATATTGGCGCTGAATATGTCAAGCTGTTTCTCTACTATCTGAATGTTGACATTTAGTTCCTCAATTTTCGACAATTTATTTTCTTCACATAAATCGAATTTGTTCGATAAAAATTCTTGTAAAAATGCCTCAGCGGATGATGTTTCACCACCTAAGCGTATGCGTTTGGTACCTCATGGTGGTCGACCGAGGCTTTTAGTAGGAACATGACTATTAGCTATGTCAGCATTTGAAAAACAACAATAAAATTACCCCGAATTATCACGATTTTTCAAACTGATGCAGTCGGTGTGAACCAAGAGCTACCAAGGGTAGCTCACTAGTTTCACAATACAAATAAAAATTAGACTTAATTTGTGACCGTGACAGTTGGTGAACATAAAAATGTTGTTTGCATGCAGTATACGTAACACTTAAAAATGTGCAGTTAAACACAACTCAACAAATACGTAATCAACGTAATGAAAATCTGCCATTATTCGTCAACTGTCAAACTGTAACTGATATAATACAATACAAGTTATTCTTTTTCTTTTTTTTCTAATATATTTCGATGGACGCGTTTTTTCCGTACGGAGGGATGCTGTTTGTCATCAATACTTGTTTTTAGAGATGGGGGAAATGATCCTATTTTCTTGAATATCAATTCGATTGATGTTTTTTCTTGCGTTAGGATGCTCTTCTTCGTCTATACTTTTAACTAACGGAAGGGGAAGCGATCTCATTTCCTTCAATATGGACACGATTGACAACGATACTTCATAATTTTTGGATGATATGGTGGGGGTGGACGGGGTTGGGGAATCTGTAGAGGAGTTGAGTTTTCTGGAGAAGAAGGAGATGATGTAGATGTAGAAGTAGGAGCTGTTGTAGCGGTTGGGCATAAAATTGAAGTAGGGATGTATTCTTATTGATATGGTAGGGGTGGACGGGGTTGTGGTATCTGTATAGGAGTTAAGTTTTCTAGATGAGGAGGAGGAAGAATGGTGGGGTAATAGGAATATAATTTGCAGGTTGACGGTTTAAGAATTTTTGAAGTAGAAGTAGGAATGTATGGTGGGGGGAGTGTTATTTTTTCATTGCCTTTCGTCTCACTGGAGACATCATTGGAAGACATGCTTTTCTAGAGGATTATGGGCCACGCGGTGATTTTTGAATGGATGAGAGGGAGATTGAAGAGGAGGAGCTTGAGGATAAGAGGGATACGCAGGAGGTGTATGTGAACATATGGGATGTAGCGAATTTTTGATGATGATAATGATGTTGATATTGGTGGTAGTAGTCGACGTGATGAAAGGGAAGGCATTGGTGGTAGTGTTGCTGGTATTGGTGGAGGTGAGGGTGGTAGTAATGTTGGTGGGAGATATAATGCAGGTTCTGGCTTCTTTTGAATGATAAGTGGTTGGGTGAAGGCATTGATTTTGATGGTTGTGGTGGGAGTGATGGCGGTGGTTTTGATGGTTGTGGGGGAGATGGGACGTAGATAGAGTAGACACTGATTTATTTTCAATAATTGGAATAGAGGATTGTGTTGGTGCAGAGGTAATATTAAATTGGACATAAATAAGAATAGAATACGGTTAATTGAGAAGGATAGAATGTGAATTAGGCAAAAGGGGAGGTGAATGCTTACAAAAATTAGTATAGATACTCGGATTAAATGATGAAGTATTGTTAATCAATTGTTGAAGCATACCAGTGGCTTCGGTTAGACTGTCTTTCAATTTTTGACGCTGCCGCTTCCACTTTTGGCTGCGCAATTTAATAAAAGGAGTTGTGAATGTCCTCTCAGAAACGTTCTGAAAAATAAATATATACAGACGTTAGATACATCATGCCAGTAAATATGTACGTGTGTGCCTACATCACTATGGCCACTCACCTCTTTTGCGCCAATGTATGGCTTCAATCGGAACTCGTCCGTACTGTTCGAGTCCGAGTCTGCCGTTATTGTTGCCATTATTGCCTGAAACACTGTTATGTTCACTTATGTAGGAAAAACAGGTAGAGGTGCTGGTTCGGTATCGGCACACGAGGGATCGGATTTCTAAGTGCAATGGTTCAATAAACACTCCACAAATTGTCACTGTGCATTTCAATTCTTTATTAAGTGCGATGCACTTTCAACTAAACTTAATTTCGAAGTACACGTAAATCCAATAACGTTAAAATTATTTCGTGGCAAGTTCTGTATTCGGAACGAAATCACGAGATCAAAAAACTCGACCGAGAACAAAAATTTAATAATTCACAAGAAAAACGTGTTCGATAGCGTCGGCGCGTTTACAAATTCAATTCGGAACGAAGTTGAGCGTTCGGCTACCACGCAGAGATTGCCGACTCGGGGGGGACCGGAAAATGCGCTGAATGAAATTCGCAAAAAAAAAAGAGGGCACTCGTTGCGCTGGAAACAAATAGCGACTTGCCTAGTGCAAAATGCGAGTTATTTAATTCTACATATTTAAACATACCGCCCCCGTGAGCCACGCAGGGCTCGCAATAAACTTAAATTAATGACCTCCTAAATCGACCGGTAAAATTGCGATTTCAGTTATCGGCCTCATGAGTTCAGAAGTCTCTGTCCGGACCGTAACAACGCGTGCGAGTCCGTCGGTGCCCGGATGGCACTTTGTCACGCTCGCTAGTGGCCATTTCGTTGGTGGCAAATTAGGACGCTTCACGAGTACTAACTGGCCTACGGCGATAGGTGTTTTCGCAAGATGCCACTTTGACCGGGGTGAGAACTTTCAGGTCGTCGATGTCTTCAGATAGTGGTCCTAATGGACGCGAGTTTAAGATGGCTTCGACTTGACACAGAATGGTCATCCACTCCTCGAACGTCGGAGTATGCTCCCCGAGGACTCTTTTCAGATGGAACTTGGTGCTTTTGACTCCTGCCTCCCAAAGTGGGGGTTATCCGCACCGACGAATGTCGTACCCCGGTCACTGTAAATACATGTGGGTATACCGCCTCGCGACACGAAGCGCTTGAATGCGGCAATAAAAGCGATTGCCGTATAATCAGACACCAGCTCTAAATGGATTGCCTTGACTGAGAAACAAACAAATAGAGCGATGTAACCGGCATGCGGTTTTCGTGCACGGCCGCTGGCAATTCGAACTTGAACTGGTCCGGCGTAGTCCTCACCACAATGATAAAACGGTCGCGGCGGGCGAGTGACGCGAGAACCCGGAAGATTTCCCATTTGTTGGGACCCTGTGGTAGCTTGAAAACGTGCACAAGTTAGGCATCGATGGATCACCGATCGGATACCTCCGTGAAGGCATCGATCGTGAATATATGCCGCAAACTTGCTCACTATCGGATGTGTGCGAAGAACGAGTGGATGCTTTATGCTCGGAGAGAGATCCGAGTTGTTCAAACGACCTCCAACCCTGAGGATTCCTTCCTCGTCCAAACAGGGCTGGAGCGTCCTCAAGCAACTCTTGAGAGAGATGGATGAGCCGTTTTTTAGAGCGGCTATTTCGTCTGGGATTAAAGCGGATTGTAGCCACCTAAACACAGTGAAAGCTGCTCGATGAAGCTCAGAGGGCGTAAGGCGACCGCGAAGGTCAGGTTCAGAGATTCGTCGTCGCCAACGAATCATAAAAGCGAGGACGCGAATCATTCGTTTCCACGTAGAGATTCTGGTAGATAAGGCGGCAAAAGTCTCATTAATTGGAACCACAGTTAACGCGACGTGCACGCGACTCTCGAGGGGAGCATTATTGTCAAGCGTAGGGGTTGAACGGGGCCACTCTTCATTTGGTAAGGATAGCCAGTGTGGACCGGAGGTCCACAAGGATGACGCTAGCAATTCCGGTGCTGTACACCCGAACGACGCGAGGTCCGCCGGATTTTCTGTCCCGGAGACATGACGCCAGCTTGCTGTCGGAAGCAAGGTTTGGACTTCGGATACGCGGTTGGCAACGAAGGTTTTCCACTTAATTGGATACTGCTGTAACCAGTGGAGCACTATCGTTGAATCGGACCAGCAATTGATTGACAACCGCGTAAACTGAGGGATTCTGTGAACGAAGTCAAGTATTCTCGCCAATAAAACAGCCGCGCATAGTTCTAGGCGTGGAATGATGACCTGTTTGACCGGAGCTATCTTGGTACGACTCGTCAGCAAAACCACATTTACCGAGTCTTGAGAGGATACACGGAGGTACAAAACCGCAGCGTAGGCGGCACTTGACGCGTCTGCAAATCCGTGCAATTGATACGTAGTTGCGTCTGGAATCTGTCCAGTCCAACGTGGAATTGTCCAGTCATTTAATGCGGGGAACGTGTTATAAAAGTTTATCCAAACACTACCAAGGTCATCTGGAATGGGGTCGTCCTAATCGAGGGACAGTAACCAGAGTTTCTAGATGATTATTTTGGCGGTAACGATAACAGGTGCGACCCACCCTAAAGGGTCATAGAGTTTCGCGATAAATGAAAGTAAGGTTCTTTTGGTAAGAACATTCAACGGTGAGAGATCGACCTTGAAACGATATTGATCCGTGATTGGGGACCAAAATACACCGAGGATTTTGATACCTTCATTCTCTCCGAGTGGTTTGTCCCATGCGAATCCGTGATTAGACGGGTCAAGGTCACCTAGTAGATCAGTCGAATTACTGGCCCACTTGCGGAGGCTGAACCCTGCAGAACCAAGAAGGGAAATTAGATCGTCTCAAATGCGGCGAGTAATCGCAACGTCATTTGAACTGAATAAGACGTCGTCCACATAGAGTCCATGACGCAAAACTTCTATCGCGTCCGGAGAGTTGTCAGCGCTATCTATGGCCAGCTGACGAAGCACGCGAAGGGCGAGATACGGAGCGATGGATATCCCGAACGTAACAGTGTTAAGCTGAAAATCTGCGACCTGTTCGGTCGGAGAATTTCGCCACAATATACGTTGAAAGTCACGATCTCGCGGGTCAACCAAAATTTGGCGGTACATTTGAGCAATATCTGCACCGTAAATGAACTGAAAAGTTCGCCACCGTAGCAGGATATGGCTCAACTCCGCCTGAAGCTTGGGGCCTGGGAGAAGGTGATCATTCAAAGACGTAGAGTTCGTCGTAACATGTAAGGCGTTAAATACGACTCTAAGCTTCGTGGTCGTCCTTTTTTACGCCGTGGTGGGGCAAGTATACGGTCGGGTGACTACCGAAGTCTTCGCCAACTCGGGTCATGTGACCTTCGAGCTCATAGTTGCTCATAAACTTGCGATAGGCTTTTGCATCGCCCGGACGATTTGAGAAATGTCTCTCTAGGGATGTGAAGGACGACATCGCAGCGTGACGGGATTTACCGATATTCACGGTGGGATGACGAAGCAGAAGGCGAACAACATAACGCCCGCTAGCGTTTCGGTAATGAGTCGAAATGTTGCTCACATTGCTCGTTTTCGACTGAGATGCGAGGTACTGTGGGGATATACTCTAGTACCCAGAATTTTGTGAGCAAGTCATTGAGCTACGATTGCTCAACGCAGTTATGCACGTACAGACTAGATAAAATACGACTAGACGGTGAGGACGTTTATCCTGATAAAACCCACCCCAAAATCGTGTTTTGCGCGGTTGGTTCCCCGAGTGCGCCCTTGACGAGTCCATCGAGGAGAAGAGATCCGTAAAGATCGGAACCAATAATTACCTTAATCAGATCAGAACGAGAGAAATCAGGGTCTGCTAACTGAAGATCGGACAAGTACGACCATTGAGCAAGTGTGTGCGAAGATGTTCGGACGTACGACGTGAGCGTCTTCATAACAAGCGCATGAGTGCGAAATGTAGTCTCGTCCGAGTGTATGGGCGAAAAGTAAATTTCTGCAGCCCGTTTAATTTCCCCCGCGGACGACCCACCAATCCCACTGACCGTAGTGGCGACGCGAACTGATCGTGCTTTGAGGGCATTTGCTAAATTTTTCGAAATGAGGGTCCAGGTCGAGTCTTGATCAAGTAGCGCGTGTGCAGTGAGAGACCGTCCGCATTCGGAGCGGATACTTATACGAGCCGTTGCCAGTAGAATGCACGCCGGCTTGACAGGTTGATTGGCAGCTATGTGCGTAAGCACAACTTCCGTATCGACGGGGTTGGAGGTAGTGGATAGTTGAGGACTGGCAGAGGGATGAGTCGCCGTGACCGGCCCGGGAGCCTGATCTCTTTGCAGCATCGTGTGGGGTTTTCGTTTACACACGAAACACACCGATGTACTAGTACCTGTTGCTAAATTGTGCGTACTTAGACAATGAACACATAGATGATGGCGTTTAACAACATCACTTCGAGACGCTACCGACATATTTTGAAAGCGTTTGCACCGGTATATCGAATGTTCGGAAGAAACACAAGTCGGGCACGACTTGTGCGATGAATTCGTAGCGTAAGATAGCACTGATTTACGAGTGGATGCTGCTTTCGTAGATGCTTTAATATTTTTACTCGGTCCAGCTTCGCGCGACGAATCTGAACAAGAAGCCTGCAATCCGAAACTACGATCTTCAATAAAAGTTTTCAAATCCTCAAGTTTAGGATAAGTTTTTGACGAGCCCAGACTTAATAACCAATACTTGCGCGAAGTTGGATCAAGTTTCGATGTTATTAAATAAACTAAAACAGAGTTCCATTCTTTAACAGGTTCACCGATAGACTCTAATGCACCGATAATCGCGATCATTTTACTATAAAATTCGCGAAATTCCGAAGATGATTCACGGTACAAATTCGGCAATGAAAATAACTCGCGTAAATGCGTATCGATAATGCATCTTTTATTTTAGTAATGCGATTTGAGTGCATCCCAGGCTACGTTAAAATGATCGTTTGTGCATTCAAGATTAGAAATCATATTTAATGGCTCACCGGAAAGAACTGATTTAAGATATAAAAATTTCCGAACATTATCTACGCCGATGTCATCGATAACTAATGATCGAAACAAATCTGAAAATGCATCCCACTTATTATACTCGCCGGTAAATCGGGGTAATTCGATACGTGGCAGCAGACTCGTTGACCGTGGATGACCTCGTTGACCTTCAGGATGAACCACTTCATCGTTGGTGTGCGACGTGCCAGGGGCGTTGGGGTTGGTTAACGCCCCATGGCTTCTTCGATTTCACAGAGCGTGTCTAAATAAATGGCTACTCCGAAAGATACCGATTTTCGGTAAAGTATGGATGTCGTCCTTCTAATGAAACTGCAAACTGCAGCAATCGTTCATGCAACTCACAACATCGTGCCCATGTTGTTTGCAGATAAGTTAAACGAACTTTTAATTTGACGATAGTTCAATCAGGTGGTGCCGGAACCGATGCACGCAATTGGTGAATGCTATCGAAAAGTGCTTCCTGAATCGGGAATAAGTTTTCGACGGTTTGTCCCGAATCTTCGTCTCCCATAGTGTTGAAGCGGTGACCAAAAGTGGACTGTTGAAATGACGATGAGCGACGACGCGACGCCTGGAACGTAGTTAGCGTCGAAATGAGACCCTTCCTTCGTACCAAGATCAACGATGTAGGGGCTAGAGGAGCGTGCGTAAGAGGCAGAGCAGCTTCGTAGAGAGGCTCGAGATCCAGGGGTGGCGACGAGTAGCGCAGCCCCGAACTCCGACCACGTTTTTCGAGATTTTGGAAACGTTTATAAATTAATTTTTCACAGCTTTTTCTTTTTTGAACTGCACTAATTACTGCACTTTCCAGATCCTTTGTCGATGAACGGCCAAACCTATCCTGGCAGGATCGCCAAATCTTTTTGTTCACTTATGTAGGAAAAAAAGGTAGAGGTGCTGGTTCGGTATCGGCACACGAGGGATCGGATTTCTAAGTGCAATGGTTCAATAAACACTCCACAAATTGTCACTGTGCATTTCAATTCTTTATTAAGTGCGATGCACTTTCAACTAAACTTAATTTCGAAGTACACGTAAATCCAATAACGTTAAAATTATTTCGTGGCAAGTTCTGTATTCGGAACGAAATCACGAGATCAAAAAACTCGACCGAGAACAAAAATTTAATAATTCACAAGAAAAACGTGTTCGATAGCGTCGGCGCGTTTACAAATTCAATTCGGAACGAAGTTGAGCGTTCGGCTACCACGCAGAGATTGCCGACTCGGGGGGGACCGGAAAATGCGCTGAATGAAATTCGCAAAAAAAAAAGAGGGCACTCGTTGCGCTGGAAACAAATAGCGACTTGCCTAGTGCAAAATGCGAGTTATTTAATTCTACATATTTAAACATACCGCCCCCGTGAGCCACGCAGGGCTCGCAATAAACTTTTAATGACCTCCTAAATCGACCGGTAAAATTGCGATTTCAGTTATCGGCCTCATGAGTTCAGAAGTCTCTGTCCGGACCGTAACAACGCGTGCGAGTCCGTCGGTGCCCGGATGGCACTTTGTCACGCTCGCTAGTGGCCATTTCGTTGGTGGCAAATTAGGACGCTTCACGAGTACTAACTGGCCTACGGCGATAGGTGTTTTCGCAAGATGCCACTTTGACCGGGGTGAGAACTTTCAGTAGTGAGAGTGAGAACTTAATAATTCACAAGAAAAACGTGTTCGATAGCGTCGGCGCGTTTACAAATTAAATGCGGAACGAAGTTGAGCGTTCGGCTACCGTATAGACTCGTATAACTAGACTTCACAGCTCGGATACCTATTAGCTGTCAACCCTTTTCGAATCTAGTAATAGGTAAATAAACGTTTTTTTGTTGAAAATAGATGATTATTTACATCAATGAATTTTCATATTTCACATTTTTCGAATTACTACCAGAGCTCACAAATATATTTTATCGACTCTAGTAATAAGCGAATAAATTTTTTATAAATTATTTACATTAATAAATAGATGTAACGTGGGTCGGAATCTAACAAATTAAATTCGGCTTATGCCCCACCAATGAAAAATCTATAGTTTCCCCCTCTCGGCCGACTCGCGTGCATTCCCGAGGAGGAACTTATATCAATCGCGATGAAATTTTACCGATTTTTAATCTTAAATTAATCTTATTATTTACATTAATAGACTTTTCATGTTTCATATTTTGTTTAATCGTAACGGAGTTTTCGAAAAATTGTTCTGGAATATAAATAATATTTATTGGTCGGACACTATTCTGTGCAGCACTTAGCCCCTCATAACATCTTTTAAGGCGATGCAGAACTCACCGCGAAAAGGTGACTGTACCTTGAGCTCCACCCACCCTCTACCCAACCACCCAACTATGAGGCATGTATCCAAGCGCATAGCGCTTCTACTTTTCTTTATGCAACATATCTGCGAAGCCTGCCTTGTTCTATAAATTAGGCATTTCTTTTCGTAAATTGAACGTCGCTCTTATCAATCCGTCACGGTTTATATGGCTAGCACTTTTTGCCGCTTCAGTCCGCATCGTTTGACTGACTGCGTATGGCATGGAAAATCATGGACTTCCCAGGTAGCCGTATTTCCTGTTTCAATAAGTGACTTGATTTCGTCGTCTGATACTCGGCAATTCACCGGTGGGGATGACAAGTTACTTGAGTCCACGATATCGAAATATTCAGATGCTTCGAAGTTTAAACCAGGAATTTTGAAATACCCTACTGGATTCTTGTCTCGAGAACGAGTATTGGAGACTGGAGTATTTAAAATTCGATTCACAGCAAGTTCTGGATGTGCTTTCTTTCGTCCATGGCCTTGCCCAGAAGAAGATTTTCTGAATGCGCGGAGAAAGCATTCCGTTCAGCGGTCTTATTCACTATCTCACGACGATTCTCTGGTAAGTATATCAATAACGTAATCATTTTGTGCACATGTTTTGCAGCATTAATGATAGAATTCTCTTTCTTTACAGCAAACCATACAGGCATGTAACAAGTTAAGATGAACTTTACCATATGGATCAAGTTAGCGGACGGCTCGTCAGTGGAAATGTACTTTCTAAGAATCCTGTTCGCAAAAGTTAACCATCTTGCATGAGATATGAACCCTGGTTTAGAAACTGCAAGATCTGGAGGGCAAGCGCCATTCTTAATAGCAGTTGACATCTTTAAAAGGTATAATTGGTCTTTACTAAGATCTTCGGGGTCTACATTTAGGACATCACAGTCAACTGGTTCAAAGTTCATAATTGGCAATGTTTGGCAATCGAAAATGCTTTTGCCAGTAGGTCTTGTAAAAGACGTTGGCCCAGTATGAAAAGTCAAATCTATTACAAATTATGGCAGTTGATTCAAATTTGAGCCTCATTTGTGAGCTAGATTTGTTTGGCTCAAGGGACTTTCCTAAATATGGTGTGTAATTTGGATATGTCTTTTTCTGTTTCAGGCTCGAAAACGTCTGGTGTTTCGTCAGAAGAAAAGTCATCATCAACCAAGTTTTGATGCGGCTGCGAAGGCTCCCCTTTCGACGCTAACCAATCAACGTGCTTTTCTGTCAGGGACATATCGTGACGTTTCATAAATCTATCACTCTCAACTTTGCCAATGGACCCAATCCTTGCCAAACGTTAATTGCGTTGGTCATACAAAACTCGACTTCAAGAGATGGTATTCTTTTCGATTTCTCACAACAGCAGTTCCCTGATATTCGGCACTTACAGAAGTCAACATTTTTCCCACAGGTGCATTGATAGATCATAAGGCACTTAGAACATGCTATGTCAAATAGCTATGTGGCATGTTCTTTGAAATCTGTGAGTTTTTTTTCGGGAAAGTACTTTTGTCTTTGTCTCGTTTGAATGATTTTTTAAATTTATAATAAGAGTCACAAAGAGCGTGTATCATTTTTAGTACTCTGTCCTTACTGACAGTCGGGACCGACGATATCTTATATAAATTTAAAACTGTATCAGCGGCAACGTCAGCTATTCGCGAAAAGTTAATGGTGCTGTAATTCAGTTTAAAAGCCAAGATAAACCTTTCTTGAAAATCACACCTAAGGATTTCTTTGCGAGTAGGAAATCTGTTCTCTGGAAGATCGAGAGGATTGTCAAATATTAGACAGCAAAATGACCGTCGTGTGAAAGCGTGAGTAGCCGCCATGTTGGCGAAGACCGTGGAGTAAAATATACTTTTACAGTATCTCCCGACATGGACAGAGGGACGAAGAGGATGTAAAAGTCAATAATAAAAGTAGAAGAAAGGAAAACGAGTGTCTGGTTTAAATAACAACAGCTAGGCGCAGTCACATGCTAGGGTCAAGCTTTGATCAATTTTAATATTACTTCTTATGCTGGATTACGACTAACATAAAACTTTTTCCGTACTACCACGATTCAATCTAACTGTCTGATATCGTTTTTAATTATTTCTGTACATTTTGTAACGAATGCGAAAAAGGTAAAATTTTTACCTTGAGGCGCGAGGGTCAAACTTTGACCAATTTAAATTTTTCTATTTGCGTTGGCATTGTATTGAGTCATAGTAACTTTTCCGCACTATCGCATTTTTATTTATCATTTTGGTATTTTTCGACCCGGCCTGATGTGTATGCGTGCCGACCGAGTGCACCGCTACCGCATATCCCCCCCCCCCCCCCATTGGCGATGTGGGAACGGTGCTCTTAGCCGTTACCCTTTGCATTCAATATTAGTCGCCGTACAGCATTCGTCTGGAATTTAGCACTGCAAACGTATCCATACGATCCTACAGATGCGGACTCACGGCTGGTGTCATTTTAAGCCTACAGAGGCCTGTCGAAAATCGGACACACCGTTAACTGTTCACAAAATACGAAATTAAGCGTCCCACAAATGTCCCAGAAGTGTTCAAAGCGTGCATGTAAATGTAATCGAAGTGTGAATGTGTACATTTGAGTGTTCGTGTACACTTTAACGTAATTGTTTTCTTAAATGTACACAATGCTTCTACCGTTTTTAAAGCGTTTGCAAAATGCTCAATAAGTGTGAGATTTCATTAATGAGCATAAATCTAAATTAAGGCGTTTTTCACTGATTGTACTAGTGCTAAGACACCTGGACATCGAAGTAACATTTTTTGGCAACTTTCGACCTAAATAGTCCTTGCGAAAACAAATTTCCTGAAGAAGATGCCCAAAAGACACCTGGACAATAAATAAAAATGTGCCGTCCCACACTGTTATTGATTTTGGGCTTGAATACATTTGAATGTCCGTCAAATTGAAAATGGTGACATTGCATACATTAAGGGAAGTGTGACGAGGCACTTAAAAACCCGATAACGAACACCATTGTGCACTTACAGGAATGCTACAAAAGTTACCCTTTATTACAACTGAATGAACACTTCCTACACTTGAAAATAAAATCATCCGAAAATTTTTAGGACACTCGATTGTCCAAATTTACACTTAGGTTACACTTTCGTTCTTTTAAATGTCATTTAAGAGTGCATAATGTGTTCAAATATATTTTATGAATGTGCAAAACGCTTCTGGGACAGTTCATGGCCACTTAAAAGAGTGTCACATTTTCGCCAGGGAGTAGCTACGGTGTCATTCACTCTGCGGCTGTTATACCAAACTTCTTTCCGTGACAGATGAGTGCTTTTTGGAATCAACTTACACTTAACAAGTAGTAGTGATAAAGAATATGTATTCTTAGAAAATTTGGATAACTTATAACATTAGAAATATTGTATTTTGTATTGGATTCAGATTATAATACCGCAAAAACATGTCAACGAAATGATGTGAACGATAACGATAACGGAAAATCCTGATATTAATAACACGTTGAATGGTGTTACTTTTAAGGATTTTCCCATAATTATGTTATCTCCAGGAAAAGGTAAATATATAATATACATAACTCTGTCTCCTATTAAATGTTTTCTGAATTTGATTTTAGATTTTGATGAACAAGTTTTGAAACTTTCGGGATTAAAAATTGAAGAAACAGAACAAACGACTGTTTCCAAGAGCAACAATAAATATTCAATTATTGCAGATGTAAATTTGCCTGCAACCTACGAAATAATTAAGAATAACGTCGATACTTCTCTTTTGAACAGTAAGTAAATAAGGAACATTGCTTTCCATCATATTGTCATGAAGTGACCACTAATGCAGTAATTTCGTTTACGGGTACATAATTAAAGATTTTTAAACTATTTTCGAAAACTTTATCTTGCTTCCTATTCGTCACACATTCTTGTAGTTCTATGCTGGTAACCCTTTGCAGCATGGTGGCACTCTCAAAATACGACCTTTTTCTAATTCATTTTGTACAATTTTCAAGTGATTACTATTGAATATTTTGCCATTTGTTTTGTACCATCCCGAGTCGAAATTTTGAACCTACTTTAATGTTTCATTGTGATATTATAAGTAGAAGGTAAAAGTGAGAAACTAGAAGCAGCTTTACTGCAATATTAGTACCTACATTAACACTCCTTATAGGCGCAAATTTCCGGATTCCGTGCTTAGAGCATTAAAGTAGAATATGTTGTAAAAAAGAAATTTATTCTGATTTTGTTATGTTATTTATTTATTAATATTATATTTTTTAAATTTTTAAATATTTTATATTAAATTTTCGCATTACTTATTTAATTTTTACCTATTTTCTTACAACTATTAACGCCCGCAAATAAATGAAAAAATCGTTTAGCTAGGGTGGGATTTGAACGTACGGCCCTAATAACGCAAAGCACGCACGCTAACCACTGCGCTACGAAATAAAATACAGAACTTGTATATAAACATCGTACATAGTCATTTTTAGGTGTTCCCGTAGAGTCAGCTATCCACGTAAGAATCCTCTACTAGGAGGCTCAACGTGACACATCGACCGCGCACCGTGACGACCCACTAAGTTATGTTTTTTTTTTTGTTTTTATTTTATTAATTTTTTTTGCTTATTTTATGTTTATTGACTATATTTGAGCACTGAATTAGGTTACACAAAACAATCAAATTGTGCCTTACATTTATGAATAGTTGTGTACATATATAGGCCTAGTAAGCATCTCCACATACAGGGTGCGTGCGTACTATCCGAACATAGGGCATGCCATGTTAAAGATAGAGCGTTCCTGATTGGCCAGTTCCAGCCCGTACGGTTTTCTCTATTGGCCGCAAGAGAGCATGGAATGGCTGAAACTGGAGATGCGAGTACTGCCTTCACTGTTCAGTACTTCAGTCAGCCGCATTCAGAGAGAGAGAGAGAGAGAGAGAGAGAGAGAGAGAGAGAGAGAGAGAGAGAGAGAGAGAGAGAGAGAGAGAGAGAGAGAGAGAGAGAGAGATATGGTAACTGAATCCCATATGGGCCTGATTAGATATAAGCTCCATCCGTAAATCAGGTGTAGTGTATATCCGTGTATTATAACAGTCCGGTGCTTAATTGTCAACATATGGAGAAGCCTTTCCACAAACGGGTGAAATAGGAATGTATAATCTTGTCTAACGAGCTTTGGTCCATTAAGTTGGCGATATTGAGTACGTTGGAGTCTATTTGTCTGCCTGTTGCTCCTCTGGCTAATGTGTTTAATGTTGCCGGTCTTTCGGCGGGCAACATAATTTGATCTCGCAATTTGTTGAGATCTACCGATGTATAGATGCCTTCCTTTGCCAAATTCCCAGGGTTTTGGTATTCCCAGGTGGCACGTGTGTCGGGTTGGACCTCTGTGGGTGCTGACACTAAGGTGAGTTCTGGCGATGCCTTGTACCAGCTGTGGTCGAATTTGAAGTAATTCGGCATCGAGTTTATGCATTCCGTTTCAGTGGCGGAACGGACCAATATGCGTGTCCGTGGCTTAAAGAAGTACGAGGCATTATTATACGTTACCGGTAATTCGATGTAACATCTGTTTGTTACTCTAAACATAACACTTACGGCGGCGCATTTCACAAGGTGCGCAGTTTCCCCGGCGGCTATCACTGTGTATCCTTGTTCTTTGGTAATGGCGAGGGCTAGTTCCTCTGGTGCGAAATAAGATAATGACATCGCATTCTTGATGACCTGGCGTTCTAATTCGCACTTTTGTTTCAAGATGAGGTCCTGGCACAATAATATTTTGGTTATCGTATTGTCGAAACGATTTCGCAATAAAGTCTCTATTGTTGACCAGGAAATGGTTTGGCATATCTAAAAAAGGTTAGCTGTAATTCTATACATACATCATAAAGGCTGTCAATGGCCTCCTTTATGTGGTCGATTTGCCAATTGTCGTTCACATTTCTTTTTATTGGGAGAGCAACGATGTTTTTATTGCCTGCGTAGCCTATTAACTTGGCTCTAGCTAATGGAAGAATTTCGTTAAAGGGGGGCAGGGTGTTGCTTTCTCGTAATGCGAGACCTGTTCTATCTAATGGAATACCTTGAGCTGTGCAGAAATAAAATCTGTTCTCGGGGACTAGGTCAAAGGGATCGCGTATGGTCGTCACATTTCGACAGAGCCATCAGGAGTCCTTTTTTTTAAATTCAAATTGGACGGTATGCGGTAAAAACAGGTCATCGGACGATTCGTTGATATCTGGGTCGCCTTCTTCAGACTCGGGTTCGTTATCTGTGTGTTCTTCTAAATAGGGTGAGAGGGGGTTGGCAGTCGGTAAAAATGACGAATTAGTGTTAGTTTTAAAAGATCGAGGGGTGGGTAGGTCTTTGGAATCTCCCTTGTCATTTTCTTCGTTGGTAAAATGGTTAATATTTTGTGTGGCGTCTAAATCAGGCGGGTTTCGCGATAATGTATCTGCGTTCGCATTCTGTGTACCTGTTTTATAAATTGTTTGATAATCATATTCCATCAATTTTAAACGCCATCTCACGAGTCGTGAGCCTGGGTCTTTTACACTGTTTGTTCACGTATGTACGAAGTCAACGTTGACTGTAAATAGCAAAACGGACATCGTCGCGCCATCGCTGAGCCTCCGTGCGAACTGTATTTCGCTGTGACTGTTATACCGACAATCACAATGTTTGCGCTTAAACCTTTTTCATCTCGCGCCTCGCAACCCTTTAAATTTAATTCGAACATTATCCGATAAGCGGATCCTACTTCCGCCTTCTCGTTTCTCGGAAATCGTGTTCCGGGATTTTTCAGATTCCACGCGGTCTCCGCCATGAGAGCAACTGTTTTCCGCTAAATTTCTAAGTATTTGCTCCGAGGCAAATCGCGCACTTAAAAATTCGAATTTCGCCACATCTCCTGAAAGATCACTTTAGATCTACGCGATTAACATTTACACAATTTAACTAATTAAAATCAATTGTCTGTGTGAAGTAAATTTCCTTTATTAATTTATTGTTAACACGTGTGGATCGAACTTCTCCACACTGCGGTTCGAAGAAGTGCCGGCCGCATATATTGTACTTCAAGAGCAATAAATAGTGTAATTTCAATTTTCACCTGCAGACGTTGGTTCAAGTAACCTTATTCATTGCTATCAATTATTCAGCCTGACGATCCTGGACCCACGCTGTCTGCCATTGCGGTGCATTATTAGTATGCACACAATCAAAGACGAACAATTTGGCGATCCTGCCAGGATCTCAACATCATCTTCGCTAAAAAAAGGACAATTTCGACTTTAGTGCAAGGATAAGTGAAATCGGTCAATTTGGTTTAGAGTGTAAGGACAAGAAAGTACTAGTTAACATCTAATTGAAAGTGCCTAAAACATTAAGTGAATGCATACATTTAAATGCATGCACGCGCGCCGTGCTAATTATATTAAATAGTTTCCTACTTAAAACGCGCGCCTTCAGCTGCTGTCGGTCATTTGCGGACTCATCCGACTCCAATTCTCTCGGGTCGACTCATGACGTCACGGCCCTCGAGACGTAAATACCTCTCGGGAAACGTCAGATTCTTTCGGCATATGCGAAGGAACGCTTCGGGAAGAGTATCCCTTCGGTCCCGCGGTGCCTGGCAACCGACACGCCTATACTGAGCTATTGGCCGCGCGTCAGCCAGTCAATTTCATTCACTTTTCAGCATACGAGTCGCGCGGATGCCACACGTTTCTATTGAATCGATCAAGAATAAATCAATATGACGCGAGGAAAGCATCAAAATGCCGGAGACGAATACCATGACTTCGTCCTCCTAACTGCACATCAAAATGATGCGTTACAGGTGCTAAAACGAGCAGCGTATATGATCAAGCAGTAACCCGATTGCAGATGATAGAAGGAAAATGGAAAATAATGACTGAACGTCACGAGGAAATGCTGCCTTATAAGGATCTAGCCAGCCGTGCCACTGTTCCATATTTTTCGGATGATTTCTTAGCCGCCGCAGAGGAAATTTACGTTGATACAGCGGCAGGACTGTCAGCTGTCATTAGACTGTCGAAGCCCACTTCAACATCGCTGGACAACAGTGCAACACCTGTCGCAGCCACTACATCAACGCGCGAGCAAGTACCTGCGATTAAGTTACCGAAATTCTCGGGTAATTTTTTCGATTGGATCGAATTTCGCGATCATTTTTCCGCGTTAATTTTAAAAGATAATTCGTTTGATGCATTTCATAAATTGTATTATCTAAAATCATTCCTCGACGGCGAGGCCGCGAATATAGTAAAAAATGTATCTATCACATCCGAAAATTTTGAATTAGCGTGGAAGTTATTAGAAAACCGCTATCAAAATAAACGTAGACTTGTAAACTTTTACTTATCAAATCTGTTTTCGCTGAAACCTGTTATTCACGAGAATTTAGAAATAGAGATTAGACGTTTACTAGATTCGGCTCAAGAATCGCTTGATGCTCTTATCAAATTGGACCGAACAGTTTCCGATGACGTCTCCGTATTTTTGATAGTTCAACGACTGGACCGCGGAATGCGAGAAGCCTGGGACTTTTCCTTAAAGGATGACAGTTACGCGACGCTCAAACAGCTGACTGAATTTTTAACAGCAAAAATTCGGTCGTTAGAAGCCGCTTCGGGATTTGATACCAATATTAAATCACAACAGTCGCAATCGCGATCCAAACCCACCGCTTCTCGCGCTCAAGCGCTTCACGTCAACGCAGATTCGCTAACATCGTCAAAATGTGTAGTGTGTAAGTCGGCGCATATTTTATTCAAATGTCCTAAATTCGGAGAAATGTCACTTTCTCAGTGCTGGGACATCATAAAAAGACATGCAGTGTGCATTAACTGTCTGTCAGTTTTTCACAAAGCTAAACAATGTAAAAGTGAGAAGAACTGTATCCATTGTTCTGAACGACACAACTCACTTTTACATAACCATAATAATAATACAGCGCAAAAATCAAAACCGCCTGTTTCGACAATCGAAGCGACAACTAGTGCCTCGCCGGACGTTAACTTAGTTCAAACTCATTTGAGTACGCCCAGTATTAAGTCGCATGTATTGTCCACAGCTTGGGTCGTCGTAACAGCGGCTTCGCAGCGAACAGTAAAATTACGTGCTTTGCTCGATCCCGGATCAACGCGCACTTTTATTTCACGTGAAGTCGCTAACGCTCTACGTACGCGTGAATATGACGCGAACATTCAAATCACAGGACTTGGCCAATCTGGCATGGACCATGTTAAAAAAGTGGTGCCAATTTCGATAATGTCCGCGCATAACAATGACATCAGACTATCATGCGACGCTCTTGTCATCGATAGTTTGACTACTTATACGCCACATTTTAGATTTCCAATTTCGCATTGGTCACACCTACGTAGTCTTGATTTCGCCGATGGCAATCCCACCGACGATACCAAGATTCATGAAGTTATCGGTGCAGACGTGTACCTCTACGCACTGAGCGATGGTATCGTCCGCGGAAAACGCGATGAGCCGGTTGCGGTGAACACCGTCTTCGGGTGGGTCCTTTCGGGCGTCAGCACGGATGAGAGCAGCGAGCGACCTGAAACCTCTTCCGTACAGAAATTTCGCGCCCACGCACATCATGTGCACGATTACAAAAATTTAAATGCTTCACTAAATCGATTTTGGGAAATCGAAAATGTGACAACGCATGCTGTGATATCGGATGAAGACCAGCAATGCGAAGACCATTTTTTGAAAACGCATTAGCGTTCACCTTCCGGACAATACATTGTTCGAATTCCAATGAGAGAGACTGAACGTATCGCAATAGGCGACACATGCGGTCGAGCCCTCCAGTGCCTCCAGTCCATGGAGCGTCGATTTGCTTCGAAACCCTCGGAACGCGATGCTTATATTGAGTTTCTTGATGAATACGTTAGATTGGGTCATATGCGTCCCGCACCAATAGAAGCAACGCATCTCCCAATCGTGTATTTGCCACATCACGCAGTAGTGAAATCCTCGAGCACTACTACGACAACGCGAGTAGTTTTCAACGCCTCCGCAAAGTCCTCGAACGGACAGTCGTTAAATTCGTGGCAACTCACCGGTCCTAAACTGCAAGCAGATTTGTCGACACTGCATTTGCAATGGCGTACGCATCGGTACGTGTACGCAGCTGACATCGCAAAGATGTACCCACAGATTCTGGGCAACGAACAAGACTTGGATCTACAGCGTATATAATGGCGCCGAACGCCAACGGATCAGCGATCTGAGTTTCAGTTACTCACAGTTACGTACGGAACTGCTAGTGCACCCTATTTGGCCCTGCGAGTACTTCAGCAATTGGCTGAAGATGAAGGCGCCAGGTTCTCATTAGGAAAACAGGCACGCTTAAATAATTTTTTTGTAGATGACGCGCTTCTCGTTGCCGACACCGAAAACGATTTGAAGCACATTCGCGATGAATTGAATGAGTTGCTTGCCACTGCGCACTTCCGGCTGCGCAAGTGGATAAGCAATTCTGCCAACCTACTCAATGATATTGATGGGAGCGATCATGGTCTTTCATGCAGTAAAACCCTGCAAGACGATGAAAGCGTGAAAGTGTTGGGTATCCGATGGCATCCTCTATCAGATGGGTATTCATATTATTTTAATTTATCACCGCCACCCGAGTGGACTAAGCGAACGGACCTGTCGCATATCGCTCGCATGTTTGACCCATTGGGTTGGATTGCCCCAATCGTGATAGTTGCGAAAATCTTCATGCAACGCTTGTGGCAATTCGCAGCAGATTGGGATACCCCACTCACGCATGAACTAAGTTCCTCATGGCTAGAATTTTTTGAAAATCTGCCATTGCTAGCTCAAGTTAGCATTCCTCGCTGGCTTGGGATGTCGAAGGCAGGTACCTGCGAGTTACATGGGTTCTCCAATGCATCCGAGAAGGCGTATGCAGCCGTAATTTATACTCGATGCATGGACAGCCACGGCAATGTTCAAACGTTTCTGCTAACTGCAAAAACACGAGTAGCACCTCTTAAAACGCTATCCATTCCTCGACTAGAACTCTGCGGAGCAGTGTTACTAGCGCATCTTCTCTCTCAAGTTAGAACCATACCTGCGTTCGCCAATTGCAAATTAAATTGTTGGACAGATTCGACGATCGTCCTTGCATGGCTTTAAAGTTCGCCATCACAGTGGAAAACGTTTGTAGCTAACCGGGTGTCCGAAATCCACACGTTGCTCGACGTTCCATGGCGGCATGTTTGTAGCGCTGCCAATCCTGCAGATCTGGAATCGCGAGGTACCTCAATAAATGACCTCATCTCATCGAAGTTATGGTGGGATGGCCCTGCGTGGCTACATCTGCCTGAGGTAGATTGGCCAATCCTTTCACCCAACCTTGGTTCTGATACGCCACTAGAGCGAAAAGTCTCAGTTTTTCACACCAACCTTAATCCGGTATGTGAATCAGTTTCTGAGGATATTTTTCGCAGATTTTCCACCTGAACAAATCTATGTCGAGTTATTCGCCATATTTTGAGATGGTCCAACGCTTGGAATCAGGACATGCGCGACTGTTCCCCCGTCGAACAGATAGAGCGCCTCACGAATCGCATTTTCTCCATCCTTCAGGCTGCTCCCTTTAAGAATGAAATAGAGTTACTCTCACACAATCAACCACAATCTGATGGTACCCGTAAGCTATCGATAGGTCAACGAATCTCGAAAACGAGCCCGCTCAATCGGCTCGAACCATTTTTAGACGCACATGGACTTCTTCGTATTGGAGGTCATTTGTCACAAACTAACCTCACCTTTGCTGAAAAACACCCCGTGATATTACCGTCCGGACACGTTTCGCGCCTGATAATAGAGCAGGCACACAGTAGGTGTCTCTACGGAGGTATTACGCTTATGCTAAGTACCGTACGCGATCGAGTGTGGATTATGCAAGCGCGCAAAATGGTACGATCAGTGGTCGCTCGTTGCGTTTACGATTAAACTCGTAGTGGCCGTATGGAGTGGAGAATGCCGTTTTTATTGCATCTTCTGGGTTCATACCGATCTGGTGTAAAGCTTACGCCAGGTCCAAGACGGTGAAATATTTCGCGCTACCTAATTGATCTAAAATATCGATTATATTAGGTAAAGGGTATGCGTCACCTATAGTTTTCTCGTTCAAGGAGCGATAATCTATTACGAGCCGCCAACGTTTATTCCCTGAGCTGTCTTCCTTTTTTGGGACTATCCATAAGGGCGAGCTATACGGCGATGTTGAGGGGCGAATAATTCCCTGTTCTAGTTGGGCTTGGATTTGTTTCCTAATTTCTTCGCGATGTACAGGGGGTAATCTCTTAGTGACTCCTAAGGTGTTGTTGGGTAAGTGCAAACAATCTGCATTGTCATTGATTAGCTTCATTAGGGCGCTACCTCGTTAGACGGTTTGTGGTTTCCGTTAGTCTCTAATGACATGATGCCTGCGTCGGTAGCAGTCTCGAAGTCTATTAGTGTTACCGTAGGGGTAAGCATTTCTATTTTTGTGTATGAGCAATTTATCACCATTAGGTGAGCCATACCTGAGCAATTCCTTACAATGCTTTCTCCTGCGAACAGTAAATCATTGTCAAAATTAATTGCAGCTACATAACCTTCCCGTGTTTCGTTATTACTTATAGGGAAAAGTATCACGCATTTAGATCTCGCGGGTATTGTAAATCGTGGGGGTGCTAATATGTGATTAAAACTGAGGGTTTGTTCTCCCCATTTGAGTGTGTCATCTGCGTAGCTAATGACAACTTCATTTTGCTTTAAGGCTCTAGAAGACAATATACCGTCGTGTGATAAACGCACGCGATTATCAACCACGTAAAATGGAGTTGGTTGGCCAGCTATTTTAAATTAACGCATCCTAACGTGGGTAAGCCACTCGTATCGATACCTCTTAGTATAACCCTTTGATTGTCGTGGATGTCAGTGGCTTTACTTAGACAGCCTTCGCGGACCAGGCTGACATCTGCGCTATTGTCTATTAACATACGAGTTGGTTTTTCTAACTCGGGTACATCGTGAAGGACCACAGTGGGGCTCTTATGTGCATCGGGTGCCTCGGAGTTTCTTTTTTACGCATCATTATTTAATCGATGCATTTCGCTAGGTTTAATTTTCGTGGTTTTGATTTTCGCGACTTTCTTACCGATAATGGGGGTGCTGATGATTTTCCGTTTTGCGTTATGTTACTAACTTCGACTGTGCCTTCTAGCTGATCGCAATCTTGTACGTCGCTATTAGTTTCTTCGATGCATGTTTCCGTTGGCGACATAATTTTTAATAAGCGATCTATTTCACGGATTATTACCTCTTGCTCTCCCGATGGTTCGCGAGTATCAGGAGTATCGTGGAACCTTTCTATTAATGTTCTTTCAGATAGAGGTCGTTCATTATTTGCGGGAACGGATAGTTCTCGCTCTCTACAAACCGAACCGTTCGCGACGTTGACAGTTGATTGCCGCCGTCGGGGGTGTTGGCCGACGGCCTTGGTCCGTTTCCCGAGTTCCTATCTCGCGACTTGTCTCTAGCGTTGGTATTCTGATGGCGATTTTCCGTGTTTATACGGCGAAAACATTGGTCGACATGATGGCCAGGTATGTTACAATATGAGCATCGGTCTCGAGTGTCGGTACCTCTCGGCGGAGGGCCGTTATTTCTGAGTGGATTTCGTTCTTCTCGCGGTGGCGGTACCTGATTGTTAGGGGTGCGGTACATATCGCGACGTGGTTCGTTGGCGTACCGGCCGTAATCGAGTCGACGATTATCGCCATTCATATTACGATGGTCGTAATCATATCGGGACCTGTTGTCGTATCGCGAATCTCGAGGAGGCGATCTTCTGCTATCTTGTCCACGCCAATTGTCGTTTTCGCGCCTAGGTTGGTTCGCGAATTTTTGGCTATTAAAGTTCGAGGTGTCTCTGGGCTGTTTGTCGGTGTCTAATTTCTGCGCGCTATCTATAGCGTCGCTAAAAGCTTGTGCTATTGTCCTAGGTCCGCGCATTTCAACCTTTATTTGAATATTCCACGGTAACCCATTAATAAAACTTCTAACGGCTGATTCCTCGATATTTTGAATTCTGCGATTATCCGGAGGTCCCGCGGTAGATCGTTCTTCAAGGCTAATGCTCATATCGTATAGTTCACTAACTCGGTAAATGTAGGATAGAATTGTTTCGTTCCCGCGTAAACTTACTTGTGCCAATTGACCGTAATAATGCCCGATATCCTTTCGCGGCGCGAATGCTCGGAGTATTTTATTGATCAACTGGTCGATCGTTTCGACTTCTGTTTTTAAAAGTACGGCACGAGCGTCTCATACTAGTTTCGTCATAATTATTAAACGAACGACGCTATTTTCTAGAGATGGTGGTGCCAAATCTCGCGCAATTTTACATGCGTCAATGAAAGTTGTGGGAGCAGGTGTTACTCCGTTAAATATCGGAATTTCATGGACGTATTCGCGGGCTGCCCCTAAATTGATGGTCGCGGGATTTCGCATGAAGCGCGTACGGCGTTCTGACGGATAATTGCGCCTCGTGTCGAAACTATTTTCGCGGCCTAAATCCGAGGAAGGTGACCTGGTTCGTCGCTGTACATCGTAATATTCATCGTCGATGTAGCTCTCGTAGGGACTCTTTTCGCGAATTCTGCGATCCTCATCTAAATCGCGGCTTTGTCTATTAGCATCTGTATTCGCGGCGATGTCTCCGCCTCTCGCACCGTCCGTCATTTTATCGCGTAAGGTTTTATCGTTTTGCGAGTTTGGTGGATTCCGCGGTATTGTTCCGGTGTGTGATATTTTTTCACTTAATTTCTTTTCTAGCTCGAGCTGCATTTTATTTATATAATATAAACTTTCGAACGATTAAAGTCGCTTAAGCCTTTTCGTTGCAAGTTATGGAACGGTTCTCGGCGTTTTCACGATCTTTTTAGATTCGGGGATTACAATAACTCGACTTTATCGGGTTTAACGAGTTACGGCAGGGACACCTTTAACTCGAGAAGGTTAGCAATTCTTTTTAATGACTCAATATTCACGCGTATAACTTATTTTTGAAGTTCAGGGACGCTTTTAATTTATTTTTAATGTTCACGCGATGGGCACTTTTCGCGATCTCGCGGATCGATTTACGAATTCGACAATTCTTCGCGTCTGTCGCGATTTCAAGGTTTGTTTAAAATATTATACCGCACGTTTCATAATTTTTATGCAATATTTCATGTTGTAAAAAAAAAATAAAAAGATTTGGCTTGTTCCTTTTTTTTTCAAACTCCGCTTCTTTTTGTAAATAATTCTCTTTTTCTATACTTTTATGGTTTTCTAAATGAATAATGATGCTCAGAAATGTAATAATTTTGCGCTGCCACCAGTCTCTTTTGCCGCCAAGAAACAAGGATTACACGGATTTGGATTCGGTCTTTAAAGAGTTAACTTGAGATAAACAAATTTCGCGACAAGTCTTCATTTTATAATATTAATGACATAAAGAAAAGAAAAATCGCTAACTAATCGCTCTATTTATTGAGTTATTCTTCGTAGCAATCCCACCGCTGCCACCAAATTTGTTACGTCCCAATAGGGGTAACGAGTGCGAGGGGCAAAATGATTATAATTTATCGCGAAACTCGCGATATTAACGTTGTAAGTTGTAGAAAATTGATTCATGTAATGATAATAAAATTATAAACACCAATGAGATGATAAAAACTCGAAGTAAGGACAACAATTTCTCCAAAAATTTTAATCTGGATTAATAAATTAAATTATGAACATCAGTAAGATGATAAAAACTTGAATTAAGGACAATTTCTCAACAAAAAAAATTTAATCTGGATTAATAAATTAGGTTATAGAAAATTGATTCATGTAAAGATAATAAAATTATGAACACCAGTATGATGATAAAAACTTGAATTAAGGGTTGTAAGTTAATTCAAAAGAAAGGGAAGTGAAGTTACTGGAGTTTGATATTACTGAAAGTATACTTACTCTGGGTCCTCTTCAACTGTATCCTTGGTTTGGTAGCGTCCTTTCTTCGTGAGACGTTGAGGGCTTGAATAACTCGAGGCGAATAGAACAAGTAGTGGTGAGAAGTATATATATATTCTTTTAAAGTTATGCCTTTAGTACAATAGTAATGTAGAATGAGAAGTACATAAAATTTTAAAGTTATGTTTCTAGTAAAAACCAGACAATTCAGTTCTTTTATTATTAATTTTAAAATCAAACGCGTGAAGTTAAATATTGAAACAGGTAATAAGGGAACACGTACGCGAACTGATTTTAAAACCGGAGAAAAGTTGATTAATTCTGGTCTAAATAAACGCGACACGAGAATATTGTAAGTTTGAATTAAACTTAAAATTTGTAAGGAACACTTGTGAGAATATTCTAAGTTCGAAATGAACTTAAAACTTTTAAAGAAACACTTATGAGAATATTCTAAGTTCGAAATGAACTTAAAACTTTTAAGAAACACTTGTGAGAATATTGTAAGTTCGAAATGAACTTAAAACTTTTAAGGAACACTTGTGAGAATATTGTAAGTTCCAAATAAACTTAAAATTTTTAAAGAAACACTTGTGAGAATATTGTAAGTTCGAAATACACTGAAAATTTTTAAAGAACACTTGTGATAATATTCTAAGTTCGAAATGAGCTTAAAACTTTTAAAGAAACACTTATGACTTTTACGCGAAAATAGTCCAAGACGATTGACGGACGTCTGGTAAGAAAACCCTCGGGTTCCGGAGTAATGACTAGTTAGTAACTAGTTAACTGATGACGAAGAACTGATTTGTCTGTCCACTGCACTTAGGAGTTCTCCTCTGTTCGGACAGGGGCGCAGGCGCGTGTTGCGGAGTGGAGCACGACCAATCGCGTGCCGTCGCTCGGTGACTATGCTGGCGATGGGTGAGAGAGAGAGAGAGAGAGAGAGAGAGAGAGAGAGAGAGAGAGAGAGAGAGAGAGAGAGAGAGAGAGAGAGAGAGTGCGTTGTCGTATTTCTCGCTCTCGCTCGCAACCCATGCTTTAGGTGCTACAGAGTAGGGATGCATAGAGAAGGAAGGGAGGTGAGGTGACGGGTCCCTTATTTTCTTTAAGATTCGTATTCGGTTACGAGCTTCAGAATTTTTAAACATGACTTGTTTATGGTATTTCAAGTACCTCTTATCTGCAGTTGTCGGTTAACGAAAAATAATCAATCGTTTTAGTGAGTATTAGGATTGCTTTTCTTTTCCGACAACTGCATGTATCGCATAGGTTTCTAGCTATGGCGTCATGTTACAGAGTTAGTTTATGATAAAAAAAATTTCTTGAAGTAGCAGCCACGATATGTTTAGAACAAAGATGTTTTTTACGAAAACTTTGAGAGAACATCTTTGTACATTTTATATATTTTCGGGAGAAAAGATCCTGGAGAATGTTTAAATTTGTCTTTACAACATCCGGTCGTAAAAATGTTTAATGAAATTTTGTCCGTTACTTTATATGGTATTTTTCTCTTCCAGTATTTCTTCTCACGGTTTAACTAAAGTGGTTTTATAATTTATTATGTCCTCATGCAATATGTGCTAGGCGACTACGCGTAAGTATATTCTTATATTCTATGCAGGTTTTGGTATCTATCAACAATCTTAATTATTTTAGCGTTTATCGTTGTCAACGTCGTGAAAGGTGATTGTTATTAGATTTACTGCAGGTATTTCCAATAGCGTACGATGGTTTGTTACTTCGGCAAATTATTATTAACGGGTCTCATAGGTGCTTTTCATTTGCACTAGTTGCTCGTTATCAATAATGTGCTTGTTGTAATTTAGTTATACATCTTTGGTGATTTGTAAGGGAAATAGTATGTGTGTCCTTGTTCACACATAATTGATTACTTAGAGTTATTTACTTAAAGTAAGGTATTAATTAATTTAAAATTTGAAAAATTTTGGGAACTGTAAGTCCTCAGGACGTAACAATACCTTTAATATGGTATGCCCTATGTTCGGTTCGTACGCACGCACCCTGTATATGCGAATATCAGTGACGTTGAGTATATAATAATGTGATGGATGTTTGTGTGGGCGAGTTGTACATTGGCTTTTAATTGATCATTGGGGAAAATCATTTAAAAAACAGATATAAGCTACTGTTGCCTGCTGTAGTATATGTACTGCCGAACCAAGTTCTCGTATCTCTGATTAATATTAATTTAAAAAATAGAACAATTTCTAGTTCGCGGGGGGATACTCCGAGGACTCGGGTTTTTTTCTATACTACGGTTCAATCGAATGTTATATTATTACATAGTGGATGAAAGTTAAGCACCATGCTTCGATGAAATGCGCGTACAAGGTTTAATGTGTAAATGTAAATGTTGATTGTACAGTTTTGTATTTTTACACAATAAAGATGTTTATTATTATCCCTTGGCTCTCCATAATCCACTTGTGCAGTCTGCAGCAGAAAAGTGGCTCCGATATCCATCTTCTCCGCTGCGGACTGTACCGGGCCATTTCTTTTCTAACTGTAACCACTCCCTCTACCATCGGGTTAGTGGTTGCAGGATCTCGTGTGATCCTGATATTTCATCCATTTTTCGTCCTCTTTGCTGACTGTGTTTGTCTCTGCTGGTGCAGAAAACTCGGTGGCGAGGTTCGATTTGTCATCGAAGTCAACAAAGACAATATCAGGCTTATTGGCTGATATTTGCCTGCTCGTCGGAAATGAGTTATTCCAGTAAATTCGGCACGACGCATTTCCGACTACGGATTCAATATCAGTGGGGACGTACGGCAAAACTGGGGTCGCGCTAATACCGTAGGTGCTGCGTACAGGGTAGCCATATTTTGGCGATAAATCGCCAAATTCCCATTTGAAATGTACATCCTCATTAGCCTATCCGGCAACCATGGCTGCGGAGATGATAATACATCACTCGGAAAGCCGCATTGTGATGTTGGATATATGCTGAGACTGCAAATCTGCCAAGAGATGCATTAGTGTTTCAACATGACAATCGTCATAAGCACACCTGTCGATAAGCAAGTTGCCCTTGCAGCCGGATACTCCTATTTTGCAGCCTCGTTGTTCTACTATCCGTTGCCACACCGGTTTCACGGCTTTCTCAGTAGGTTCGTTCAAAATGTTAGTGAACCATTTGTATAAAGTATTGAGACGCTTGATCGGTCTATAGTTTCTCGGATCGAACAAGTCTCCCGATTTTGGGATCAGTGTCGTGAACTCCCTCCACCAGCCAGTGCGGAATGGGTTGGTCTCCATTTATATATTCGGGATAGGTGTTGATGGACAGAAGTGAACTTCTTCCACCAATTGTTGTTAATTCCATCCCAGCGCGGCAAGAAGAAATTCCTCGCTCTTTTGATGGCATTATTCACCTCTAATGCACTGACTGGTGAGCAATCTTCATTTTGTTATGCGAGTTCGTCACACAACTCGGTAAAAAATTCAATACCTGGAGTGTCTGCGTTAAGCCTCGATGTTTTCTCGTAGATGCTCCCCCAGAATTCCTCAACCGAGGTCACCGACGGAGACTCGCGTGAAGCTGCGGTACGGTGTTTGAAGAGGTTGGAACGATTTGACCAAAATTTTGCATTTTGTCGAATTCCATCCTCCCGTCTTTGCAGCCTCTTTTTGGAATCCGCCAAAATCCGAATTTTATCCGCCAAACGTTGTTTGCGGTTGAGCAACTTCAGCTTGTTCAGTATATGATAGAACATCTTCAGTTGTTGGGCGAACTTCTTGACTTTAGCCGTAAATGAACGGGCAGATGTTATGTAGTCGATCACACACTGATTCCGGGAAACGAGATTCCGTGACAGTCGAATTTTGTCGTTCAATTGAGACATGCGTTTTGTAATCTGTCGACACGTCGATTTCTGTGTCATATTTCGCGGAGCCACTAGATTACCCACAGTCTCATAAATGGCACAATTCGTAGTCATCCGGAAGAGCATCTAGAAGTAGGCTATTTGCTCTATCTATTTCACGTTGTTTTGGCAAAATTGTTGTTGTTAGATTTCGTCTAAACGCGAGTGTCGTACTTTCATAATGTGGAGCATCTCTCCCAATACCTCGTACGGGCTTAGTTGTTATTGCCCGCACATCCGGTATCAGTTCACAGTTGAGATCAACGAAACCTATCCCCCTCTGATAGACCACATAATTTCTCAGATGTGTTTGAGAAAAGCGATATGCCACTTCGGGATGCGTTACTGCAAACCGACAATGCATTCGCGCCTTGTAGCCTCTCTGTTACGGACAGCTCTCCTCGTAGAAGCGTATGAGATCTTCACTGAGACACTCCGTTCACTGAAATCGTCCGTGGACATTTGCCGGGACATCGGTTTCGGCTCCTCCACCTCGGTACTGGGCTGCATCCGAAACAGCCCTATAGTCAAGAGCCCTGCGCGTTCTGTTATTAGTAACCGCATATACAGAGAATAGGGTGGTTAGCCCTACTCCCCGTTGTTATGACTTTCTCAACTGTCTCTTACCTGCCATCCATTAGGGTTGGTTACCTAATCTCTGGCGAAGTCGTAAGAGTCCAGGGCCCACCGGCTTTAATAGCACACGTGGATGTGAGAGTAAGCCATTTGGGAAGGCAAGAAAGGATGCAGCTATTTGCATAGTTGCACACTCCTCATCATTTCCTTTGGGCCCCAACTTAATAAGAAGTCTGTTTTATTTATATTATAGGTGCACAGTCTCATCAAGCTCTTTATAATTATTTAATATTGCATAGGTTATATAACATTATGCAATAAAATTCAATTAAATTAAAAGTAATTTTAGAGAGAAGGAATTAAAGAAATAT
The DNA here is from genome assembly GCA_030407085.1 of Trichopria drosophilae. Classification (NCBI taxonomy): domain Eukaryota; kingdom Metazoa; phylum Arthropoda; class Insecta; order Hymenoptera; family Diapriidae; genus Trichopria; species Trichopria drosophilae. Next base: position 113,271,522 of record CM059582.1, on the reverse strand, counting down.
AACAGGTTAATTTCATGAATAATAAAGATTGAATTTATATATAAAGTATCCTATAGGATGCTTTTCAATAATTATTATCGATCGAAAGATAGTATACGAATTTAAGCTTATCGTATTATCGAGCTATGTAAATGCGAGCTCCAATAAGAAACTTCGGAGGCTTATCGTATTTCCGATACTTTCCGCGCGGGTTCTCGACGCGTCGTCGATCTCTCTCTCCAGTTATCGTTCGGAAGTGACTACGAACGCATGCGGCTTCTTTCACCGAAAGTGCTCTTCAGTTGTTCTCTTCGACGCGACTCTACGGAATACTCGTCATCACTTACATCGATTTTCCGGATTTTGGGACGATTCAAGTTTCGACACTCTCGGGGTAGGGAAATTTCCCATGACCTGGGTAAAGAGTTCAGCTTTTAAGCGAGCGCACACCATACACCGAAAAATTACCGATCGAATTAATTTTTTCGCCTGGACGATCCAAACTGTCTGTCGTAGAGACCTAAGGGTCAACTGGACACCCCCATGCAAACAACGGTTATAAGTGTAAATTACCAATAGCGTGACGATGGGATGGGCGCGTAACACAATAGGATGTTTTGCTTCAGAAGAATGGTCGCAGTTCTGCAAACGACCTCCAATCCGAATTAGATAGATAGATAGATATATATTTATTTTACGCTTTGGGTTTAAAACCCTTTAAGAGCGGTAGCTACATTACTGTACAGGTATTAAATGTATGTTTCTTAAAACGTTAAAACAATAACAGTATAAATAAAATAGTAGACCAGTCTTGCCAGATATAAAATAAAATGAAGCATCCAACACAATTAAAATAAATAATAAAAATAAATAAATAACAACGTAAGTAGGTTTGCGCCTAGTTATTTTCCACTGATCGCTGCAGATGTTTGAAAAGCAGTTCTTTAAACTTCCATGTAGAAGATGAGTTTCCAATGTCAAGAGGTAACTTGTTCCAAAATAGAGGTCCATGGCTCAGGAACGATTTATTGTAAACCTCAGTTTTGCACGCCGGAACACTGAGTTTTAAGAAATGAGATCTTGTGGTAACTGCAGATATGGATGTCCTGAAGGTTAAACCATTTGCCAGGTAACTTGGTCATTGTGTCCAGATTATACGGTGTAATAGACAGCCTTCGAAAAACAACCTACGGGTATGGACTTTAAGCCATTTAAGTTTTCCGTAGTATGGAGTGATATGTTCAAAACGACTTGAATTACATATGAATCTTACAGAGGTAAGAGCTCTTTGAATTAAGAAATCAGACTTATTTGTTATATCTAACATAGTTACGCAGCAATAATCGATGATAGGAAAAATGAGTGACGCAATCAAATGCTGACGTATCGTAGAAGGAAGTAGAAGCTTGACAACCTTTAATTTGTGTAAGGTGGCGAAGATTTTTTTACTGCGTCGCCTAGCCTCAGATGACGATGAGAGGTTGTTTGTTATAGAAACACCTAGATATTTAACCTCATTCGTGAATTCGATGTCAGTTTCCCTTACAAAGATTTTAGGTGTGCGGTTATAATCAACGGAGTTAACAAGCCTGGATGTGCCAACGATGATGGCGTTTGTTTTCGAACCGTTCAAAGTAAGGCCAAGATCTTCTGCCCATTTAACAATTCTCTGAACATCTTCGTTAATGTACTTTATGGTACAAATTAATTGTGACGGTTTGCAAGACATATAAATTTGGATATTATCTGCAATGATATGATATTTACAGAATTTGAGGACTTTACTAAGTCCTGTAATATACAGAGAAAAAAGAAGAGGTCCAAGTACTGACCCTTGAGGTACACCAATGTTGATTTCCGCCCACGCAGAAAGGTGATCTTCTGGGTTTTTAACGGCGTGATTTCGAGCACAAAGGTAAGAATATATCCATCTTAAGGCGGAATAAGAGAAACCAAGATCTTTGAGAATAGAAATGAGTTTAGCATGTATAACTTTATCGAAAGCCTTAGAGAAATCGAAAAAAAACATGATGGTTATTATGCGGTTGCCGGCAGCATTTTTAGCTTCATCGAGTATCTTGAGGAGTGCTGTTTCCGTGCTGTGACTTTTTTTATACGCCGATTGAAACGGATCCATTTTATTTGTTGCTATCATATAGTCAATAATTTGTTTTGCAACTATTTTCTCAAAAATTTTCGACAATGAACAGAGTAGCGAAATAGGTCGATAATCCAGACACGATATTGGATTTTTAATTTTCGGTATAGGGCTTATAATTGCTGATTTCCATAAACATGGGAAAACTTCGTTTATAAATGAATAAGTGAATAAATGCAAGATAACATTACTTAGACACGGTAGAACCTTCTTGAGGATTCTTGTTGGAATGCCAACAATGCCAGTTGAGTTTGATGTGGATGTAAAGAATGCCTCTTGAAGATCATTTAAAGTCGGATTCTTAAAGTAGAATTTGTCATCAGAGTAACGAGGATGGCCAAAATTCACGGGCGGAAGAGGACTTACTGAAGTATATACAGCTGCAAAGTGTAAATTAAGATCCTGCAAGGGCACAACCAGCGGTGATCCAGTCCTAGTATCCTTAATGACCCTTAAACCCTTTAAATGCGACCATGTTTCTTTACTCGAGCGAGAGCTAGTAAAAATCGAACGGTAATATTCTCTTTTGGCTTTATCAATCTCTAACGTTACTGTGTTTCGAAGATTAATAAACGCAAGTCTAGTTGATGTTGTTTTTTACGCCTCCACGTTCTCCAAGCTTTATTTCTAGCAGAGAGTAGAGCTTTGATATTTACAGGGAACCAAGGATTTGAGACTTTATTCCTGTTACCAAATTTGAATGGGGCATGCCTGTCGAGGACAGAAATTAAATCGTGATTGAACGTTTCTATTTTTGAGTCCATATCGTTTGATAATACAATATCAGACCAATTTTGTTCTCTAAGTTCGCTTAAGAAAACATTATCATTGAGATTCCGATAATTCCTATAAAGAATAGGAATGAAAGGATCTGACACCACTTTAATGTTATATTCGATGTAAATAAGATCATGTGCCGATAAAAATGAGACGTCGGCCTGTCCATCATCAGTGATTTTATCTTCTTTATCCGCAATGCAAACATCAAGCCAAGTAACAGAATTCGGAAGATGATGGGTTGGATGGTATGGGACGAGATAAAGATTTGAAGAATCGATAAATTCCAATAAGTGTGTGCTTTCATAAGACTGAACGCATAAGTTGGCATTAAAATCCCCAATAATAACGAGGTTATCAAAATCAGCTGACAAACTAAGAAATATATCTGCGAACTCTCGTAATAAGCCAGTCTTTGGTGGTCTGTAAACTGTTGCAAGTAGTAATTTTACATTTGATATTGCCACTTTAATAATTAAAAATTCAGGTTTATAACAATAGTTTTCAGACGACGAGTCAATTATTTTACTTTTGAGCATGGTGGATATGTAAATCGCAACTCCACCACTTGTCTTCCCAATCCTGTCTCGACGGTGAATATAGTATCCCTGCAATGCCATAAGTTCATCAGAAATTGTAGGTTTTAGCCAGGTTTCTGACAGGCAGATGATGTGGAACAGATTAGTAGTAAAGTATGATCGAAATTCATCCAAATGAGGAATAAGTGATTGACAGTTTACATGGCAGATCCTAAGGTTGGATAAATTGATGTTATTATCCATAATTAGTTGGATGAACTTTATCCGTTAACCTCTTTTTTAAAATTGAGCATTTTGAACCGTCCAATGCTGCGTGAGCACTGTCTTGAGACTTATGTAATTTACAATTATAGCAGCACGGATTTCTGTTCCTGTCGGGACAATTTTTCATCTCGTGATCACCGGCACAGTGACCACAATGAGCCACATCATTACAGTCTCTAGCAATATGACCGAAAGCCAAGCATCGATAGCAGTGCTTAATTTTAACATGATCTTTAAACGAACACCAAGCAAAACCAAGGTAGATTTTATTTTGACCAAGAAGTTTGGAACGTTTCTCGGGAGGCACTTCTAAAACACTCCTTGTGACAGTGGAATTTTGATAAGGTGGAAAGACATAAACAACCTTAATATCTGGCACATCAATACCTCCTAAATTTTGGTTGATGAAGTCTTTATGAATGGTTTCCTTTTCATGTCCTTTGGTATCCCAGAGATCAATAAGCGCGGATTAAATTTCGTGTCATCTTTAACCCTTTGAGTCACGGTAGTAACCCACGTTACTACTTCGATTTCTTTGAATTTTAATTATTTACGTTCAAGTTAACGTATTCCGATCGTTCTTTTTGCTATTTTCTGTTACCTTAGTACTTAAAGAACATATCCACATGACTAAAAATACATAATTGTTTATTGTTTACTTTATATATATAAACGAACACAAAAAAATCATGTTTTTTTGGAAAGAATTCATTTTTGACGCTATTTTGAAAGATAATGACTTGAAGTTCGGGGTATATAGGTTTTTGGGGTCGCTGATTACGAATCCTGTGTCAGATTTACAAAATTCAAAATGGCGGTCAGAAACATGTAAAAAATCGCCAATTTTGATGAAAATGTGTATTAGGGGGTTTTCGTTGATTGCGAATCCGATGTCAGCTTTATGACATTTAAAATGACGGATCCAAGATGGCTGATTCAAGATGGCGGTGATCGAGATGTAAAAAAGCGCGAATTGTGGTGAAAATGCGTATTTGGGGATTTCCGAAGTTGATAATTACGAATTCAATATCAGCTTTACGAAATTCAAAATGGCTGTGAGCAAGATGTAAAAAAGCGAGAATTTTTTATGAAAAAACGTGTTAGGGAATTTTCAGCCACGCTGAATATGAATTTTATGTTGATTGTAGGTAAGATGTTAAAAAATATAAAAACAACAACAAAAAAATGGAGCTAGTACTGTTCACGTCCACGTTATTAGCTCTGGGTAATGCCGAGAAAGAGAAATATTCAAATAATATTTCGCATAATTGATCCACACATCTTGAGTGCAACTGTTACTCGCCATTTTCAATTTCTAATTTTGGCAATCTGACATCAAATTCGTAATGTATGACCCCCAAATGACATTTCTATCATTATCATAGCAGATTCACAATTGTATAGAATGCAACATCGAATTCGTTATCAGCGTCCCTGAACATCCCCTAATACGTATTTTCATCAACATTCTCGCTTTTTATATCTCACTGACCGCCATCTTGAATCTTTCATTTTGAATTTCGTAAAGCTGACATCGGATTCGTAATCAGCGATCCCAAAAACCCTCTAATACGCATTTTCATCAAAATTCTCGGTTTTTATATCTCGGTGACGGCCATATTAAATCCGCCATTTTGAATTTCGTAAATCTGACATCGAATTCATAATCAGCGACCTTGAAAACCCCCGAGTAGCAAATTTTGTCCCAATCGAATTATATTTTAAATTTTTGTCCGCCATATTGGATCCACCATCTTGAATTTAGAAAAACGAACCTCGGATTCGTAATCAGCTACCTTAAAAACCCCCGAGTAGCAATTTTTGTCCCAATCTAATTATATTTAAAATTTTTGTCCGCCATATTGGATCCGCCATCTTGAATTTCGAGAAACTAACCTCGAATTCGTAATCAGCGACCTCAAAAACCCCCGAGTAACAAATTTGAGCTAAATTCGATACAAGGAAAAATGTGTGATTCAAAGGGTTAATGTAGAGTCCTGCAGCAGTTAACGAGTCAAGAGAGCGAAGTTTTTCTAAATCTACCGAACTTGCCTCGATCCTTACCTCGTTTCCGCCTGTTTTGGTCAATCGGTCGACTTTTAAATTTACCGTAGCTGGATTTAATGCCTTAAATAATGCCTCTTTTGTGCTATTCGAGTTTGCAAATTTTGCAGCAGCATTCGGACAGGAAGCCACAATAAATGACGTGCTAGAACATACAGGAACCGATGGTCCACGAGAAACTTTCACAACAGGCGTCGATTTTAATTTGTCGGCAAAAGTGACGGGTGAAACTTTATACGCAACTTTTTCTGCTACCTCCTGTGCAGCAATAGTGCAATTTGTTGTGATGTCTTTACATATTTGAATTATTGACGTATTGCAATTTTCCATAGTGGATATATACTGGAGAGTCTCCATGTACGCCCTGGTGATGGAATTAAAAGCAGTTTGATAGGCAAGAAAGCAATCTTGAATTGCCGTTTTGGATGCAACAGTGACTTTAGACGTAGAAATAAAATTCAGGAAAAACGATCATGTTTCAAAAGCTTAGCACGCATCTGACGAACAGCTTCTGCCGATAACGAGAAACTTTCATTTTTGCGCATATCCATCGGCGACGAAGCAGAAAGAAAATCAGATGCAGGGTATATTGTTGATTCCAAGGAAGACGTTCCGTCAATGCGGGCGAGGTTCGGTCTGCCGGGGCCTGACTTCTTTGCTTCTTCACTCGGCATACTTCGTTTCATACTCGAGCCCGATTCTCCCACCTGATCCCGACTCGACACCGCGGTCGAGGGGATCGCACGACGCCGGTTGTCCACGTGTGAAAAATAGCGTAGAAAATTCCAGAAGTTTGCAGAAAATTTGTCCAATATTCTTAATTAATCAGTTCACGAAAACGAGCACAATACACACCACTATTAAAACACAGTTAATCCCAAGCGCTATGACAAGTATGACACATATTCACCATCGAAAAATAAAAGCAAATAATACATGTATTTCTAAAATTTAAAGAGTGACAATACTCGCATCCGTACAGTTTGATAGTCGGTTGACAACTTGAATTAGCCCATTTTCGTCCAGCCAAGGCTGTAAAAACTGCAAGGAGATTTTTATGGACTGTTTGATGCGATTGTAATGCTTTCAGTTCTGATGAGAATAAGACCGATTGTAACCACCGAGAAATCACATACGTGGCCTTCTGAGTCTCGACAGCCGTTAGAGCTTCTCGAACAAGATCTCCCTTTAGGCAAGGCTTCCAACGTAGTACGTAAGCAAAGATGCGAGTCAATTTTAACCAGGACGAGGTTCTCTGGGCTAAACTAGCGAGGATCTGGCATGCATTTGGGCCAGTACCGAGAGTCCCTACTTAACCAGTCGGGACTGGTAAGCCAAACAGGGTGCCGCACGAGTTCATCAGCTGATAAGCCTCGCGACGCCAAATCTGCGGGGTTCTCTTGAGTTGAAACATGTAGCCACGGTACTTCCGGTAGTAACGTGTATACTTCGGAGACGCGATTGGCGAAAAAAGTTTTCCATCTACTTGGATGATTTTTAAGCCAGTGGAGCACAATTGTGGCATCGGACCAGCAACCAACCGATATATTCGATAATTGCGCGGGTGACTGTGCCAGCAGATGCACCACCAACTCCGACCACAGAAACCGATACTCGACGCGAAGGCGCGGCAAGAGCATTAGCTATTTTTTCGCACAGGAATGTCCAGGAAGACCCTTGGTCTAATAGCGCTCGTACGAGTAGGAAGCGGCCATTAGAAGAATGCACTAGTACCGTCGCAGTAGCTGACAAAATGTTCGACGGACTTATCAGCTGATTAGCCGCGAGAAGTGTCACTACGGGACTGGGTTCATTACTACTTGAATTCGCGGAGGTGAGACTGACGAATTCGCCCTTTCAATTGTATCATTGTTCAGGCTAGAAATTCGCTCTCGATGCAACAACGTATGATGTTTACTATTACAAATGAAACAGCACCGTTTACTGCGGCAATTCGCGACATCGTGATTACCGAGGCAATTACAGGGACATCTATTACTACCCGGGATCGTAACGTGAGGTACCACTGAATATTTCGATTTGTTAATCGACGGAGAATTCGACTTTGTACTAGAACTGGAGCCGGACTTAAATTGATTTTCAGCAGAAGCTGATTGTAATCCATAAATGCGATTACTCAAGAACGTTTTCAAAATCTCGAATTTTGGGTAGGTTTTGGACGAACCTAAACTAAGTGTCCAAGCTTTGCGCGTGTCCGGGTCGAGTTTGGTACATATCAAATGCACTAAGATCGAATCCCAAGTATCGACGGGTTCTCTAAGTGATTTTAGGGCGCCAATAATCGCGATGACCTTATAATATAAATCACGGAGTTCGCTTACGGATTCTTTCCGAATGATTGGAATTTCGAATAAAATTCTTAAATGCGTCTCAATGATACAACGTTTATTAGAAAATTGCGTTTTCAGGGCATCCCAAGCTACGTCAAAATTATTATTAGTAGAGGACAGATGTTCAATTATTGATCAAGGTTCACCCGAAAGACACGACTTTAAATAATGTAATTTCTGAACTTTATCCATTGAATTCCAAGTGATTCGAAATAATCAGAAAATGAGTCCTACTTGTTAAAATCACCTGAAACCTTCGGAAGATCGATTCGTGGTAGTCCAGATGTTGATCGTCGAGGGCTGGAACTGCAGAGTCTTGCAGAACGATCTCTTGGGAGGATTTGGTCTGGTGACAACGCCGTTGGTTGGTGCAACAGCATAACCTCTTCTATGGCGGACACGGCCTCCAGGTAGATCATCTCAGCTGACTCAAATCTATGGCCGGCAAAGTAGGGGTATCTCATTTCTAAAGCTGTCGATACCTTCTTTATTCGAATTTGCAACTCACGACACTGTTCCATATTTTATCGATATATTCACGACGCACTTTCAGCTGGGCTATTGTCATGTAAGCAGCATCCGACAGGTGCGAGGATGGACGTGATATGCTCTCAAAATTGGTCGATTGATTTTCGACGAGATCCTCCAGTTGAGCAGTTGCAGAAGCAATTTCAAATTTTTCGTCTTCAGACGACGACGATTCCAAAATCGGCGGAGTGTCTGAACCGTGCATTCAATTAAACGAGGCGTTCACTGCGCAGACCATCTACGGCGAAAATGTTGCAGTAATCGAGACGTTCGGAACTTAAAAGCGTGCCGAACGATATCGCGTAAATCTGGGGCAAAGTAGACGCGAACACGAAAGTGAACAGTTGACGGCCGAGACTCAACTGCGTCCAACGCGTCGAAAAGTATGCGCGCACGCAGCTTCAGCGGTGCAGGCGTCGACAGCGAAGAACAGCGGCGAAGGCACGCGGGCCGATAGCATGAACATGGCCGACGGGTTCCGAATGGTAGCGCTGGTGGGGCACCACCGAGCGAAGCGCGAGCCGGGGAAAGAGGAGCGTCAGCGACGCTACCGGCCTCGAATACAAAATGGCGGCGTTTTTCGAGACGCCTGACAAAAATGTCCCCTATTGCGTCAGCCGCGACGCGTGGCTTGAAATATGGCCGATTTCAACACGAAATCACTGCACTTCCCAACACTCACGCCCAATGAAACGTCCGGACGGCGATGCGCCGCTACCGAAAAGCGTCCAATGTACATTTAGAGAGAAATCCCAATTTTTCGTAAACAAAGACTTGTCGCACGCCTTTCGTGTTGCACTGGGAGCGACCTTCTTCAAAGATCTGCCCAATAAAGACGGCACTAGATGGCAGTTCTTACCGCCGGCCGCTTCGTATTTCGGCGGATTATGGGAAGCTGGCGTCAAGAGCCTAAAGTTTAATTTGAAGCGGGTAATGGGGAACCATACTCCCACTTTTGAAGAATTTGCCACTTTATTATGTGAGATCGAGGCGGTGTTGAATTCGCGGCCACTAAGTCCGATGTCCGATGACGTCGACGATCTTACTAGTTTGATCACAGGACATTTTCTTGTTGGGGGCCCCCTGAACTCTATTCCCGAACCGTCAGTGAATGATGCTGCTCCGAATCCATTATCACAATGGCAGCTCTATCGGAAACTATTCGAACACTTCTGGCGACTTTGGTCGGCCGATTACTTGCTCTCGTTGCAACATCGTTCAAAATGGCGCTTCCAGAAAAAGCCGGTAACAATAGGGCAACTCGTGCTTCTAAAGCAGCCCAATCTTCCTTCAAAATGGTTTTTTTCTCCATTTGACCTAAAAATTACCTTGAACCTAGCCTTATGAAGGTTAACTGATCTCAGACTCAGACAAGTTATTTTTTTTTAAATTGTTGGTCGATCCGATTTCTTTCACAATTCATTTATTTTTTAGATTATTTTTATCATTGTGTTGAGATCAACACACACACACACACACACACACACACACACACACCCGCCGGAGTCTTGCTGGTTCCTTCTAACGGGCGCGTCCCCAGGTGGCGGATCGGGGAATGCTGGTAAAAGGTATCGGAGAAATAAAATACCCGACGCGGACCAAAGAACTAGCTAGGGGAAGCAACCCCGAATAAGAAACCAAGTATGGAAGATCAGATGCAGATAAAAGCTTACGGTGCAGGGGTCGGATCCCCAGCACCGGCGTGGGGTACGAGTGCGCAAGCGGGCTCTCCGGCGTCGTTATCAGGCAACCGCAGTGTTGTTGGGGTTGATCACTCGGCCCCAACAGCATTAAATGTTACAAGTGACACTCTGTCAGGAAAGGCGCACGAGACTGTAAGTTTCGAGCGCCTGGAAGAGAAACTTCAGCTCCTTGTGGAATTTATCCAGGAAAAGAAAAATCTCCACAAGTAGCTCAAGAATATGGCCAAAGGCACACTGCGTGCCTTTAGCCATTACGCCAAGGTACGAGAATGTTCGGGGGCTTCGCAGGCGTCGGTCACCTGCCAGGACGGGGCGAGCCAAACGTCGCCCCTATTCCGTAAGCCTCCCGAACGTCCACCAGCTGCAGAACAACGGCGGCAACCCCAGTCGGAAGACCAGGACTGGGTTACGGTGGTCAGAAACGGCCTAAAGAAGAAGCAGCAGCAGCAACAACAACCGCAACAGCATCAGCAGCAACAACATCCGCAGCAGCATTAACAGCAACAACGACGGCAGCAGCAGCAGCAGCAACAACATCAGCAGCAGCAGGGAACGGATGTCGGCAGGCGACACAGGGGAAAGCCGGAATCAAAAGCCGGCCTCCGACCCTTCCGCCCCGATGCCATCAAGATCAAGGCAGCGGACGGTGCGTAATATGTCGACATCCTGAAGACCATGAAAGCTGCGCCAGAACTGCAAAAGTTAGGAGAAAGAGTGACCGCCATCAGGCGGACGAAAGCAGGCGAATTGCTCATAGAGTTTGCAATGCCTGGCGTATGCACCCAAGAGCTCCAAGCAGCGGCCACGTCCATCCTAAAAGGGACAGCTGTCGTACAGGTACTGTCCCATAAGGAAACCATCACCATCAAGGATATGGACGAGGCCACAACTCGGGAGGAGGTGGCACAGGCCATCATTCAGATGACTTCACCGGAAGCAGTGACCCCTGAGAATATCAAGCTCAGGGGAGCATATAGCGGAACCCAGGCGGCCAATATCTTGCTTCCCGTCGCAGTAGCAAACACACTGCTGCAAAAGGGGAAGCTTAAAATTGGCTGGGTTAATTGCCGGGTTCGACTGCGCGAGGGACCCCCACACTGTTACAGGTGCCACGAGAGCGGACATCTGGCAAGGGGTTGTAAGAGCGCGGTCGATCGCTCGGCGCAGTGCTTCCGGTGTGGCAAGGAGGGCCACAAGATTGAGGACTGCGTAGCCAAACATCGTGCAACGCAGGAGGTTGGAGCACAGACCAACAATGGCTAAGGTGCTCCAAATAAACCTCAATCACTGTGCGGTGGCCCAGGACCTGCTGTTTCAACTGGTCAAGGAGGAGGAGGCCGATATCGCCGTCATCAGCGAGGCTTACCGGGATCTTCGTAAACCGAGCTGGGTGAATGATTCCACCAGCAAGGCGGCCATCTGGGTGTGTGGGAATCTCCACATATCCAATAAGATGTCCGACCCCCTGCCCAGCCTCACCTGGGTGGAGGTGGCTGGTATAAGACTATACAGTTGCTAGCTCCCTCCCAGTCTTACCATCGACGAGTTCCAAGGATCCTTGGAGATCATCGTCGCCAGTGCAAGAACCTCCCGACTCCCATTAGTGATCGGGGGGGACTTCAATGCATGGGCGACGGAATGGGGTAGCGCGAAGACCAACCATCGAGGATATGCCCTCATTGAGGCCTTCTCGTTACTGGAGTTGGAGATTGCTAACACGGGGGGAATGTCGACCTACTCCAAGGCCGGCAAGTCCTCCGTAGTCGACCTGACCTTCGTCGACCCAAAATTGATGGGGGAAGGGTTGGGCTGGAAAGTTAGCGACCGATACACGGGCAGTGACCATCAAGCCTTAGTGTACCAGCTCCAACTGACCGGCAGAGCAGCAGGAAAGATGCAGAGCGCAAGCAAAGAGAGATGGGCACCGGCCACCTGCGATCGGGAAATGTTCCTCTACAGCTTGAAACAGGCGGAGGTGGAGGGAACAGCAGAGGAGAGAGCCCGATGCCTCTCCCGAGCCATAACAGCGGCTTGCGATGCCTCTATGGCCGTGAAGTCAAATCCTAGCGGCCGACCCCCAGTTTACTGGTGGAACGAGGAAATCGCAGATATCCGTCGAGAGTGCCTTCGGGCTCGAAGGCTGCACCAGGGAGCAATTCATAAGCCCCGGTACTACCAACTGGCCGCAGACTATGAAAGAAAGAGAAAAAGGCTCAAGATTGCCATCAAGGCCGCGAAAAGAAAGTGCTGGCAGGACTTTTGTGAGGAGGTGAACCGCGATCCCTGGGGGCGACCGTATAAAACGGTCATGAACATGATCAAGCCCAGGGGACCCAACGCACCATCTTGTCCATCCTTCCTTGGCAAAGTCGTCGGCTATTTATTCCCAGAACAGCGGTAACGGCCGATTGGCACTGGCCTGATGGCAATTGCTGGTGCAGCCGAGCCGCCAGATGTTACCGAAGCCGAAGTAATGATGGCTGTTAAGAAGATCTCCACCGTAAGGCCCCAGGAATGGATAGGGTACCTGGAATGGCAGTGAAGATTGCAGCGCTGAATGTACCAACCATCTTCACATTGACATTCAGTGCTTGCCTGAAGGAAGGATGCTTCCCGGCGCAGTGGAAGGAACAGAGGTTGGTGCTGCTGTCTAAGGGAAACAAACCCCCGCACGACCCATCCTCATTCCGACCGCTCTGCATGCTTGACATCTCCGGGAAGCTATATGAGAGGGTTATCTGTGCCAGACTGGAAGCAGCCATCGAAAATGCCGGAGGTCTTTCCAAAAACCAGTTCGGATTTCGGAAGGGGCGCTCAACCATCGATGCAATCGGCCGAGTGAAAGCAATAGCCACGGATGCCATCAGTGGCAGCCGAAACACCAGATGCATGTGTGCCATCATTGCCCTGGATATCCGGAACGCATTCAATTCGGCCAGGTGGGATTGCATCATGCAGGCACTCGAAGATCTGAAGGTGCCTCTCTACCTAAGAGAAGCCATCTCAAGCTACCTAACAGACCGAACCCTGTATTATGACACCGATGACGGCAGGCACTCTTCTGGGACCCTTGCTCTGGAACGTCTTATATGACGGACTGCTCAGGCAATCCTTTCCAGACGGGGTGTCCATGGTAGCTTTCGCAGACGACCTTGCTCTAATCGTCGTCGTGAAGACCATCGACGAGGTGCAATTTAGCGGAGATGAAGCTATCGAGGTAGTAGCTAGGTGGTTGAGCAACCATGGGTTAGATCTGGCGGCTGAGAAAACGGAGGCGGTGTTCATCTCTCGAACGAAGAAAAGGGTGGAAGATACGCAAATCAGGACGGTGGACACTATTAGATATCTTGGAGTCACTCTAGATGCGCAGCTGTCGTTCAAACAACACCTGATGAACGCAGGCGCAAAGGCTTCCAAAGTGGCTCGTACGCTCTCCAGCATCATGCCCAATATGGGGGGGGGGGGCCGAAACAGCCGCGACGGTCCCTCCTTTCATCGGTAGTAAGCTCCGTTATTCTTTACGGGGCACCGATCTGGGCTGATGCCATGAACATCCATAAAAGCTACGGAGCCACCTGCCGGCGGGCTTATAGGACAGCCGCCCTAAGAGTGGCCCGTGCCTACCGTTCTGTATCGGACATCGCTCTCTCGGTGGTAGCGGGACTCCCTCCCATAGACCTTCTTGCTATGGAGAGGGCAGCAGTACACCGCGAAGGCAGGGTGTATAAGGCAGGACATCGCCGACCAGGAGCCGAACCAATACAAATGGTCCATGAGGACCATAGAAGAGTGGCAAAAAAGATGGGATTCAGCGGATTCGGGGCGGTGGACCCACTGCGTCATCCCAGATGTAGCAAAATGGACGGGCAGACAACACGGATACACCACCTTTCATCTCAGCCAGGTGCTCACCGGGCACGGCTGCTTTAGCAGCTACTTACATCGTTTCCACATTTATCAATGTGCGGAGTGCCCGGCATGCCCTGGTGTCGACGAAGACGTGGCCCATGTCCTCTTCCACTGCTCGAGATTTGCAGCGGAACGGGAACAGATCCGGATCTCAGGAGGAGGACCACTAACACCTGAGGGCATTGGGGAATGTCTGTTCGCCTCACAGGAGGGATGGGACGCGGTGGTCATCATCGCCACCTCCATCATCGATAGGCTGAATGCCATCAGAAGAGAAGAAGACGGACGAGGCAACAACATCGCCCAAACTTGAAGAGCCAAAACATCGGCGGAGGGCCTACTGAGGCATAGACTGCCCCCTCGAAGTAATGCCTTCCGGCGGTTTCCGAGGGGGGAATCACAGTCTGAGCGGAGGTGGATTTAGCTGGTGGGAGCCCCGCACTCCAGCTGGCACCGGCCGGCAGGGATGGCTGGTAGAGCTTTCCATCGTCGCTTCGGAAAAAAACATACACACACACACACTCACATGCACGCACGCGCGTACAGGTGACGGCAAGGGGAACCATCTGAACAAAGCACCCCGAAGAGATGTAAATCCGCACACTGAGCTTGAAGCATGTCTAAGCTTGACTAAAATGTCAACCAAAACCGTTTGTACAGAATGACTGGCATACTATTCGAGTTTAAAAAACCACGTTTACTTTAATCGTAACTGATCCTGTTTTTGAGAAATTCAGAAATCAATTCTGTACGTTTAAATTTAGCTTACGTAGATTTAATCATTTTACATATTTTTCTTCACGTGAAAATTAAGTGAAATTTGTTACTAGAGGGGTTTCGGGGTCGCTAAATATGAATCTCATCTCAGATCTTCAAAATTCAAAATGGTGAATGTAAGATAGTGGACAGAAATGTGAAAAGTTACTTGAGCAAGAAAAAACTTGATACCTGCGGATTTTTGTGGTTGAAGATTATGATTCTGATAATAAAAAAATATTATATAAAATTGAAAAAGTAAAAAAAATATAAAAAAAAATTAAAAAATATAAAAAACATGGTACCAAACTACCGCCACGTCCACGTCGTTGGTTTTGGGATTAGCAGAGAGTGGTAAATTATTATATTATTTCAATTAACCCTTTCGTTGGCATTGACGCAATAGTGCGCGGAATTGGAAGGTGCCCTGTGTGGCATTGACGTAATAGTGCGTATTTAACTTGCTCCGATTTGGAATCCAAGTCTAACTTGGAGGTTTTTGGGGTCGCTGAATCCTAATCCGAAGTCAAAATTTAAAAATTCAAACTGGCGGATGCAATATGGCGGCCGAAAATGAAAAAAGTTACTCGATAGTAACGAAATTTGTTACTCAGGGGTTTTCGGGGTTGCTAAATACGAATTCAAGCTTGATATTTCAAAATTCAAGATGGCGGATTCACATTCGCAATCAGCAACCTCGAAAACCCCCGAGTAACAAATTTCATCACAATCAAGTAATTTTTTTCATTTTCGGCCACCATATTGGATTCGCCATTTTGAATTTGCAAATTTCGAGTTCAAATTCGTAATCAGCGACCTCGAAAACCCTTCAGTACGGGTTGGAGTCGAAATGGCGATAAAAAAAATTCCTGCCATTCTGGGCACTTTTTGTAGAATTTTCTATGCCAACGAAGGGGTTAAAAACAGTTACATATATTTAATTATGCAGTCAAATTTAAGATACTTCCTGAATGTAATTCCGATGAGTTTGTTGTCAGATTCGTAATCTGGAACTCCAAAAACCTCCGAGTGTTTAGTTTTATCTCGATCAAGCTATATTTCATATATCTGTTGGTCATGTTAGATCCGCCATTTTGAATTTTGAAAATCAAAGATCACATTCATACTCAGCGATACCGAAACCCTCATGGCAACGAATTTTAGCTATTTTCCATGTTAAAACAATACATAACTTAAATGATCAAATCTTACCTACGCTGAATTTAAACGTACAGAGTTGATTTCCGAATTTCTCAAAAACGGGATCAGTTACGATTTAAGTAAGCATGGTTTTTTAAACTCGAATAGTGTACCAGTCAGTCTGTACAAATGGTTATGGTTGACATTTTAGTCGAACTCAGACATGCTTCAAGCTCAGTGTGTCGGACAGTGGAACCTCCATGCGGTACAGCTCGGGTAATGCTAATGCAGGCGGTGGCATTGAAAACAATGTAAAAATGTTATACGGTATTTATAAGCGAATTTGTAGTAGAAAATAAACGTGCTCTCCATTGGGAAAGCATAGATTATGTATATTTTTAATTTGTGATGAACAATAAAAGGTCCGTAGTAAAATGTTGTTTCAAGCTGTGTATAAAAAATTATGCGCGTTAAAAAATCAGTGTTCGCCAGAGCCACATAATTATTGGTATACATTTCTGTCAGCTAGATGAAATAACCTTCAAATTAGACCTCAAGGTCAAGGTTAAGGTGAAACACATATTGGAGCGTGACATTTTCCGCTCTTTCCATATGCAAAATAAAAAAAATCAAGCTTTCTCTTTAAAAACTCGCGACGATATCCGAAATAAAAAAACTGGGTTTTCAATTAAAAATCGGGATTTCAACCAGAAATAACCTTCAAATTTGACCTAAAGGTCAAGTTAAATGTCACCATTCGATGACCCCCTTCAATCCCTGTAACTTTGGTCTGAAACGTTTTTTGATTGAACCAGGCCCCTCGGAGTTGCTGCCACCGATAGATTAAAATGGGATACCCTGTTTTTTGGTCATTTTGAGTACGAAATTTGGTACAGATCAGTCATTTCACGGACATTTAGTCATTTCGCGGCGGTCCGCGAAAAGGAAAGATGTTTTCCAGTCATTTTGCAGACATTATTTTTATGCCGATTAGGTATTTCGCGTACTAAATGTACATAATAGGGGGAGTCATTTGGGCAGATTTTACGCATATTCTGAGTCACGCAGACAGGTTTTATGCATGGTTTTGTGGGTGTAGGTTAGGATAGTATCGGGGGAGGGTGGCGGGTACGGGGGGCGCAGTCCCCCCCCCTGGCATTCTCTGACAGCCATTATTGTTTCTGAATAGGTCCGCGAAATAACCAATCCGTATGTTATCATGTATATTATGTATAGGTTCGCGAAATGACCCAAATATCTCTATACAGGGTGGCCGATTTATCTGAAGACATCGAAATATCTCGAGAACTATGCACAGAATCAAAAAAGTTGTCGGATGAAAGTTGTTCGACACGAAGGGGGGCATCCAGGGGGCAAATAGGGACAATTTGATCCCTTTATGAAAATTTAATATTAAAAATTCTAACATTAGAATTTTTAATATTAAAATTTAGTAATATCAATTGCGAAAATTGTTATTCTGAATATGAAATTTTAATAATGTCCATTCGAAAAATTAAGATTATGAATAATTGATATTCTTCATATTAAAAATCAAAACTGATTACATAAAAATTGTGCATACAATATGGAAGCAATTTTATAAATAAGTTTTCTACCTTCAATAAAATTACATTTTAGGTTTTAAATTTATTATTTAATAAACAAAAAGAGGACATCACGCAATCCATTAAAAAACGCGTCATGTCCCTTCACTCAGCTCATTGATTCTCTCTCTGTATGTTTTTTCCGAAATGAGAATAAATAAGCTGAGCATTGACGGTCAAACCAGCTTCTATTAAACAAAACGAAACTCTTACTTCATTTGGGGATTTCGTCGCCATCTACCGGACCCCGAGAGAACTCACGTGGTTTCATACATGTACATCGCTTGCATTTCGGCCATCACCGGCGCCGGTTCTGTTACATAACGCTAGAGGGCGACATAACTCGAAAATAAAGTAGCATATCATTTTATACATAAGTTGAGTCACACGTAACCAGTTCACCTACATTTTTCTCTACTTTCCTGAAGAGAAGTAAATGGATATCGCGACTTTCTAATCCCCATATTAAAATTTTGTATTCACGGTCTCTCAGTGTAAGACTGTTTTTGAAGTCCATTGTATTGGTAGTAAGTCGGTCGGAGGTCACTTTGCTTTTAGAATAACAACTTTCCGTTTACGTGACTATTTTTTGTCTACCCTTCATTGCTTAAATCGAATTGCAAGTTAAAAATGAATCCTGCTACAGTTCCCGAAAAAATCGAAATGATTCTTATTTATGGTGAATGTAAGAGGAATATTGACGATGCTGTTGCGTTGTATGCTGAGCGTTTTCCAGATAATGCTCGCTCGCGTTCTTTTTTTTACAAAGTTGTGAATGCCTTTCACTCTGATGGCAGCGTACAAATGAAAAAAAAGGAAGCGAAGATTAACAGTTACAGGAGAAGCTAACGAAGTAGCTGTACTAGCAGCTATTCACCAAAATCCACATGTAAGCACACGACAATTACATCGCGATTTCGGCATTTCCAGAGACAGTATTCAAAGAATATTGCATCGTCATAAGTTTCACCCATATCACATTTCACTGCACCAGGAACTAGATGGCGATGATTTTTATAACCGCGTGGTGTTTTGTGAATGGGCATTTCAAAAAATGCAAACGAACCACAATTTCTTTGCTAATGTATTATTTTCAGATGAATCTACATTCACGAACCATGGTGGCGTCAATAGGCATAATATGCATTATTGGAGCGTAGAAAATCCCCATTGGTTACGACAAGTTAATCATCAACGTCCTTGGTCGGTGAACGTTTGGTGTGAAATCATAGGAAATAAACTCGTTGGTCCTTATTTCATTGAAGGTAATTTGAATGGAACAAAATATCGAGATTTCCTAGAACAAGAAGCACCATTACTACTTAAGGATGTTGCTATGGACGTCCGACGGACAATGTGGTTTCAGCATGATGGTTGCCCAGCACATTTTTCAAGAGTAGCAAGGGAAATACTAGACCGTGATTACAATGGTAGGTGGGTTGGTAGAGGTGGCCCCATTAATTGGCCTGCGAGGTCACCTGATCTAACATCTCCGGATTTCTTCCTATGGGGTTACCTGAAAGGTAAGGTTTATGAACAAGTACCAACGACTCGTGAAAACATGGTGGAACGCATAAGAACTGCTTGCGCAGAAATTTCTGCAGATATGATTCTATCATGTATAAAGTCATTTGAAGAAAGAATAAATGAATGCATTGAAGTGGAAGGTCAACATTTCGAACACTTACTCAAGTAAGTGAACAGTGAGACAGTGAGAGGCAAGGGGACTCACGTAAAACAAGCACCCCAAAGGGAACAGAAAAATACTACGTCCACGTCGTTGTTCCTGGGTAACGCTAAATGTATTTTTTCCCGGCTTTGTTAGAATGACCGTATTCCATATCCGCTACGCGGGCGAAAATTGTCAATATTGGAGAATCCAAATCTGCAATAAAAACTGGGGGTTCCTATTTAAGTTTTATTGTTTTTGCCCCCACTCCACCCCCAGGGGATGGGGGAGGGGGTAAATTTCATTATTACTGGATGCCCCCCTTCGTGTCGAACAACTTTCATCCGACAACTTTTTTGATTCTGTGCATAGTTCTCGAGGTATTTCAATGTCTTCGGATAAATTTGGATTTTTATCGATTACAGCGCCACCTGTGAACCAAAATGCAATAGCTCCTAGGTCAAATTCGTGTACTTTTTTCCGGAGAATCCAAATCTGAAATAAAAAATGGGGGTTCCTATTTAAGTTTTATTGTTTTTGCCCCCACTCCACCCCCAGGGGATGGGGGAGGGGGTAAATTTAATTATCACTGGACGCCCCCTTCGTGTCGAACAACTTTCATCCGACAACTTTTTTGATTCTATGCATAGTTCTCGAGATATTTCGATGTCTTCAGATAAATCGGCCACCCTGTATACGGTATTATCAGGAAAGCTGCGTAATGTCAACATTCAAGTTTTACAATACTCAGTTCAGTGCCGTATGCTTCTTGTCCCAATTTGCGAGGAGGTGCCCATAACCGGGCCAAGCCCATAAGCGGCGCACTTCCCCTATATTTTTGTGTGTTTTATTTCATTTTTTTTACAAACTCGAAACACCGCGAAATCGAACCAATAGCCGATCGACACTGCCTATTCGTTATGTATCTAGGCCTCTAGTAGCGGCTTACCTAGCGGCCGTTTTGGGCACCCTACACTATATTGTTTCAGCATCGATTAATGGAATCGAATTACTTCCATACCGGTAGATGCTGTTTTGAGTCGAGGCTTAATATCAGCTGAGCACTAGGACGGCGCTAGTGTCCTATACACATGCTTGTAGCGATCCGATTTAATTACTGTTATAAATATAATTATTATAAACTAAATGAAATAAATATTACAAAAGTGACAGCCGCAGGCTATCGATACAAAGGCAGGTGCAGAAATAGCACCGCGTGCGTTTTGATTCAGTTCGGAAACTCTAGGATTGCATCGATACGGTTTGTGTTCTGTTTATGAGTTTCATATGGTAATATTGGCGTACCCGTTGTGCCCAAAAGTGCGCCGGATCAGCATAGTATTATTTTCAGTATAGCAAAGACTTTTAATGCAGATAAAAATTCATACATACATATATATATATATATATATATATATATATATATATATATATATATATATATATATATATATATATATATATATATATATATGTACGTACCTTTTGACACTCGTTAAGTGTTCTATTAGCAGCCGCAGATAAGGCGCTGGATCGTGCGGGTTCGAGGGTTAGAAGTTGGAGACTTAAAGTAGGGGCTAATTATAACTAAGGAAACGAAGGAGGAGCAAAATTGACTCTGTAGTATTTACAAGCGGCTGTATAGAATCAAAACAAAACCTGAAGTAGTAAAGTAGGGCCTCAATTTCGACTCGGGATTAATTTATATATAGATATACTAGTATAACAAGTTATATTTGTCATAAATTTTCGTGTTTAATTGTTTATCTTAAATTATAAATTGTAAAAAATGTTGTTTTTATGCGATAGAAATGTATCGTAATGCTAAATGTTTTCTTAATAAATACGAAATTGGGTAGATTGGGTACATTTTAACAATTATTATATTGCAACAAAATTTATCTTGATATCCGGATCCGCCATTTTTAATTTTGAAAAACTGAGATCAGATTTGTAATCAGCGACACCGAAAACTCCCGAGTACTAAATTTCAACTAATTTCCATGTAAAGAAAATTGTAGCTGCATGGGGTTAACACGAAAAACTGTATCTTGTGCAGTAAATATTACTGCATTTTTTTTTATCATATGTAATACTCAATAAAAACTGGTTGAAAATTATATTTGGTACATTAAAATAACTGAAATCGTTACAAAGATAATCTCTTAATTTTCTGAATCGATTATTTAAATTTAATTGAAAGTAAATCTATATGATGTATTAAACAAAGTTTTATTTAACTACTTATGGTTAATTATAGAAAGGATCAAATTGAAACTTGGCAATATTATAAAACAGACATTTGATTAGGTTAAATTGATATTGTTTTCGAGTACTTTATTTAAATGCATGCGTAATGTTTTATACGCCGATACGAAGTATCAGTGACAGTCTTCATAGAACTGCCCGAGAACGATCGTTACTCGCTACTCCAAGTTCCTACTATTAATTAGACTATTAAAAAATTCAGGCTTTGACGGATAACTTGTATACTTTTCCAAGTTTCTAGAAACTGAAATCGCCAATAATAGTATATTGTGCACCTAGGGCGGAAAGAGAGGCATTACGGCGCGGGCGATACTGCAGCTTGTGTCGTGGGCAAAGACGAGGCACGCCGTAGGCGAGGGATTAACGATCGCCCGAGCGTGTAATGCATTTCCGCCCGTGGTACACACGATACTTTTTGTCACACCTGTCTACAAAAATGCCACCTTAGCGCCCGGCGGTAACGAGCAGCGGGAGGTAATGAGAACAGCGCTGTAAAAATTAAAAAACGCCCGTGCGCATGCGCAGTTGCGTTGCCGCTGGAATGGCTTACTTTCCGTTCTCTAAACCTACACGGAAAAGTGGCAGTTTTGTGCAGGTGTGACAAAAAATATATTTCGGTTCTGCCGCTATTCAAGTGTACGGCGTCTAAGCTAATTATAATTGTATGCTAATTAATATTGGAAAAAATAATTTATCAATACTTTATCAGAATTAGAAGATCTATAATCCAGATAACAATATATGAATTTATGATCCTCAATTAAATTGTGAACAGTCACCAATATTGAATTTTATGTCTCCATTGGTCGTTCGATATTCTATAATTTTATAACTTGACTTTGAAGGTTTTTCAAACGAAAATGACTTCATGCAGCAAGATGTTAATAATAATTCCTTGAGCAAATCAAACAAATTGAACAATACCAATTCTCTATTGGAAAAATACAATTAAAAAAAATCAGCAATTATCTGCAGCAAGAAAAAATCGGATGGAATTACTGAATTATATCAGATTGCGAGGAATTCTACAGAATAAGTTAATTGCTGACTTAAACGATGAAAAACACTTTGCGACTTCTCGACGCCCGAGGTAAAAATAAAACCGCGTCAGACTTTGGAGCTTGTAACAATTGCGGACATTTTTTTGCCAAAAATAGTATCCATAAACACCATGCCAAATGTGCTGGAACGTCATCGAAAACATCAAATTCAGGCACGTAGTCGAGAACTCATTGAATATGTTCACGAAAGGGCGGACCCTGATATGCGAAGGGTTTTAAGACTTCATCGCGATGACGTTGGAACAGTCATAAAAAATGATTTAGTAATTGTGTGGTACGGAAATTTACCAACATTTAAATTTCGGAAACAAGAGCAACTACCCACAATAATGCGTTCTTATTAACGGCGCTTAGGTCAACTACTAATAACAATGAAATCGATTGATGGAACCTTTACAGATTTAAGTTCCGCTATGGACCCGCAATACTGGAAGGTGTTTGATCGTGATGTCAATCATATGGGAAATTATAATGCAACTTCAAAATTGTTTCAAAACATGGAACAGTGTCAGCGATCGGTACTTTAATGAAGGAGGCCTGCAACATTTGGATAATCGAGAGTATACACCAAAAAGATTATGAAAAGAAACGATTAGCAGAGGATATCATGCACTTATTCAAAGTAAAGTTTAGCCATGTAATTTGTAAGACTGTTACAGAATCTCAGGCTGAAAAAAATTTACTTAAAAACACTACCCTACCTACTAAAAGTGACATAAGAATTTTCCGAAAATATGTGGAAAAGAACATGATGGAAACATTCGATCAATTAAAATCCAAATTCGAAAAAATTGGTGGACTGTACCGCAGTTTCAGTTTTATTATTAAATTGTAGGAGGCCGGGCGAAGTACGGAAGCTAAAACTTGTGCACTTTGACACTCTAGAAAAAATTAACCAAAATACCGCCACAGTTCAGTCCGATAAATTGTCTGAAAATGACTAATGTATTGCCCAAAAGTATTCCTGAATCCAATTACGTGGTAAAAAGATATGGAACAGCGCACCCGGTTGATTTTACACTATCCACGTGAAGCGAAGGTCGCCGACGAAAAGTATGTTTTGCTTTACCAGAAGATAATTCTGCCGAACCTTGTTGGCCAGATATATGCGATCTAATGAGGAAATTTTACAAACAATGTGGATCTTCTGTTCAAGAAACCCTACGGGCGACTTTATTGCGGAAACATATTGGCACCGAATGAATCGTTAGATTAAACGATTGGTGAGCTTGAAGATTTGTCAAATTTTATGGGATACGCCAAGACATCCACCTAAATATCTATCGACAACTCGTTGCACATACGGATATCATCAAAGTTTCTCAATTATTAGAAAAAGCTCGCGGAGAAGATTTTAAAGACCACAACGAAACTGCACATAGCGAAAACGAATCAGAAGAAAATCCAGACAGTGTAAACATAAATGATGACTCAAATAGAGGTATGAATTTCTGATTTTATGAATCTTAATTTAGCAAGCAGCACCAAGAAATGCACAAAACATTCTTACCAATAATTGTATACTATTTTGTTCCATCTTACTCTCAAGATACAGTATTATTGTAGAACATTGTGCAAAAATTATTTCCGGACATTTATTAAGCAACTTTTATTACAAAACTTTTTTTCCTACTTTTTTTATGGTGACCTTACCAAGTCGTTCTATTCCCCCCGTTAAGAGAATACCAATCGGAATTCAAATATCCTGTGATTCAAAGGAATGCAGCCTGTGGAGCGGCATCCCTTTCTCCCTCTCTCACGTTTTGTATAATGATCTGAACTTGAATCCTAACCCACAATTATGTGCATACAAATAAATAATTATTTGAAAAATTCAGCTATGTTATTTGAAATTTTGGCTCCATAAAGGTAATTTTATATGCTTCACGAAGTTGTAAACAAAATTTCAACATAATCCGTTGAAAATTGAGCGAAAATACACCTGAATAAAAGTGGCTCAAAATGCTGAAAAACAGAGAGGGTATTTAAATTTCGACTGGAATCCCCTTAAACGGAAGTTGTTTGTAAGCGAAGCGTCAAGTTAACATCGATAAAGATAGGCTATGTTGCTTTAAAAAAATTAACGTATATTTGGGAGCTATGCATATATATTTTTACGGTAGACAGTCTCTTTGAACTGGTAAAACATTTAACTTTCTTTTTACCTTTTACTTTTTCACGGAAAGTGAATTGATGTATAGCCTTTTAATCCTCACATCTAAGACGTGTCGAAAAGGACTTCCTTCCTGCTGTGTGTGGCTATATTTCTTAAAATGCATTTTCTAAGGATTTCTATAAAGATTGTTATACTAGTTCTAACTAAAGAAATCAGTAGACCAATTTACCGGCCCGCAGGTTTTCTCGTAATCATTTAGCTGTACTGCATTGTTTAAGCACTTCCTTAAAAGGCTTAGCACATCTAATCATTCGGTTTTCATCACCGGTGATGCCAGATATGGCAAATATGCTCATTATTTCACCAACTTTTCAACCCATGTGGCTTGGGATCTACGTTAGATTGCGTTTGATACAAACTATAACTTTCCTGACCACAGCAGAATTGATGTCCGGAGTGTCTAGTTGTTGCCATATGCTCTTACCACAAAACGTTTGACACAAAATAATCACTCCCGATACAATGAATTGAGCAAAACTGCAGATTTAAAGGCTAATTCGCCTTTAAACGAGATCGCGTTATTTCCGTAATCGCCACGTTTTCTGTAAAGTGCAACAAATTATGAACAAGTTTACTCGCCGCGGGGTCGACAGAATATGAATCTTTAGTAGGATTGTACTGGACATGCAAATGTTCTGATAAAAAATATAGACATCGCGATAAAAGCAAAACTGATATTTATCAAATGTAACCGATCGAATATGAAGAAGCCCATAATTGAACACGTGACGCTAGTCACCACTTGACCGTCAGGAGCATATCCGCATAGAACGTTTTTCCAACGTACTCCTCCGCGACTGTCTCAGCACATTTAAAGAGCCAAAACGATATTGAAGTCATTAAGATTAAAATAGTCTCTCTCCACAGAATTCTGCATCGATAAACCAATTAATTCCACGGCTTGGTTCAGTTGATCTATTCTTCTTAACATCTTTACCGATCAATTGTAAGGTAAAGTTATTTTTATCCGCGTTAAAGATTTGTATTATATCTTGCGGTTCATTCCACGCTTCCCTCATGTCACCCGGGAATAGCTCACTGATCTCTTCTCGATTCTCTGCCATATTATCCAAATATCTGAGCCAGTATAGCCAACTCAGGCTAACCCCTAGCGACTAAAGTGAGGAAGCTAGGGTTAATATTCCCTACAGAGTTCTAATTCACGATGCTCTACCCGTGCACGTGACGTGTTGTTCAATCAATTCGATAATGAACATATTAATACACTGCTAGGTGTACTTGTCCTTAAACAGCGAATGCAAAACATGAAGGAATTTTATTCAACATGGATCTTCTGTTCTGTGCGCCACCAAACTCGATGAATAAGTAATTCTAAGAACAACTATGTGCTGGATAATTCAGAACCGATGATTCGGACTCAATCCTACATTTCCTTCTGCGTCCTCTTACGATGTCCTTCGTTGCATTTACTTTCCGACATTGTCCTTCAGAGCTGTCTGATCTTATATCCCCTGCTGTAAAGGATTATGGAATCCCTTTTCGGTTGGATTAACAATGCTTTTATATTTAAGCGAATAAATTTGAGTAGGATATATTCGAATAGTCGAGGTTATATAAATCGTTACATTGTATATATGTCAGTTTATTAAATTATTGTCTATACTTTTTGGTCATGTTACGTAAAATTATAGGTCATTGCATGGAAAGAAGGATCGTTATATAATAGACACATTTTATTTTCACAATCAAAACTCTGGAGTCGGCAATCGTATTCATCTCATAGCAGCAAATTGTCATAATTCATATTTCATTATATCGCAACAAACATTATTACACAAATACAAATTGTCATTCAAAATTCACACGTCATTATTATCATCAATTTTCACACAATAAACATAAGTAGAGGGGATATGACAGTTCTACGCCACTCGCGGTTTCGATGGATCGCGAGGGGTACCTCGCGAGATGACTCGCGAATTAAGATTGCGAATTAAGACCGCGGATAAAAACCGAGAATTGATATCGCGACTTTATTGCGCGAATAATTATTGTAATGCAACCTCTCCCCCCTCGAAACACATGGATGGTATACGAGTTGAGACGCGTCTAAAATCCGTTAGTCATTCCCTTCTTTGGAAAAACACGTGTACCCTCTGGCGCTCCGGGCCTGGCGGTTGGTTTTCCCACCACTCATTCAAAGCGTGCTTGAATAGCGCCGGGGAGGTCGGCATCGGTGTCGACCACCTTTGGAAAAACACATGTAATTTCTAAGAATATTACATAACATGTTGGGACCTATATCTCGTAAAGATGGTATACGAGTTGGAACGCGTCTAAAATCCATTAATCATTCCCATCTTTGGGAAAACACGTGTACCTTTGACATCTGGAGCTCGGTTTTCCCACCACTCATTCAAAGCGTGCTTGAATAGCGCCGGGGAGGTCGGCATCGGTGCCGACCACCTTTGGAAAAACACATGTATTTTCTAAGAATATTACATAACATGTTGGGACCTATATCTCGTAAAGATGGTATACAGGTCCAGACGCGTCTAAAAACCATTATTCATTCCCATATTCGGAAAACACATGCACTTTCTAAGAATATTACATAATATGTTGGGACCTATATCTCGTAAAGATGGTATACGAGTTGGAACGCGTCTAAAATCCATTAATCATTACGTTAATCATCGACCCTCTTCTATTTCTTCACAATAATCTCACCAGCGAATCGTATAAATCCTTCGATAGAACCACGAAGCTATCAGTTTCTATTCAAAATTAACGCTCCGTAGTTCTCCATCGTTCTCTACAAAATAAAGAAAAGAAATGGAAGTAGAACGACGTCTCGATGAGCTCTATACGTGGGTCGAATGTAAATATTATAAAATAAAAAATTATAACGAATCCACGAATATTCGCGAGTTTTATGAAAGTTGCGACAGTGCAATTGAAAGTTTACGACCATATACAACGACAACAGTGGAACACAACATCGAAAACGCTGTGGAGTTGGTAGTCAACCGCCTCATTGCCATGCGAGAGAAAATTAAATCGATGAATTTGAATACACAGGAGAAAGACAAGGATATTGATAATGATGAGAGATTCGATCATCCGGATTCCGATATGGAGCAGGAGATGAGCAATATTTTAGATTCGTTCTCTCCACTCTTCATTTATGAGGAAGTAGATTCACCTTTTGAAAATCGCATAAACACTGGACTCGCGATCAATTTTGAATATTGGGATTTAAATCATTTCTTTGATGCTGTAAAATTACAATTGTTCGATACTCTACGCGTAGCTTTCAAAGAGTACCAGTGTGTGAATGTGTGCATAGTTTTCGGGGGAGAGGTGTGTGATATAGAAACAACGCTACACTCCATTGAGAATTTTGATAGTGGATATGAAAAATTAGATATCACTTCAAATTTAAACAAGTGGTATGAAGAAAAAATAAAATCTCGGATTTCATCAGATCTTGAAAATCTCTCACCCGATTTTGAATATCAAGACCCCCTATTTTTTCAAATTGTGTGCATCGTGTTTTCGGGACAGTTTGTGCATGGTGAGCAGGAAGATAATAAATACTTTAGTAATAAGTACGTAGCACTATGTGCTACAAGTAATTTAACAGAGTGGTTCGACGAAAGAGTGAAGGCACCCATTCTTTCATCACTCGAAGACTTTCAAGAGCGCGACTCGGGCTGGGCATTATCTGCCATAAATTCTCTCGCTATACAAGTGGTAAAATATAATCCAATGCGTGCTGTACGATGGATCGACCTACCCAAGTGGATCAGAGATAAAAAGGCCGTGATCAATGTGCATGGTTTCGAAGACGATTGCTTTAGAAGGGCAATTCTTTCTGCTCTCTTTCCTGTAAAATTACAGGATCATCCGCATAGGCGATCGTCATATATAGAACATGCGAAAAAAATAAAATTTACCGGTATTGCTTTCCCTGTCGCACTTAAAGACATTCCGAAATTCGAAAAGCTGAATGAAATCTCAGTGAATGTCTTTATCATAGCCGATAAGAACGAAGTGCTTCCTGTACACTTGACTACTTATGAAAAGAATAGGCACATCAATCTACTCCTTGTGTCTGAAGAACGGAGGAAAACCCCACAACCCTCCTCATCTTTTGTCTTGGACGATGTCGAAGTCGAAGAAGATGACAGGATAAATTATCATTATTGCTGGATAAAAAATTTATCCCGATTAGTGAGCAAGCAGTGCAGCAAACATGATGGGGAGAAACATATCTGCAATCGCTGTCTCCACTATTTCCAAAGTGCAGAAAAACTCGCCACACATAAACTCGAGTGTGGAAAGAATAATGATTGTGCGGTAAAACTTCCCGAAACAAAAAACAGCATTTTAAAATTTAAAAGTTTGGGTCGAGCCATGCCGGTACCCTTCATTGTTTACGCTGACACCGAGTGTCTCCTCGGGAAAGTAGAATCGGAGACAGCACCTAAGTTGGCCTATGAAGAGCATAAAATATATAGCGTAGGATACTACCTGGATTGTAACCACGACTCGTCGTTGTCCCGTTACCGTTCTCACCAGGGGTCCGACTCTGCTACCTGGTTTGCCAACGAGCTGAAGAAGTTGGCCGATGAAATTAATCAGGTAAACCCTCACTTTATATAATTGATATCATTATTTATTCTTATTTAAAACAACATAAAAATTATACACAATTAATACAAATTATAATTAAACTTAAACTAATATAATACACTTTATATTTTCAATTATTCGTCAATCTTAATTAATAGTGGATGACTTTTGTTTCTTCCAGATTTTGCTAGACACGAAGCCGATGAACTTGACTCCGAGAGAAGAGAATGCATTTCGGTCGGCGTCGATGTGCCACATCTGCGGGGGCTCGTTTACCGACAAAGATGTTGCAGTCAGGGATCACGATCATCTCACTGGTCAATTTCGAGGTGCTGCGCATCATAAGTGCAATATTAATTATAAATTTACTTTTAATATTCCTATAATATTTCATAATTTAAGTGGCTACGACGCTCATTTTTTAATTCGCCAAGTTACCAATTGTTTCGAGAGAGACTTGAAAGTCATTCCTTGCAATATGGAAAAATATATTTCAATTATAAAGCGTGTACAAGACACAAAAATTAAGCTTATATTTTTAGATTCGCTTAGATTTCTGAATTGCTCGCTCGACAAATTGGCATCATATTTATCGAATGATGATAAAAGAATTTTAAAATCTCATTTCCAAATGAGAATGAATTTAATTTATTAACGCGTAAGGGAATTTTCCCCTACGATTACGTAATAGAAATGAGCGTCTTGGACGAGCCATACCTCCCTTCTCGCCGTAATTTTTGTAATAAATTATATGAATGTGAAGTGAGTGAGTCTGATTATGTACATGCAACGAATGTATGGAAAACGTTTAATTGTGAGACGTTGGGTGAGTATTCGGATCTTTACCTAAAAACCGATATTTTATTGCTCGCAGATGTATTTAAAAATTTTCGAACAACACTGTTAAGATCACACGGTTTAGATCCCGCGCATTATTATACTCTACCTGGGTATACATGGGACTGTGCTCTCAAGCATACTCAAGTAGAGTTACAATTACTCACCGATATCGATATGGTCATGTTTATCGAGCGGGGGATAAGAGGAGATCTTTCACAGTGCTCAAACAGATACGCGAAGGCAAATAATAAGTATATGCCTAATAATGACCCGTCAAAAGAGTCAAAGTATTTAATGTACTTTGATGTTAATAATTTGTATGGTTGGGCAATGTGTCAAGCATTACCGACCGGTGGTTTCCAATGGGTTGACAATGTCGATTTCGAAAATGTATCCGATGACTCGGAAATTGGATACATTCTCGAAGTCAGTCTTTCTTATCCGCATGCTATCCATGACGAGCAGAAAGATCTCCCGCTATGCCCCGAGCGAGCAGTTCCGCCCGGTTCAAAACAGCCGAAATTACTCGCTACGTTAAATGACAAGGAACGGTATGTCATACATTATCGAAACTTGAAACAGGCGATCGCCCACGGTATTGTTGTGAATGAGGTACATCGCATTCTGCAATTAAAGCAGTCTCCATGGTTAAAGTCATACATTGACTTGAATACCAAACTCCGCACAGTTGCGACAAATGATTTTGAAAAAAATCTGTATAAATTGATGAACAATGCGGTATTTGGGAAAACCATGGAGAATGTTCGTAAAAGAGTGGACGTAAGTTTAAAATCGAAATGGGATGGAGGAAATGGCGTTGATGCGTTCATTTCGAAACCAAATTTTCATCGAATAGTAATATTTGGTGAAGACTTGGTCGCGATACAACTAAAAAAATTAGAAGTAGTTATAGATAAGCCTATATATGTCGGAATGGCTATATTGGATATTTCTAAAACAAAATTGTATGTGTTCCATTACGATTATGTTTTAGAAAAATTTAAAGAAAATGCGAAACTTTTGTATACCGATACCGATAGTCTTATTTATGAATTTAAGTTTTGCGATATTTATGATTGTATGAAACGCGATATTAATATGTACGATACGAGTGATTACGAGAAAAATAATGAGTACGGTATGCCGCTAGTCAATAAAAAAGTATTAGGGTTAATGAAGGATGAATGTAGTGGAAAGTTAATGACCGAGTTTGTCGGACTCAGGTCAAAAATGTATGCGTTGCGTGTGTTAGGCGAAGGTGAGAAGAAGAGAGCGAAAGGTGTGAAAGAAGTCGTCGTCCGAAAAACAATCACTTTCGACGACTATCTGAACTGCCTTCAAAATATGTCTACAGTTATGCGCGAGCAGAGATGTATGCGTTCAAAATTACACAACGTATACACTGTATGCGAAAAAAAATTGCTCTAAGTCCCCATGATGATAAGCGATACTTGATCGCTGGTAGTACAGATACTTTACCGTGAGGACATAAGGACATTATGGACATAGATGAGAAGTGTGCTATACAAACAAAATTATTAATAAATTAATTAAATATATATATAAGTTTGTTCTTACCATTTCCCAATCCTAATCCTCGTCTGGACCGGATTCGAAATAAGTTGCGTCCGAGTCGATATCTTCAGGCTCAGAATCGTCGCCAGATTGCCATGGTAAACCGTATTGTTCATATACGGTTTGAAGGTCGACAATCTCCTCCATTCTCCTTTTCTCCCTCAGCTTTATATCCCTTTTGAAAGTATTGAGGTATTGACGCAACTCTGCGTCAATTGTGAATTTCCTCTCTGCGGCTTCCTCCTCCAACGCCGTTATCGCCCTTTTTAACACCTCCTTCTCATGATGTTTCGCATCTTATAGTCGCGAATAACGCGAAGACATTCGCATGCCCCGTTATTCAGGACGTATTTAAAATCTCTTTTTCGCCACTGTTGAGTGGCTCCAGTACTCAATTCGGGCGATTTTTTTTCTAAAATCGCGCTTCAATTTGCGCACAGCGTCTTGAAGCGCGATGTTAACCTCGTCACACTTATTTTTCAGCATGTGCTCTGAGGCATAGATGGATTCCCAAAAGGAATCCTCCTTCATCTCGTCTTCAGCATGGCGATGCTCCATTGATTTCCTCACCACTGTCAAGTGGTGAGGAATTTCAGAACAACGAAGCATTGTTAATTGCCCACGCAATCCACTAATGAAGGCGTTGCTTTTTCGCCTATACTCGAGTACTCGCGACATTTTTAAAACAAACACTTAACTTAAACACTTAACTCGGGGGTTTTTTTTTAATACAATGTTGCCCGCGAGAAGCAACAAGTAGACTTTGAAATCTCTTCAGCTCGAACTCGTATATATACCAAAAAATATGCTAAGGAATGCAACATTTAGAACCTTCTCACATAGAATTGTTCAATCTGGCAAACATCTGAATTTTTTCAATCTGGTACACATCTGGATTTTTATACGTATGAATACAAGTTTCGATCCACTATATTAGTCTTAAAGTAATACATTTTTCTTGTAGTCTTAAAGTAATAAATGTTTCTTGTCGATCCATGAGTTGTACTTATGTTCAAAGCCCAACCATTTAACAAACGCTTTAGAACCTTTTTGGCGTAGAATTTTTTCAATCAGGTAAACATCTGGATTTTTAGTACGTTGCAGTTCATATTCATAAAATCCGCCTGATATTCGATTTCCATCCCTGTCTTCTAGTAAATATGTTACTGGACTCGTTTTCTTAACTTGTATTATTTTAAACAATTCAGTCGTCCAATTTGGTGTATACCCCTTTTCAAATATATGTTTAAATTTACTAATACGAACTTGTTGACCTAGTTTAAACTTTGGATGAATCTTTTTGAATCTTTTCGTTCACAATTACATTATACACACGTTCCAATAGTTCTTTTTCATTGTATTTATTCACATCTTGCGGCTTCATTTTAATAGTACGATGTGTGCTATTGTTATAATCATTAACCAAGTCTGGTAAGATATGGAGCCATTGATAATTATCATGAAGGCTAAACTGTGGCCACATTTTATTTTTCAAAGGACGATTAAAGCGTTCGCAAATTGATGCTTCTAGATTACTGTATGTAGAATATAAATTGATATCACGTGTTTTCAATAAATTTGAAAATTTTGAATTATAAAATTCCTTTCCATGGTCGGTATGTAGATTCTTTGGAATTCGACCCATTTCAAATATCGATTTCATGGCAGCTGTGACGTCATCGCCAGTCTTTCTTTTTACTGGGCGAGCCCATGCATACTTAGAGAATACATCGATGACAGTTAACAAGTATTTGTAACCCTTATTTTCATCTGCATATGGAATCATTTCTACAAGATCAGCTTGCCAAGTTTCATCTAATCCGCGAATATCTACTCGCCGCCTTGTATAATTTTTTCTTGCTGGTTTATGAAGCTCCTTCCCGACTTCTCTCTTCTCTTTAGAAGTCATTGTTGTTAAACAGATAAGACAACGTCTTGATTAAAACTGTTGGGTAGATTGTTGCAGATAGTTAATTTATTCTCATTTTTCAGACTAACTAATTAATTCTCCCTTAAACAACAGCAGTTATTCCATTAATCTTCTTTATGGCTTCACTGTTTTTATTGACATTTTGTTCTAGGAGAAAAATTAATGTTTTAGCATCGTGAGCTACAGTACTACTCGCCCTTATGTCATAGGTGTGTTTTTTCAAGTCTCCTTCTATATTAGCAATATCTACCGTAAGACTATCAATCAAACCATTATTTTTATTCAAATCATCTTTATTTTTCCTTACTTCCCGCTCTAAGACAGTGATATTATTCGTAAGATTGCTAAGAGTGTAATTATTTTTATTTAAATTATTCTTATGTTTAGTTATTTCCTGATGTAATTCAATAATATAATTTCCAAAATCTGAAGATATAATCAGTCTCTTTTCTATTTCATTGTAATTGTTATTTATATCTTGTTGCAGTTTATTTATACTTTTTTCAAAATATTCAATCTTCTCATTATTTTTAATTACACCTTACACAGCTCATCTAGTTGCTGTTTAATATCGCGAATAGATGTGTGGAACATTCTCAAAGTAATGGCATCATCCGAATCCGTCGGATTTCCGATATTGCATAACTTTCTTTTCTTAAAATCATAAGAACCGTCTGTAGAAATTTCAACACTTTGAAATACTTGCTTCCGTGCTCCTTGAGACGAACGTCCAAACACATCGATGCTCATTATGATACTTACGTAATTATCGCTAAATTAATAGATTATATTAGCTTCGCGCAACTCCTCAATGATCGATAAAATTTCATTCGAAAGACTCGAATTACCCGCAGCTTGCGATGCTATTAAAAGGCGCAAACGATCGACAAGTTCATTTGGATCATCCCAATGCACGTAATCAAATTCACGGTTTTGTCCAGCAATCATGTATTCAGGCAAATTACCACCCTTTTTTGGAACATCTTTGAACATATCTTTGATATAGTTTCGATACTTGTGGGAAGCATTATATCGAATAGGTTTTTTCTGATTCCAATCTTTCCTATGGGCATTAGTTAAGGTAAGTATACTTTTGTAATTGTTTAAATCAGATTGTTCGATTATAGCTATATCAGCTTTTTTCTTAAATAATAACTCTAGCAAACCTTCAGTAATAGCAAATTTGTGATCCTTTACAATTACATTTTTATTCTTAAATTCTATTGTCGAATCGCCGATTCTTGTAGTACCATCTTCTATGCGAACACCATAAATTGTATCAATGATATCACTTCTCTCGTGAATATTCCTCACCAGTAAAGTCAGAAACTTATTTGATAACCTTTCTTCAGTATGATATGTAGGTGTTTTAATATCACTGCTAAACGTCTGCTCTAAAGGGGTATTATATCCATCAAGTATATATCATCAAAATCGTTAACATCATTAATTTCTATGTTATCTGTTACGTTATCCTGTACGTTTATATCATCAATCGCATTTTTGTTGATTGACATTGTTGTAGCGTCGGCTATTTTTTCCAATGGACTTATTAAAGGTTTGAGGGTTTCACTTATCGCAAGGTCATGCGTTTCTTTACCAATTTTTAATAATCGATGTTTCCGGCGAATAGATTCGCTAGCTTTGACAATTTGACATAATACGTCTTGCTGCTGTTAAAGTGAGGAGGACATGTTAATGCATGCAAGTCTCACTCTGCACTGACTTGTTACAACATTTTTTGTTTGTTCTTAAAATCATTTATGCTTATAAAACAATCAAAACCTTTTCAATATCTTCCCTCTTCTAATTCACTGTCTTTATCTATTACTATAAAGCCATGCTTATCTGTCCAACATTGCGCACATATATCTTTGAAAGTGTTAAATGTCATATCCGTATTGACATGATCATTATCCACATGCTTAAGATTCATTTCATCCTGCCTAAAGAGAACCAGAAAGTTTACGTTATCTCGAATAAGAGGCTTGGGAACACGAGCATAGGTTTGACTGAGATAAAAGCAATCGACACAATTATGTCTACCCATACAAAAGAAAGATCTAATGTTATCTTGCTTCTCGCATGCAACATCATCAAATATAATAATAGAGTTCGGCCTAGCCTCGGCGGGTGGGACTACCTGTTCATTATCGTGAAAAGGAAAGTATCCTATACCCTCCACAGAGTCGAGTAAATTTTGTAAAAATTGATATTTCGGCTGATTTAACGATTTCGAATATACATATATATTTTCAAACTTTAATCCATTCTGATCGATGATTAGACTGAGTAATGTATTTGTTTTTCCGCAATTATACGGGCCACAGAAAAGTGCACGTATACTATTTGGCAGCAACTCCCCATGTCGTTTATGATTAGTTGCATTATTTTGTACAGTTGATGTTAAATCATCAAAATTGATGATTGGGATTTTTGTTGGTTGTGTATGAAATCGCATTTTGATAATAACTGAACATAAAAGTATATGTAGCGCCTTTATATGTAATGTCAGTCATTAACTGTTTGATATTTGAATGATGCACATCTTAAAATGATTACATATGTAAGTAGAAACAAGAAACAAAACCGGATAAAGAGTGGGACAGGATTAGTCAATTCTTTAATTAATAAATTACCGGTAGAACTTCATATACCCGGTTATCAGTACTGTGGACCTGGTGTAGAGGTGTCTTTATGCGTAATAATTTACCAAAGAATCCCAAAGTTAATGAATGTGCAGTTATAAATTTAGACGATGCAAGCGGTCCAGGGACACATTGGTTAGCATATCGGAAACGTGGCTCTAAAGTCGTTTATTTTGACAGCTTTGGAAACCTCACACCACCTGCTGAGTTGGGAAAATATCTCGGTGTAGGTAGCATTATGTATAACCGTGAAAAATTTCAAGACTATACCACTTTTGATTGTGGGCATTTATGTCTCAAATTTTTATGCAATCAGCTGTTTTGTCCAAACAAGTATCAGTTGTATAAATATATTGCATAAAATGTTATGATAATCAGTGTAATTTGAACAATCAGTATGAATGATACTTTTACGTTGACGCTCTCGGGACAGTCTTCAGTATTGGAAGCGCAATACTTTCCACCTTGTAACCTCCACAACGCAGGGCCGTAGCTCCTTTTGTGGTTTTGTCCTAAATTTAAGGGCCGGGGCACTTTTATCTATAGTTGCGGTCCTGAGGCTTTCGGGTGGGACCGAGCGGCGGTCTCGCTCGTCATGTATTGTGGTGCGCATGCCCGATTCCAGGGAGAGGGCAGGACGTCTCAGTCTCGAGAGAGGGGATAGCAGTCGACCTGTTCGAGGAAAATCTCAAGACGAGCACTTCTCGTCCAGCTCTTCGCTGAGAAGTGCCTGGCTTGGAGCCTCTTCCCGATCCTAGTCTCGCCCAGGACTCCCGCTGAGGGATCCTGGCACGACTTCCTTGACTCCTCGCACTAGGTCTCCTCGCTGAGAAGGACTCTGGCGATCTCCATATCCAAATCTCGCCCTGGATTCCCGCTGAGGGATCCCGGCACGGCTTTCCTAGGTCCTCGCACTAGGTCTCCTCGCTGAGAGGAGCTTGGGCGATCTCGGCGTGCAAATCGCATAAACCAATTTATTATTTTCATTTTTATTTTTGAAGGAATTAGTCCTGTTCCGGACCCCGCTGAGGGCGACGGCTGGACTAATCGGGAAAATCATTCGCGGTAGCGCGATCGCTGAGGCGATCCCGTCGTACTCAAATTTTCCGATCAACATTTAATTAATTGCTGCTTATCCGGACTTGCAAATTAATTCCACTTAATAATAAGCATTTTCTTTTCTAGATTCCGCGTATCCAAACTCTCAAACGCATATTTACTTAAGTAAATATCAATAGTGTAAGGTTAAGGTCAAGGTCGTATTTAATAAATATTTTGTTTCTATATAAACGAGTTATACTTGATTTACAAGACCCTTTCCTTGTGCCGTCTGTGTGTGTGTGTATTATAGAACTACAATTGATCAGAGCCTGCAGATTAGATAATTCCGAGAATTATAATTATTAACCACACGGAAGAAAACGTGTAGGTTACAACCTATTGAACTTTCACCGCAGAAGAATTATGCATTAGGCTTAATTGAACTTTTAACGTTTAATTCAATCCCAAATGTTGACGTTCATAATAAATTTCACATTGGTAACCATCAAATTACTGTGCCGATCGGGAGCTATGAAATTGAGGATATAGCAGAATATATTTGAAGCAAGCTATCAGAGTATAGTGATATTACACTAGATATAAAACCCAATAATAATACCTTACGCAGTGAAATCAGGTCTAATCAAGACATTGATTTTACACCAATCGATTCGATTGGGCGAACATTGGGTTTCAATAGACGAATTTTGGAAGCAAACAAGTTGCACATTTCAGATTTGTCAGTAACCATAATTAAAGTTAATGCACTTCGCGTAGAGTGCAATATAACTGCAGGCGCTTACATTAATAACAGTAGAGCGCATACGATTCATGAATTTTTCCCTACCGTGGCTCCCGGATATAAGATTGTGGAAGTGCCGAATCATGTCATTTACTTACCTGTTGTCGTCAGATTAATAGATCATATTCAATTGCGTATTGTTGATCAGAATGGTGAATTGGAGAATTTTTGTGGTGAAACAATTACAATACGACTCCATCTTAAATCTACGTCACAATGGGTATTATGTACAATGGTCAAACCCTTAATAGTTACTATAATAATAAACCACCATGGGCAAAACATATCAGTCGTCATCAAATTCGCAAGACGTTAACACGTCGAAACGTTCTATTTCTGAAAAGCTTGGGACTCAAGTTGCATCATCACCACAATATCAGACAGTGAATAATAAAAACTGTCATTGCCGCTGTTGTATTTGCTTGCTTATCGCACGTTATCACAATAACAATAATGGAGGATCCAATACTCAGCATTCAAAACCCAGTCGTTTTCGACGAATCTGTCGCTCATTACGAGCTGCATGCACATCAATCTTATAATACAAGCTCATTTGGCAAAAATGATGAAATTCGTATTGTTGTGCAACATCAAGATTTATGTATTTTACAATGTAAAAGTTTGATACATGTTAGTGGAAGGTTGACCAAAACCGATGGAACTAAAGCAAATAATACTAATCTAACATCTAACGCAATCTGTCATTTATTTGATGAGGCGCGGTATGAGTTGAATGGAGTTGAAATTGATCGAAATAGAAATGTTGGTATTACCAGCTTGATGAAGGGGTATCCTTCTTACACACCAAATCATGAACCCGTTTTAATCAATGCCGGTTGGATATCTAGTTCAAATCTAAAGATAACAAATGATAATGGTTATTTTGACGTGATCATGCCTCTGAGTATGATTCTC
The DNA here is from genome assembly GCA_030407085.1 of Trichopria drosophilae. NCBI lineage: Eukaryota > Metazoa > Arthropoda > Insecta > Hymenoptera > Diapriidae > Trichopria > Trichopria drosophilae. The sequence goes on along the minus strand of CM059582.1, from coordinate 113,232,223 downwards.
GGATTTGCTGAATATTATCGTAAGATAATTGTAAATGCAAAGCATGAACTTGTTTTAACAAGATATAAACATGATGGTAATGCAGTTATACAAAACGTGGACGAAAATTATAAAATTGAGATGAATAAAATAGAATGGTTAGTTCCATATGTCACGTTGGCTGATAGGGAAAAGATACATCTGCTGCGTTTCATTGAAAAAGATCCTTGCATATCTTTAAGTTTCCGTACATGACAACTTTATGAATATCCTCTATTGCCCGTAGCATCATCCCACGTGTGGTCTGTGAAAACAGCGACACAATTAGAAAAGCCACGATATATTATTATTGGATTCCAAACGGCTAGAAAAAATGACAAGGCGAGAAATGCAAGTCTGTTTGATCACTGCAACATTAGCAATGTTAAAGTATTTTTGAATTCAAAATATTATCCGTATGGTAATTTAAACCATGATATTGCAAATAATCAATTTTCTTTATTATATGACATGTATATCAATTTTCAAATAAGTTACTATAATAAAAATGTTACTGGTAAACCTATATTGAATAAATCAATATTTTTAGAGAAAGCTCCATTAATCATTATTGATTGCTCTAAGCAGAATGAAGCTTTAAAACATGCACCTGTCGATGTTCGACTCGAATTTGAATCAAAGGAAAATTTTCCTGCAAACACTTCTGCTTATTGTTTAATTTTACATGATCGCATTGTAGAATATAATCCCATAAGTGGAAATGTAAAGAAATTGGTTTGAGAGGAGGGGTCCCCATTATTGCGCATGCGTCAATTAATGAATAAAACGCGGTTATACTTTATTCACTAGTGAATCAGTTTCATACGAAATGGAATACATTGTAGACGTGCAGGGATTCCGCGGGCCTGGTAATCGGTTCATACCGAAGGAAATGTCAATAATAAATATTATCGACAGTGAAATTGTGACTTATGTGTTTAAACCACCATATCAATGGGTGTGGTTACCTATACACTATAAGAGAGTCAATAACTGGTTGATGAATAATTATCACGGTTTACCATGGCAACCTGGCGATGTACCATTTGACGCTATAAACGAAACTTTGGAGGATATCGTTAAATGAGCTAGAAAAATTTATGTGAAAGGAGTCGATAAAAAATGTTGGTTGGAGGAAATATTAAACGCAGAAAATGTTATCTATCTCGACGTTTTGGACTGCCCATCTCTAGCAAAACTGAAGCAGCAGCAGCAATATCAATTGTCGGAGAAGTGTGAAAATCATACGATTAATGGAACATGCGCTAAAGAAAATGTAAAAATACTTAAGAATTGGGTATTGGAAAATCTATGTGAACAACCTGCATCTCCACAACGTTCATTAAGGATTTATTACGAAGTAAAACGACTCGCATTGATGGAAACAAAAGATATCGAATGTTTGCCGATTGATTTCATTTGCATGTTTGCCGATCGGCAAATTGAAGAAGCATGGGCTTGCTTACCACCTGCTATGAAAATGCATCCTGATATACGTGAATGTCGTCGATGTTACAAACATTTCAAATCAAGCTATGATACGATAGATGGTCCACCACCTATGATTAAAGACTGCATCAATTGTCAAGTTAAAAGCGATGCATTAGTTGATGATAATGAAAATATGAATTTCATGTGATTGCTATTGTATATCGTTATGTATGAATATGAGAAATAAAAAAATAAATAACATTTATTAAAAACATCTTCTGTATTTTCTTCATCTTCCTTCCTGCATGATATTGTACAAAAAAAAGAAAATGGGTTATTTAAATGGTCATATTTAACAGAGGGGTCGATGATTAACGTAATGATTAATGGATTTTAGACGCGTTCCAACTCGTATACCATCTTTACGAGATATAGGTCTCAACATATTATGTAATATTCTTAGAAATTGCATGTGTTTCCCAAATATGGGAATGAATAATGGATTTTAGACGCGTCTGGACCTGTATACCATCTTTACGAGATATAGGTCCCAACATGTTATGTAATATTCTTAGAAAATACATGTGTTTTTCCATGGGTGGTCGGCGCCGATGCCGACCTCCCCGGCGCTATTCAAGCACGCTTTGAATGAGTGGTGGGAAAACCGAGCGCCAGATGTCGAAGGTACACGTGTTTTCCCAAAGATGGGAATGATTAATGGATTTTAGACGCGTTCCAACTCGTATACCATCTTTACGAGATATACGTCCCAACATGTTATGTAATATTCTTAGAAATTACATGTGTTTTTCCAAGGGTGGTCGACGCCGATGCCGACCTCCCCGGCGCTATTCAAGCACGCTTCGAATGAGTGGTGGGAAAACCAACCGCCAGGCCCCGAGCGCCAGATGTCGAGGGTACACGTGTTTTTCCAAAGAAGGGAATGACTAACGGATTTTAGACGCGTCTCAACTCGTATACCATCCATGTGTTTCGAGGGGGGAGAGGTAGCATTACAATAATTATTCGCGCAATCAAGTCGCGATATCAATTCACGGTTTTAATCCGCGGTCTTAATTCGCGGTCTTAATTCGCAATCTTAATTCGCGAGTCATCTCGCGAGTCATCTCGCGAGGTACCCCTCGCGATCCACCGAAACCGCAAGTGGCGTAGAACTGTCATATTCCCTCTACTTACATACAATGCGGTTAAATTACGCGGATAAAAATAAGTTACATACGAATAAATTACGCGGGTAAAAAATAAAGTCAAAGACGAATAAATTGCGCGGATAAAATAAAGTCGAATATCAATAAATTAACGTTATAATTTGAATTCTTCTTCATCCGTAATATTGAATATAGGTATGTTAAGTATGTTTCTTGGTATTGCGGATACGTTGAATAAATAAATAATTGAATTAAAATTTACGTTTCTACCAACATATTTCGGTCCTCTTCAGCTTTATTAATAACAAAAAAACATAAATATAAATAACAACAAAATAAAGTAAATTTATAAAAAGTTATACAATTCAAAGGAATAAACAATTTAAAAAATATAAAAATAATGGAATAAATAATAGATAACGTAAAAAGTTGAAACCAAAAACAGAACAAAATAATAAAATTTATAAAACAAATTTGTTATATACGTTCTTACCAAAATATTACAAAATATTACATGTATATAATCCACTGACAATTTATTCTATAGATTTTAAACGGTACCCATATATGTTGGATAACCTGTAAATAATGAAATTATTTTTAGTTTTTAAAAAGAAAACTAAATAAAAACAAACACAAAAAATTATAAAATTTTTTAAAAAAAAGAAAAGAAAAAATTCACCATTTTCACAACTAAATTATATTTACTATGATGTTAAATAGTCAGCGGATAAACTTGTACTAATTTTAAATCATCTGTGTTTGGTTTGTACAAGCATTACATACATGAATGACAATGTTATTACATAGTTTGTATAAGGGGATTAATATGTGTACATAGGAACGACTAAATTTGAAGAACAATTAAACGCGATTCTAATAACATTTAAAATTAAAGTAAAGAAAAATATAATTCAGGTAACTGTGACGTTTCGAATCTAATATTAACTGTATTGTGGGTTTTTTTGATAAAATAATTTTCTAAATGTTTTCTTTTTTTATAATTTTGTTCAATTGCCAAAATATTGGTATTTTTAAAATCAAAATTATGATCTGTATTTAATCTGTGTAACGTTAATCCTGTTATTTTTGAACGATCTGCAAAAATATTTCTTTTGTGTTTATTAATTCGGTCCCTTAAAAGTCTTCCTGTCTCTCCTATATATACTGCATTACATTGTATGCATTTAATCATATAAATTACATTGCTATGATGTAAATTATCTAAAGAATCTTTATATGGTTTAATGCCTCCTATATTTGTATTGTATGGTTTAAATACAACTCGAATATTTTTGTCATTCATTGTTTTTTTAATATTTTCGGATACTCCTTTAATGTACGGAATACTAATTGTTTTATAATATTTTTTGGTATCAGGTTTCGTTTCTAAGGTATTATAAATGGAATGAATTCTTTTTTGTAAACAATCATTTATAAGATCCTCAGGATAATTATTTTCTTTTAAGATTCTACGTACCAAATTGATGTTACTTTCTCTAAATTTTACATGAGCCAATTTAATAGCTCGATCTATCAACCCATCAATAAATTACGCGGATAAAATATCATTGACAGAATACATCTAACATACCGCTTTTACCGCATTTGCGTGGAGAGAGGGAATACTTTCTTCTTTTCTTCTTCGGTGATGCTGCGTCCAGTTGTAGTTTCTCTTCTTCGTCGTTCTTGTTTATCGTCTTGAGGACCGTCCAAATTCCGCCGGTCGAAGTAGATCATGAACTGGTTGGTGAGCGTCTCCCCGGGTACCGTTTTTCTTTATAGCCGTCTCTGCTTCCGGCACTTTTTAAATCCTCAAAAAGGAGAAACGGACGGCTAATTTTGCTCCTTGTTATGGAATATAGGGAGTGGAATACGCTCACCTCTGAACTTCGACCGGATTGGTCAAAGTTTTCTGTCGAACACCGCAGATTTCGGGAACTCCGGACCCGTCCCAACGACCTCGTGGCTCTAATTCTTGAAGGTCCGGATTGCAGTGTCCACGTCCTGGTTGATCGGAAAAAGAGAGCGCGAGTACATCCCCGAGAGTCCTATTTATAGGCTTTGATCCTCTCCGGGTTCACCCAACCCCCTCAGTCAGTAAGCGGAATTGTGGACGGAACTGTTTTTTGAATGTCATGCGTCAATTTCAAACTGACAGCCCGCCCGTCACATTCGAATTCCGTGCCATTCGCGCCATCTCTCGGTTTTCGCACATGCGCCCTCAATCCTTCCTGGTTCGTCCATAATTCCGCATATAGAGCGCTCCGACCGCGCTCGGAGCGCCGCGCCGTGAATCCTCGGATCTTTCTGTCTTCCCGCTGTTTATCGCCAAGGCAGGTGAGGTTGGGTTTGGTTAGTCGAGACGATGGCCTTTTCGCACGTGCGAATCCGTCGTCTTTTTTCTGTGCCGGTTTTCTTAATTTGCCCAGTTATTTTTCTTCACATCTTCGCTCCTTCTCTCCTTCACTCCTTCTCTCCTTAACACAGATGTCGCGTTACATATATTAATTAGGGTAATTGAGGTTCACTCGTCTGAGATTCATCGGGTTATTTCAGGTCAAACAGTTATTTATACGGGACCTGTTCTGATATTTTAGTTTAAACATTCACTTCCGGTAATAATATTTCCGGTAATAATAGTTGTTTAATCTTGGAGGTAACGGGAAATATTTTCAGGGTACACATGCATTTGTTTTGCACAGATCTGTATATTTGATGTTAGGAATTCAGTGTTCATTTTATTCACGAATAAGACTAAAAAAAATAATAAAAAAATAATTTTACATTAATAATAATAATACAGAAATTATCAAATAACCATATATTTTTCAACTTGCGTGCAATTACGTGGAATACGACAATTTTCAATATATTTAAACTTCTTTTTAAGGTATACTATCCGAACATTAGAACTTTATTTCAATGACAATGTACTATTTGATATTACCAGCAAATTACGATGAACAAATGTATATTTATAAAATATTAGAGTGTAAGCAACAAATTTCTGATTCCTACGTATATGTTGCATTTGCTTATATAAATATTCTACAGATAAAAAGAAATCATTTGAAACTTCTCATATGTCGGTTTATTTTATATGTCCGTAGATTTGCCTCTTAAATCAACAGAGCAGAATACACCGCGGCGGATCAAAGAGAACAAACGTACTGAAGGTGGGTAATTTTTGCATGTTAAAGCAGTATAACTTTTATTTAATCCAACTGAGAGATAATTAGAAGTGTCGAAATACATTACTCTGCAATAATTCATGCCTATACATCTGAAGCACAGTGAGAAGTCCTACTTATTTTTCCACCAGATATTTTCATGTGAATTTGTCTGTTATCCGAGCCACAAACAACAAATTACCACCCTGACATATGAATCAACATAACAACCTGTCTAATTTTAGTGATTTGAAAATTCATTTGCTGTTAACAATAAATAAAGTTCAAAACATTGAACCGAATATTTTCTTTGAATTTTTTGTAATTCTAAGTTTTTTAGGATTTTAATCCTAAATCGATATAAACTTGAAACTTATTATCTTAGGATTTTTGGGACGACTGAATACCAATACCATATTAATTTTTAAAACTCAAAACAGTGGATGCGTTTTGGCGGTTAAAAATATCCGCCATTTTTAATTTTGTAAAACTGACAACGTATTTGTTTCTTTGTCTCTTCTTCTTCTCCTTCGTCTTCTTAGTCTCACTTACACGGGAAAAATTTTTGACATACCACAGCTCTGTGGTGCGAGTTTACTAGCGTTGGCGGAACTCTGGACTCGCCGAGCGCGCGTATCCTCAAGAGCAGAGGTCTGAGAGCTCTGGCGTGGAGTTTACACACCTCACCTGCGCGCAAGGTGGGACAGCTCATGACTGGAGCGGCTGAACCTCTAACGCAGAGTGTGTTTACGCTTCATAATGGTCGCAGTGTAGAAAAGGCCCCACGTTCTGTATATTAAAGCTAATAAATTTGATATCACTTTATATACATATGTGTGTGTATATATATATATGCGTATCAGAGTGATATAATAATATTAAAATATAAATAAATACTGTAAATAATAAACTGTAATGAATTAATCAAATAAATAAATAATAATTTTAAACCGCGCAACAATTTTTCTCGTCCTGCAATGCTCGATGGTCCATAAATGTTGGAATTTGTTGTACATAGAATAAATTATTAGACAAAAATCTGCATTGTAATAAATAAATAAAAACTTCGCAATTGCTAAATTGCTAAACAAATAGACATAAAAGGCGTATGCATACTCGAAATTTGCAAGAACTAACTCTGAAATGCTTCTAATAGACTCTCGAAAACGATGGCATGTCGATACTCCGGGGACGGCCCATATTGTTAACACAAAATTAATATTATTCCATTAGTCAAATTAATAATTTATTAAAAGTTAATGGCATAATTCATAGTTGGTGACAAAATAAACTGCGTTTACTGTTTTATGTAAATATAATTTTTTTATTAAAAAATAATAACATTTTTATATACGTTTTTATAGATGTGCGGTATTTTTGTAGTACGAATGAGTATTCGTAATTGATGGGTTAAATATTAGTAATTTTCGTTACAAGGGCGTAAAAGTTAATGCTCGCTTTCTGCTCGGCCCGCAACTCTCACATTCATACAAAAAAACATTTTCGCACATGCGTCGATCAATATTTTATGATGCAAGTGTGTGTAAAATGCGCCCCAAAAAAGTGAAAAATGTGTAAAATAGCATTTTACGCACACTGTAACATAAATGAAATTAATTAATAAGAAAATTCTAAGCCTACACAAAGAGATTTACTTATCGATATTAGAATTATAATTACCGTTAAAACCCAATTTAGTAAGAATAGCAATAACCATACATTTTACACCAGTTAGAATACTGATTTTCTTAGTATAGTGCAACCTCTCGACTTACCCAGTAAACGGAAAAGGATTGAAATTTATAGAGATTGATTCGCTGGACCCGCTTCCCAATCCAAATTCTGAATTTTTTCAATCCCTGGCTATTCATAAAAAAAATTTTATAATTATTTAATGAATTTTAATTCTCAGACGGAATTTAAATTTTGTGTTTCCAATTCTTTCGAATCCCTAAAAGATGTCCACTTGTACAAATTCTTATTTAGTCCTAAGGGACGGAATTGAAATATTACATGTTTTTAATTCTTTTGATTCCCTAAAGCCTTTCCTCTTATGTGAATCGTTTTTCGTTCTCAACCCATTGTTTAAATTCTTTAAACATTTGTTCATGCAAATTCTAATATTCTGTTAAGGATTGGCAACTCTTAGTTTTTACTAATAAATAAATCGAAAGTATCGTAGGATAATACTTCGTAAATTTATTGAATTTGTCGACTTGTTAGTCCTATAAAATATTGTGAAAGATGGTAAATACGTCTCTTAAAATTCTAGTAAACTTGAGAAAATATTCAGACCTCGTTTGTTGAAATCATTCCGATTCCCGAAGAATGAAGGTTTTTTTCCAAACGGTTTTATAACGAATCAACAAAATATCACCAATGAAGGTTGGGGGGGGGGGAGTGGAGGGAATAATGGTACTAATGTATTAGTAATGGTAATGATATTTTGTATAACTAAGTCGTCAAATGTATTAAATTTATTTATTTATATATATCATATTTATATTGTCATTATTGAACAAATATTAACCCATTAACGCCCAAATACACATACAATTTACATCAACTTCAACGCTTATTTTCAATACGAAATAAATTTCGAAAAAAATCAAACTTACCAGATTCTACAATTTTCAGGGACGTTCTTTCGAGTGGTGAAGAGAAAATTGTAAAAAATTCAAAATTTATCTGTGATTTTAGCATATATAATAAAAAACAAGTTTTTTTCAGGGCGGATTTCTTACAAATACCGAGTGTTCGATACAATATCGTGCTTTAAATGAGCTAAAATATATTAGAAGCGTGCACTCGATAGTTGTACTTAACCACTTCACTGGCAAAAATACCCAAATGGCGTTCCTCATTAAACTCTCTAAAGTGTGTACCCTACTTTTCATTACTACAAAGCAATATTCTCATATTTTAGACATCAGAGAACAAGATTATAATAATACAAATTTCAGTTTTTGAGATTTTCAATTTCTTTTTAGCTTTGAAATCGGCTATTTTCTGTACTTTTCAACAAATGGCAAATTTCAGTAAAAAAAAAAGATTACAATGTAATGATTACAATATTCTGTACATTAGAAATATTTCATATATTTTTCACTTTTTTTTTTTAAAAAATGAGTTTTATTGAATAATAATTGAGAAAAGGTGGAACGCCATTTGTTGAAAAGTATAGAAAATAGCCGATTTCAAAACTAAAAAAAAATTGAAAATCTCAAAAACTGAAATTTATATTATTATAATCTTGTTCTCTGATGTCTAAAATATGAAAATATTGCTTTGTAGTAATTAAAAGTAGGGTACACACTTTAGAAAATGAGTTAATGAGGAACTCCATTTGGGTATTTTTTCCAGTGAAGTAGTTAAAAGCTACACTGGTATATATTTTCAATTTTGCTATGTTAAATACAAAATGGCCACAGCAGCAACGAATTTCTATTTAAAATTTAACAATTTTTTTCTTCAAAACCATATACTTCTACGAGAAAAATTTCTACGGGCAATTTTGATTTAGAATGAGTTAAAGAATACCCTCGAATTTTTTCAAAATGTATTGTTACAATTTTTAATTTTTCGAAAATTCGAAAAACCTATATTTTGCAAAGTGTTAGTTGAAAAATCTAAAAAAATTTTAGGGCATTCTTCAACCAATTCTTATATATTTTTGTTCTAAGCAAATTTTCTCTAAATTGTATACTTTTTCAGAAAAAAATTACTTCACTTTTCTAGATATCTAGACGAATAATTTATTTTCTTGATAACTATAGTCTTTAGACGAAATTTCCACAGAACAAAAATGTCTTAGAATTGGATGAAAAATCCCCTATAATTTTTTTATATTTTGCAACTGACATTTTACAAAATTTAGGTTTTTAGAATTTTCAAAAAATTTTAAATCGTAACAATATATTTCGAAAAAATTCGAGGGTGTTCTTTGACTCACTGTAAAACAAAATTATCCTTAGAAATTGTTCGCTAAAGTGTATGGTATTGAAGAAAAAAATTGTTCAATTTTAAATAGAAATTCGTTGCAGCGGTGGCCATTTTGGATTTAATATCGCAAAATTTAAAACATATACCAGTGTAGTTTTTAAGTACAACTATTGAGTGCACGCTTCTAATATATTTTAGCTCTTTCAAAGTACGATATTGTATCGAAAACTCGATATAGTAAGAAATGCGCCCTGAAAAAAACTTGTTTTTTATTTATTATATATGCTAAAATCATAGATAAATTTTGAATCTTTTACAATTTTCTCTTCACCATTTGAAATAGCGACCCCGAAAATGGTAGAATCTGGTAAGTTGGATTTTTTTATGTATTAAGATTTTACAAATTCATAATTTACAAAAGTGGGTGTTTCACAATACGGACATACATTTTTGTGCAGTCCTTATGAAACGATTTTGGAGCGTTTCATACTTGCGGTTATTTTTCTCACACTTTGTCCCAATTATGAAACAGTGGGTATAATTCATGTTTTATGTTTTTCCAAAGAAAATCTGAAACATTTTAAAGAACTTTCAAATTTGTATAAGTTAGAATTAGTTCTATGTCTATACTTACAATTAGATTGAACCACACTGTATTTAAATTAATTATAAACCTAACATAATATGTGGGTAAAAAAGCGGGTGAACTTTCTCATTTCACAAAAAATTGTAACCAATTTTATTTAACATATTTTTGCCTCCTATGTACGAATACGACAATAAAAATTAACGTCAAAATATAGTCGTAATCAAGTTTGAAAAAAACGTGTTGTATTGGTGTTCTATGCATTTATTGTAGAAAATGCAAATCCGACAAAAAATGCTTCAAACATAAAGAACGCAGTTTCTTGTGCTGGGATATTTATATACATTACCTTTCACATCATGAACAAAATATATCTAACCTTTTTTGTACAGAATGTGATGCTCTATCTTTTTTGTTGCAAACATTTTGATGTCTGATATGTATTTTTGAAAATAGATTAAAAAATCTATAATAAAATATGTTTTTTTTTCAAACTGTCGGCTTCAATATGCCCAACCGATAATTTTTATAATCATAGTTGGAATCAGGAAGCTAAAATATTTTCAAACAGGGTGAAGATATTTTTTTCCGAGTGAACAATACTTATTTTCAAAATACGGACATTGCACGTAAAACAGTAGGGATATGCTGTCACGTTTGGATTTCATAATAGGTAGGTGTATAGTTTATCCACATCTGTCCGTAATAAAATAATTTTGCAACTGCAAATTGATTTTATAAAAGTAAATTATTATTTCCAAAATCATAACTGTATAATATATACAATAAAAATAATAAATGCTTTAGGTTCTTTTAATTCATTTACTACAACTCATCCGAGTCCTTCAATCGCATCATGTGACATTCAACTAAAGTCGAAACGTTTTGTTTTTTTCTTTCCTATTTTATTGGTAGACGCGAACTGACGCGGAGGCTTGCAATTACCGGGCCAGAGCTCTGAAGCATCTGGAGCGAGGAAATTACACTCTGCAATGGAGGTTTCGGCGCTCGGTGCAACCATTTCTACGTGATCAGTGTAGCTCTGAGTTTACAAAGCCGTGGGATGTCAAAATTTTTTCCCGTGTAGTCTCCCTCAAACTATCGTATATGCTTACGTAATTCAAACTTTTTTGCTTGAACAGTTCGTCCTTCATAGGGTTAAAGATTGTTCTTATCTTGTAAAAGTGAATCAAGTTGAAAAGCAGTCAACCGAATATATATATATAATGTATAATAAAAATTCAATATAGTTTAATCCAATGTCCCTATAAAATCGGATTCAGTTTTAAGATGCTCTCATTATATACAAATGTGCCTGTTATTCTAGTTTCTGAAACTCACCTCGTAATTAGGGTGAACGATTATGCCTCTAAACTCATGTTCTAAATTCCGGAAACCTGAAATGACTTCAAATATCATGTCCTGTATAGTATTGAAGAAATCATAACCTCGATGTATTCTAACATTAAATAATCGAATTTGTTAATTAAATAATCGAAGTTAGAATATCCTTCACCAACTGATCGTTGACAATAAAAAACTTCATCCATTCTAACCTCAAATAATATATAACACTTTTCAACGGAAATTGCATTTGTCCAATTTTCCCAGAAGAGCAATGTTAACATTTTACTGGTACAGTAGTAGTTTCCACTGATCAGAACAACTGTTAACATTGTTGCATGGAAAAAATAGGCGAGTATAGTTACCACTGGAATGCAGAGTAAATATTCCTTTATTTACCAAAAAGCGTTATAATTATATAACATAATTATGTATTTATTACAGATGAACTTACACGCCGAAAAATACGCATCTCAACAACCAAGGAATGTCCCACTACGCACCCACTCATTAAACCATATTTCAGGAAAGCACCCGCTGCGAAGTCGCGCAAACAAAAACAGAGATGGAATACGGAATCCGTTTGCCGCGATGATGGAAGTGTTTGGAAAGGATTTAGCAAGTCGGAAAAATTTATCAACGTCCAAGGAGATGAATGAACTCATCTCGACAACTCCTTCTTTAAAAGGCCGGGATTGTGCGGGAGTAAAAAGTTGGCTGCATACCAAACGAAACTAAGGAAAAAAGCCAAAAAAATGATACCGCAACCTATTTATTAATTTCGAAGCAAATTTTATAAAAACGTGTTCCGACAGTGGAAGAATGTATAAAGGCATTTTCTAAATCGCCAACAATGTTAAAATATAATGCTGACGATATTCAAGGACTTGTCGAGTAAGCTATTCGTGTAACACATGGTTCGGAGAAGGAATAATTCATATTTTAAATTGGTCGAAAAGGATTCGCTGCATCCGCTACACCTACATCTCCTATTCATAATTGTCCTACAATATGTTAGTTAAATATAAAATGTTATTCTTTTATTTTAAATACTTGGTGTGACACTGGTTGTGAGGATCATATGTCCCAAAAAACATGAAAAGAACTTACATATTGCTGAGATTTATGAATTCTCCAAGTTATTCTTTATTATTCTAGAATATGTTAGTTAGACATAAAATATTATTTTTTTAATTAATTACTCCCCGTGCCATTGGTTGTGAGGACGATACGTCCATTATCTACAAGATGGGAAACGAAAATGTCAATGTCAACATTTGGTAATATATATTGTCAATTTTTACTTTTGCAATATTATCAGATATGTTAATTTCATAAATAAAACGATTACTTTTTTCACCGTAAATATAAATATAAATAATTTTAATTGAGTTTAGTTCTCGGTATAATCGATCTTTTGAATAAACAAAAACTAAACCATAATATTATGTGTGCTTTAGATGTAAAGCAACAGAAAATAAAAAATGACTAATAATATTTGTGCTATTACCACGCCGGAAACCTTGATTTTTCCAGTTTGGTATATATTATTACATGATTTAATAATGGATTCACGTTTCCTTCTCGTGGTGATAGGAGTAACAAGTGCCTATTATAAAAAATATATGTACATGTTTCGTCCTAGGAACCCAGGTGGATTCGTCAGTAAGGCGACCCTCGGCTCCCTGTCTTATACGTGCTTACAAGTAACACTACTCAAGCGTGACAAGCTGATTGGACTGCAAGTTGGTATATTTTTAGAAATCCGAAAAATAATCCATACGTATTTTTTTTATCTGCAAAGAAGAGGGTTTAAGAGTTGAAACTCATCCCTGAATTACTCGAAAATCCCTAGAATGTAAAATAATATACACGCAGATATGAAGGAAAACTTATTTCCATAAAAAATGGTGTCTGGGGATTTTTTTGCTCGCTAATTTCGAATCATATTTACAAAACTCAAAATGGCGGACCCAAAGTGGTAGATTAAATTTTACAAAGCTTTTTTGTTTTTCATATACACTCCAAAAATCTCTAATTAGTACTTTTTACGAAAAACGGTTTACAAAATTTGATCCGCAATTTCCGATGCTCCATTTTGAAAATTGAAAATTTTACTTCAGAATCATGGTATTATACATTTTAGTGGGTTTTGAGCAATTCAGGGATCAGTTTTAACCGTTAAACCTTCTTCTTTGCCGATATAAAAAAATACGTATCGATTATTTTTCGGAGTTCTGAAAATATGCCAATTTGCAGACCAATCGTCGTGTCACACTAGGGTACTGTTATTTGTTAGTGTGTAATTATTTGATCTTTAAATGAATTCAGCGGAAGAGGTATAATACTAAAATCAAAGAACATAAGTACATGTATAATTTGTAATAATATACACTGAACTGGAAAAATCAAGGATTTCGCCGTAGTAATCGCACAGATACCGGAATACTATTAGTCATTTTTTATTTTCTGTTGCTTTACATCTAATTAAATTAGTACTCTTACTATTTATATATATATATATATATAAGTTTGATTTCTTCATATTTATACAGTAGTAGAGGAGCTATAGGACTTCTGCCCACCCCCACCTCCCACCCTACCTCCCATCGATGATAGTGTGGAAGAATTGCGCAAGTGGGCCGTAAGAAGGTCAGAAGTGAAAGGCGGTTATTATAAACAATTTCATGTATTATTATTATAAATTTCGAAAGCTGTGAAAGTCGAAAAACATAGATAATTTAATGTGTGCATTGCGTTACATTGTCTAATGAAAAGACAAGTTAATGGTCAACCAATATTTATTATTTCATTAGATATTATTATAAAAAAGTTCTGTTTTTACATCGTTGAAAACGATGAGTTTCTAATGCATGATCTTACAAAATTCAATCCGAGAGATTGAAAAGTGTTGGCCGTTACACATTAGTATTGCCATGTGTCGAAAAAAACAAATTGCAAAAGTCGCCTTCATTAAAGGTCAGATATTGCTACATTATAGTCGCGTACCCGTGATTATGTAGAAATACATCGTAAGATAGGAGCCGTATTGAAACTGAAAGTGAATGTAAAATGACCTTTTCCTCGTGCGTTCTACTATCATCGCTCTCGCATACTCTTTGTTAGACCCATTAACACTAGTAATATACCGTTTTCACGGTCATCGACTATCCGTCCATCACTTATTCACCGTACATTTGATTTCCCGAAACTTGCGAAATGGTATACAGGCCCAGACGCGTTTAAAAGGTCATTACACAATTTCATCAAAACATTTTCTCTTTCCCAAATTTGGGCAATCCGTGACGTAATAGAAAGGAGGCAGCCTAATTCAAACATTCCAATGTAGTATTGCCATGTTTGGACTGTCGACAAACAAATTTCAAAAGTCGCATTAAAAGGTCATTGCACAATTTCTTCAAAACATTTTCTCTTTCCCAAATTTCGGCAATCCGTGACGTAATAGAAAGGAGGCAGCCTAATTCAAACATTCCAATGTATTATTGCCATGTGTGGACTGTCGAAAAACAAATTTCAAAAGTCGCCTTCATTAAAGGTCAAATATTGCTACATTATTGCCGCTTCTCCGAGTTTATGTGGAAATACATCGTAAGCTAGGAACCGTATTGAAAGTGAAAGTAAAATGACCTTTTCCTCGTACGTCTTACTACCGTCGCTTTCGCATACTTTGTTAGATCCATTAATATTAACAGTATACTGTTTTCACGGTCGTCGATTACCCGTCGACCACTTATGCACAGTGCATTTGTTTTCCTGAAACTGCATACAAGATTAATGATGTCGCGTTATGTGTATATCTTTCGATCTTTTTAATGCCCCTGTTGGGAAATCTCACCTTCAATATGACACACCGTTACCGACGTGTATTTCAGACGTTACGTATCTTTTTTGAGCAATTGAAAATTTAGATTTCCTCCAACCTTCGTCACAATTAGTCTAAATATCAGTTTGAAGGTGTCTAGCCCAACCCCGTATACCGACGACCTATTTTTTATATCTCACACAAATTTTAATTACCTGCTACTCTTTAGTGATGTAATCAGCGATTTGACCTCTCCCTTGTCAAGTTGTAAGTTCGAAATCACCGACATTTTCCTCCAACCTTCGTTACAAAATTTGTTCCATCTAGCATCTATATTTCTATTTTCTCGTTTCGTGACATAACGTTTCGAAATCCTTCTTGACCTACATATTTTAAACGCAGATTTTCATTCACAAGGTGTAAAGTCTCGTTTTCGTCTCTCCTCCTATTGAAAACCGTTACTTTAACCACCATCGCACCGCCTCGACTGTAAAACCCATCAATCATTTTGTCGATCATCGAACCTCTTATAGATATTTATTTTTTGTACAATATCATGCAGGAAGGAAGATGAAGAAAATACGGACGATGTATTTACTAAATTTTATTTTTCACGTTCATATTCATACATTACATTATTTTTTTTATAATATTATTATACATCAGAATATACAATAGTTATTACATAAAATTTATATTTTCAATGTCGTCAACTAATGCATCGCTTTTAATTTGACAACTAATGCAGTCTTTAATCATAGGCCGTTCAACATCTATCGTATCATAGCTTGATTCGAAATGTTTATAACATCGTCGGCATTCACGTATTTCAGGATGCATTTGCATAGCAGGTGGCAAGCAAGTCCATGCTTCTTCAATTTGTCATTCAGCAAACATGCAGATGAAATCGATCGGTACACATTATATATCTTTTGTTTCCATCAATGCGAGACGTTTCACTTCGTAATAAATCCTTAATGAACGTTGGAGAGATGCAGGCTGTTCAAGTAGATTTTCCAATACCCAATTTTTAAGTATTTGTACATTATCTTTTACGCAAGTACCATTAATCGTATCACTTTTACATTTCTCCGACAATTCATATTGCTGCTGTTGCTTCAGTTTTGTCAGAGATGGGCAGTTCAAAACGTATAGATTAATAACATCTTCAGCGTTTAATATATCCTCCAACCAACATTTCTTACCGACTCCTTTTACATAAATTGTATTGGCATATTTAACGATATCCTCCAAAGTCTCATTTATAGCATACAAAGGGAACGACATCAGATTGCCATGGTAAGCCGTGGTAATTATGCATTTACCAGTTATTCACTCTTTTATAGTGTAACTGTAACTACGCCCATTGATATGGTGGTTAAAACACTCAAGTCTCAATTTCACTGTCGAAAATATTCATTATAGACATTTCCTTCGGTATGAAGCGATTACCAGGCCCGCGGAATCCCTGCACATCTACAATGTATTCCAATTCGTATGATACTGGTTCACTAGTAATTAAAGTATAACTATATTTTATTCATTAATTAGCGCATGCGCAATACTGGCTACCTCCTTTCAAACCAACTTCATTACATTTCCACTTATGGGAATTATATTCTACAATACCATCATGTAAAATTAAAGAATAAGCAGAAGTGTTTGCAGGAAAGTTTTCTTTTGATTCAAATTCGAGCCGCACATCGACAGGTGCGTGTTTTATAGCTTCATTCTGCTTAGAGCAATCAATAATGATTAATGGAGCTTTCTCTAAAAATATTGATTTATTCAATATAGGTTTACTATTAACATTTTTATTATAGTAACTGGCTTGAAAATTGATATGCATATCGTATAATAACGAGAATTGATTATTTGCAATATCAAGGTTTAAATTACCATACGGATAATATTTTGAATTAAAAAATACTTTAATTACTAATGTTACAGTGATCAAACAGGCTGGCATTTTTCGCCTTGTCATTTTTTCGTGCTGTTTAGAAGGTGATAATAATATATCGTGGCTTTTCTAGTTGTGTCGCTATTTTCACGGACCACACGTGAGATGGTGTTACCGGTAATAGCGGAATACTGAGTATTGGATCCTCCTTTATTACTATTATGATAACGTGCCATAAGTATGCAAATACAACAACGGCAATGACAGTTTTTATTATTCACTGTCTGATATTGTGGTGATGATGCAACTTGAGTCCCAAGCTTTTCAGAAATAGAACGTTTCGACGTGTTAACGTCTTGCGAATTTGATGACGACTGATATGTTTTGCCCATGGTGGTTTATTATTATAGTAACTATTAAGGGTTTGACCATTGTACATAATACCCATTGTCACGTAGATTTATGAGGGAGTCGTATCGTAATTGTTTCCCCACGAAAGTTCACCAATTCACTTTCTGACCAACAATACGCAATTGAATATGATCTATTAATCTCACGGCAACAGGTAGGTAAATGACGTGATTCGGCACTTCCACAATCTTATATCCGGGCGCCACAGTAGGAAAAAATTAATGAATCGTGTACGCTCTACCGCTATTATATTATTACAATTTCATAGCTACCGATCGGCACAATAATTTCATGGTTACCAATATGAAATGTATTATTAACGTCAACATTTGGGATTGAATTAAACGTAAAAAGTTCTATTAAACCTAATGCATAATTCTTCTGCGGTGAAAGTTCAATAGGTGGAAAGTATTGCGCTTCCAATACAACAGACTGCCCGCAAGCGTCAACGATTCATTCATACTGATTATTCAAATTACACTGATTATCATAACATTTTATGCAATATATTTGTACAGCTGATACTTGTTTGGACAAAACAGCTGATTGCATAACAATTTGAGACATAGATGTGCACAATCAAAAGTGGTGTAGTCTTGAAATTTGTCACGGTTATACATAATGCTATCTACACCGAGATATTCTCCTAACTCAGCAGGTGGGGTGAGGTTTCCAAAGCTGTCAAAATAAACGACTTTAGAACCATGTTTTCGATATGCTACCCAATGTTTCCCCGGTCCGCTTGTATCATCTAAATTTATGACTGCGCATTCATTAACTTCGGGATTCTTTGGTAAATTATTACGCATAAAGACACCTCTAAAATTCGGAATTCCAGCTTCTTTCGAATATCTTAATATATCTGCATCTGTGAGGGCTCGATGTGGTAGCTTTACAAGTTTTTTCGATTTCTTCTACATTTAACACCTAATCCCATTTTATATGGTTTGAATTTTAAACCTAGACCATTTTTATAAGGTTTAAGACATAACACTTTAACTATAGATATTGCCTCCATAGCTCGATTAGCTTTCGAGCAGCTTATGCATCATTAACAGCCTTGGTATATACCTGCTGTGCCACCGGCTAATGCACCGACAGCATTTAATCCTGCAAATATGGATGCTAGGAAAGGCAAGAATATATATCGATAGCTGTCGAGTTTTTTGTATGAATCGTTTGCCACCGGCTTCTTTTACGGCTTTACGTGCCCTTTTCAAAGCGCTCGATATAACAATTTGAACATTATTACTTGGTGACATTGACATTTTAGCAGCCCCAATAATGTTGTTCAAAGATGATATTTTCTTTTTTGACGCTTTCTTCTTCCTTTTCAGTCCCATGCCTAATTTACTTTTCATTTTCATTGTGTTTGCAACACCCTAAGCTGCCGCCTTTTCTGCAATGCCTGCGTCTTTTGCTAAAACTCGCTTCCAAGCCTGCGCCGCTAATATTCGATCGGCCTCGCTTCTACCGGTGAGATTTTCACGAGTTTCGGAATAAGCGATGTCGTGTTCCTTGCAAGCCCTATCTAACGGTTTTATCCCTGATTCTCATATTGCTAATCGTTGCTTCAATTTTGTACCAGGCCCGCAGTACTGATAACCAGGTATATGAAGTTCTACCGGTAATTTATTAATTATAGAATTGACCAATCCTTTCCCACTCTTTATCCGTTTTTGCTTCTTTATTTTACTTACACATGTAATCATTTTAAGTTGTGCATCATTCAAATAATAAACAGTTAATGACTGACATTACATGTAAAAGCGCTACTTATACTTTTATGTTCAGTGATTATCAAAATGCGATTTCATAAACAATCGACAAAAATCCCAATCATCAATTTTGATGATTTAACATCGTCTGTACAAAATAATGCAACTAAGGATAAACGATATAGTGAGTTGCTGCTAAATAGTATACGTGCACTTTACTGTGGTCCGTCTAACTGCTGAAAAACAAATAAACTACTCAGTCTAATCATCGATCAGAATGGATTAAAATTTGAAAATATATATATATATATATATATATATATATATATATATATATATATATATATATATGTGTGTAGTCGAAAACGTTAAATCAATTTTTACAAAACTTACTCGACTCTGTTGAGGGTATAGGATACTTTCCTTTTCACGATAATGAAAACGTAGTACCACCCGCCGAGGCCAGGCGAAACTCTATTATTATATTTGATGATATTGCATGCGAGAAGCAAGATCACATTTGATCCTTCTTTTGTATGGGTAGACATAATTACGTTGATTGCTTTTATCTTAGTCAAACGTACGCTCGTGTTCCCAAGCATCTTATTCCAGATAACTTAAACTTTTTGATTCTCTTTAGACAGGATGAAATGAATCCTAAGCACGTCTATAATGATCATTAAATACAGATATGCCATACAACACTTTTAAAGATATATGCACGCAATGTTAGGCAGAAAAGCATGGATTTATTGTAATCGATAAAGATAGTGAATTAGAAGAGGGAAGGTATCGAAAAGGTTTTGATTAGCTTTTATAAGCATAAATAATTTTAAGCACAAATAAAAATTGATGTAACAAGTCAGTGTAGAGTACGACTTGCATGCATTAACGTGTCTGCTCCACTTAAACAGCAGCAAGAAGTTTTACGTCAAATTGTCAAAGCTAGCGAATCTATTCGCCGAAAACATCGATTATTAAAAATGGGTAAAGAAACGCATGACCTTGCGATAAGTGAAACATTCAAACCTCTGATAAGTCCATTAGAAAAAATAGCAGACGCTACAACAATGTCAATCAACAAAAATGCGATTGATGATATAAACGTACAGGATAACGTAACAGATAACATAGAAATTAATGATGTTAACGATTTTGATGATATATACTTGATGGATATAATACCCCTTTAGAGCAGACGTTTAGCAGTGATATTAAAACACCTACATATCATACTGAAGAAAGGTTATCAAATAAGTTTCTAACTTTACTGATGAGAAATATTCATGAGAAAAGTGATATTATTTATACAATTTATCGTATTCGCAAAGAAGGTGGTACTACAAGAATCGGCGATTCGACAATAGAATTTAAGAATAAAAATGTCAGTGTTACGGATAACAAATTTGCAATTACTGAAGGTTTGCTAGAGTTATTATTTAAGAAAAAAGTTTATATTGCTATAATCCAACAGTGTGATTTAAACAATTACAAAAGTATACTCACCTTAACTAACGCACATAGGAAAGATTGGAATCAGGAAAAACCTATTCGGTATAATGCATCCCACAAGTATCGAAACTGTATCAAGGAAATGTTCAAAGATGTTCCCAAAAAGGGTGGTAATTTGCCTGAATACATGATTGTTGAATAAAACCGCAAAATTGACTACGTGCATTGGGATGATCCAAACGAACTTGTTGATTGTTTGCGCCTTTTAATAGCATCGCAAGCTGCTGGTAATTCAAGTCTTTCGAATGAAATTATATCGATTATTGAAGAGTTGCGCGAAGCTAATATAATCTATTATTTGTGTGATAATTACATCAGTATCATAATGAGCATCGATGTATTTGGACGTTCGTCTCAACGAGCACGGAAGCAAGTATTTCAAAGTGTTGAAATTGCTACAGATGGTTCTTATGATTTTAAGAAAAGAATGTTAAGTAATATCGGAATTCCGACAGATTCGGATGATGCCATTACTTTGAGAATATTCCACACATCTATTCGCGATATTAAACAGCAAATAGATCAACTGTGTAAAGGTGTAATTGAAAATAATAAGAAGATTGAATATTTTGAAAGAAGTGTAAATAAAATGCATCACGATATAAATAAAAATTACAATGAAATAGAAAAGTGGCGGATTATATCTTCAGATATCGGAAATTATACTATTGAATTACATCAAGAAATAACTAAACATACCAGTAATTTAAATAAAAATAATTACACTCTTAGCAATCTTATGAATAATATCACTGTTTTAGAGCGGGAAGTAAAGAAAAATAAAGATGATTTGAATACAAATAATGGTTTGATCGATAGTCTTCCGGTAGATATTGCTAATATAGAAGGAGACTTGAAAAAACATACCTATGTCATAAGAGAGAGTAGTACTGTAGCTGACGATGCTGAGAAATTAATTTTTCTTCCAGAACAAAATGTTCTTAAAAACAGTGAAGCCTTAAAGAAGATTAACGCAATAACTGATGTTATGAAGAGGGACATTTCACATTTGTACTCCTTAAGGAAGATTTAATTATATTTTTAATTAATTTATTAATAATTTTGTTTGTATAGCACACTACTCATCTATGTCCATAATGTCCTTATGTCCCCACGGTAAAGTATCTGTACTACCAGCGATCAAGTATCGCTTATCATCATGGGGACTTAGAGCAATTTTTTTTCGCATACAGTGTATACGTTGTGTAATTTTGAACGCATACATCTCTGCTTGCGCGTAAGTGTAGACTTATTTTGAAGGCAGTTCAGATAGTCGTCGAAAGTGAATGGTTTTTTGAACGAAAAGTACTTTTACATATTTCGCTCTCTTCTTCTCACCTTCACCTAACACACGCAACGCATACATTTTGGACCTGAGTCCGACAAATTCGGTCATTATCTTTCCACTGCTACGTGGATCGACTTCGATTAATTTTTATATTTCTTATTAATAATTATCTTTAATCAGGTTATGTACATTGTTTTATATTTGAAAAGAAACTTTATTATAAAAATCCTTGGTGACGAGCTGCGGCTCAAGTCGCTTCCTGGACACAAGTGACTAGTTGACGAAAAAGGTCGTTGTATCTTTTCAAATTTTAGAACATTCGAGAACAACCGAATTTGACATTCCGCGAAACATTACTAAATGTCAACGGTGACAGCTCGTTCAAATTTCAAATTATTATACAATATCAATACAACTAAGCCTAAACTCATCCACTTATACAACGCTCGCTTGCTACTCTCCAAATACACAGATATAGTATTAACTTTTAAACGGACCGAATATATCAACAATTATAGCGGTACGTAACACCACTACATTCATCCTTCATTAACCCTAAAACTTTTTTATTGACTAGCGGCATACCGTACTCATTATTTTTGCGATAATCGCTCGTATCGTACATATTAATATCGCGTTTCATACAATCATATACATCATTACACTTAAATTCGTAATTTAAACTATCGGTATCGGTATATAACAATTTCGCTTTTTCTTTAAATTTTTCTAAAACATAATCGTAATGGAACTCGTACAATTTAGTCTTAGAAATATCTAAATCAGCCATTATGACATATATAGGCTCATCTATAACTACTTCTAACTTTTTTAGTTGTATCGCGACCAAGTCTTCGCCAAATATTACTATTCGATGAAAATTTGGTTTTGAAATAAACGCTTCAACGCCATATCTTCCATCCCTTTTCGATTTTAAACTAACATCCACTCTTTTACGAACATTCTCCATGGTTTTCCCAAATCCCGCATTGTTCATCAAATTGTACAAATTTTTTTCAAACTCATTTGTCGCGACTATGCGGAGTTTGGTATTCAAGTCAATGTACGACTTTAACCATGGAGACTGCATGAATTTTAGTATCCTATAAAGTTTATTTAAAATAATACCGTAATGTATGTCATACCGTTCCTTGTAATTTAATGAAGCGAGTAATTTCGGTTGTTTTGAACCGGGCGGAACTGCTCGCTCGGCGCATGGCGGGAGTTCTTTCTGCTTATTGTATATTTCTCCACGGTAGGTCAAGTCGACTTCGAGAATATATCCAATTTCCAAGTCATCGGCTACATTTTCAAAGTCAACGTTTTCCACCCATTCGAAACCTCCGGTAGGCAGTGATTGGCTCATTGCCCACCCATATAGATAGTTTATATCGAAGTACATTAGGTACTTTGACTCTTTTAAAGCGTCATAATCGGACATGCATTTATTATTTGCCTTCGCGTACCGGTTTGAACATTGAGAAACACCTCCCCTTATATCGCTCTCGATAAACATTATCATGTCTACATCTGTAATTCCAACTCTACTCGAGTTTCCTTGAGAGTACAGTCCCAAGTATATCCAGGTAGAGTGTAATAATGTGCAGTATCTAAACCGTGAGATTTCAACAGAGTTGTGCGAAAATTCCGCAAGTAGAAGGACATCTGTTTTCAAATATAAGTCTGAATACTCAACTAGAGTGTTACACTTAAATACGTTCCACACATTCATCGCATGTACATAATCATTCTCACTGACATCACACTCGTACAGTTTATTTAAAAATTTGTCTCGAGAAGGAAGGCGTGATTGATCTAGGACGCTCATTTCGGTTATGTAATCGTAAGGGAAACACCCTTTACGTATTAATAAATTGAATTTTTTCTCATTTGGAAAGTGGGATTTTAAAACTTGTTTTTTTGCATTACTTAAATAAGGCGCCAACTTTTCGAGGGAGCAGTTTAAAAATCTAGGGGAATCTAAACATGTGAGCTTAATTTTTGTCTCTTGTACACGCTTTATAATCGATATACAGGGTGATCCAAAAGTCCCGGAACAGCAAAATATCTCAGCGGGAGTGCATTTTCGGGGAAAATGTTTTAGACAAAAGTTTAAGGATTTTTCCCTGGCTATTTAATGGCGATATTGAATTTGACCTTGAACATGACCTTGGAGGTTATTTCAAGGTCAAGTTAATTTTTTTAAATGGGAACCCCTATTTTTTTTCACGGATTCGGAAAGAGCACAAAATTTTACGTCCGAATATGCTATGGCCGTTTTTTTCGGCAAGGTCATTTCAAGGTGAAACTTAAAACTCCCGTGACGGCGAAATATCTCAGAGGGTGTGCATTTCTTTGGAAATTGTTTCAGACAAAAGTTTAAGGATTTTTCCCGGGCTATTTAATGATAGCACAGAATTTGACCTTGAACATAACCTTCAAGGTTATTTCAAGGTCAAGTTTGTTTTTTTTTAATGGAAACTGCTATTTTTTTCACGGATTCGGAAAGAGCACAAAATTTTACGTCCGAATATACTATGGCCGTTTTTTTCGGCAAGGTCATTTCAAGGCCAAACTTAAAACTCCCGGAACAGCGAATTAACTCAGCAAGAGGTCATTTTCGGGTAAAATGTTTCAGACAAAAGTTTCAGGATTTTTTCCGGGATATTTAATGCTAGCATAAAATTTGACCTTGAAAATTACCTTGAAGATTATTCTCAGGTCAAGATTATTTTTTTTTTTAATTGGAACCCCGTTTCATTTTCTTAACGAAGTTATGAGGATCTTCCGGTATTGAGAGTGGTTAAATTCATTTTGTTCAGTCGATGCTATTACTGGACGATCTGCTCTAGGGAGATCCTTTACAGTGCCGTAAACTTCGAAACAATTTATTGTTCTGCCAAAAGTCGATTTAGGAATCAGTTCCTGTCCCTCGCTTGTCCTCTAATTTTGTAAATAGAAAAATAAACTGTTTAAAAAAAGTGTATACATACATCTTACGCAACACTTGTGCAAAGTGAACTTGGGCGCGCGAACAGCGACAGAGAGCACGAGTCACCAGCGAAGTAAATAAACAACATACATTCACATTGAATTTATACATACGTGTACAGTCTTATAAGGTTACATTTTGGTCTTAACTTTATCGTTTTGTGAGATACATGGATTTCCTATCTAAACGCCTTTCCTATCTAAACGTATTAAGCATCATTTCAGTAACAAAATACATACGTATATTTCGTACAAAGAGCAATGGCTGCGCTAAGTGAACGAGAAAGAATAACCATTCTCATGATGAGAGGCTGGGGTGATAACCAGCGATCTTTAGAGAATGTGCGAACCTTATTTAACGCATCATTTAGAGAGGGACGAGAACCGATTTCTAAATCTACTGTTAGCAGAACAATAAATCGTTTTGAAGTTCACGGTACTGTGAAGGATCTCCCAAGAGCAGGTCGTCCAGTAACAGCATCAACTGAAGAAAATGAGTTGAATGTCGCGCTGTCAATAACGGAAGATCCTCATACTTCCATCAGGAAAGTTAAACAGCAGCACGACTTATGTTACGGTACAGTACAACGGATCTTAACTAAAAACTTAAAATTTCACCCATACAAAGTTAGACTCGTACAACAATTGAATGAAAACGATCCTGATAGACGCCTACAGTTTGCGGAATTAATGATGAATAGAATAGATGCTGATGCCGGTTTCTTGAATCGCATCGTATTTTCTGATGAAGCTACATTCTTCTTAAATGGGGCAATCAATAGACATAACATGTCTTATTGGAGTGAAACCAATCCTAATTGGATGGTCGATAGTCGTTCTACTCAATATCCTGAAAAAGTAAACGTATGGGCAGGTATTATAAACAATGCGGTAGTTGGGCCCTTCTTCATCGAGGGCACCCTTACTGGTCAAAAATACCACGATATGTTGAGGGACGACATCATCCCTGCTATTCAGGTTATTGTAGGCGAGGATTTCGATCAGACTTGGTTTCAGCAAGATGGTGCAGCACCCCATTATGCAACAGATGTTCGCAATTATTTGAGTGATGTATTCGCAGAACGGTGGATAGGTCGAAGGGGTGTAATAGAATGGCCACCAAGATCTCCGGATCTTACGCCCCTTGACTATTTTCTATGGGGTTATCTCAAAGATAGAGTGTATCGAACGAAACCGGTGAATATTGAGGAAGTAAAACAACGAATACGGGATGAGATCGCGGCTATAGAACCAGATATGATTAAAAAAGTCGTATCGACTTTTTATAATCGCTTGGGATATTGCCAAGAAGTTCATGGCAATCACTTTGAGCATAAGCTTTAGTAAGATACATAATTTCATCAAAATCTTAGTATACCCATCTTGCCTTAAATGTCTGGGGACACCCACACACACACACACACACACGCACACGCACACGCACACGCACACGCACACGCACAGGTGACGGCGAGGGGAACCACCTGAACAAAGCACCCCGAAGAGGTGTAAACCCGACCGTGCTACCTCCACGCGGTACATCTTGGGTAATGCTAAAGCCAGCGGTAGCATTGGAAACAATGTAAAAATGTTACCCATACATACGGTATTTATAAACGTATCGGATGTAAAAAAAATGTATATTTTTATCCGGGAACAATGATAATGCATTGCACTCTGGAAACTCTGGAAACATTACGAAAATGAAACGGGTTTTCAATTAAAAAAAAATAGTCTTGAGCTTAGAATAAGCCTCAAGGTAATTTTCAAGGTTAAATTCAATGGTGCCTCTTGCTGAGTTAATTCGCTGTTCCGGGAGTTTTAAGTTTGGCCTTGAAATGACATTGCCGAAAAAAACGGCCATAGCATATTTGGACGTAAAATTTTGTGCTCTCTCCGAATCCGTGAAAAAAAATAGCAGTTTCCATTAAAAAAAACAAACTTGACCTTGAAATAACCTTCAAGGTCATATTCAAGGTCAAATTCTGTGCTACCATTAAATATCCCAGAAAAAATCCTTAAACTTTTGTCTGAAACAATTTCCAAAGAAATGCACACCCTCTGAGATATTTCGCCGTTACGGGAGTTTTAAGTTTCACCTCGAAATGACCTTGCCGGAAAAGTCGATCATATCATACTCGGACGTAGAATTTCCCGCTCTTTCAGAATCCATGAAAAAAAATAGGGGTTCCCATTTAAAAAAATTAACTTGACCTTGAAATAACCTTCAAGGTCATGTTCAAGGTCAAATTCAATATCGCCATTAAATAGCCAGGGAAAAATCCTGAAACTTTTGTCTGAAACATTTTCCTCGAAAATGCACTCCCGCTGAGATATTTTGCTGTTCCGGGACTTTTGGATCACCCTGTATATTTTTGAGTAGTGCAAGGAATGACTTTCACGTCTCCCTCGAAACAATTGGTAACTTCGTGAATTAAAAAATGAACGTCGAAGCCACTTTAATTGTTGAATATAACAGGAATGTTAAAAGTAAATTTATAATTAATATTACACCTATTATGCGCAGCACCTCGAAATTGACCAGTGAGGTGATCGTGATCCCTGACCGCTGTAATGCTGCCGCTATCTCCTGATCCTCTTCTTCACACCAGAGGGGAGCGACCTGCTCCTCGACTGGGACGTCGTCGGGTCCGGGCTCCTGTAGGAGCTTTCGCCCGGGGTGGGCGCCTCCTCTCTGCGCACACCAGTCATCAGGATCGCGAGGACTCCTCCCGACTGCTCTCGGGGGTCCCCTGTTACGGCCGGTGGAGTGCCCTCGTCTCCCGTTGGCCACTCCACTATCGTGGCCTCCTACCTATCGGGGCCATACAACGGCGGTCTCCATTCCAGTTCGCAGAGGGGGGGGGGGCGCCTCCCTCCTCTCCGATTCACTGTTGTTGATCTCCACATCTGTAACAGGAATGTAAACGGAATTAATTCTCGAATCGACGGGATCCGCGGGGTGCAACGTTTTAGGTCCGTAACGTGGACTTTCGTCACTCTTCGCCCAGTTTCACCGCCCAAGTCACACACGACGGGAGAAATTACGTTTCCGACGCGGAACGGCCCCTCGTATCGCAGCGCGAGTTTCGCGGAAAATTTATCCGCGCCCGACGACAGGACGTGATTTCGCCGTAACACTAGATCCCCGGCATTAAATCGAATGTCACGTCTGCCGCGGTTATATTGTCGACGCTGGCGCTCGCTCGCTCGGTCTTGAAACCGACGTACCAGATCCCTTAGGGCACTTAGACGTTTCAGACGTTCTTCCCATTCTTCATTCTCGATGCGTAGCACTGGCGCTTCCCCCTCTAATCGAAGCCTCAAACTCTTGACCGGGACGGCTGTCGGCCAAAATTTAGGAAAGTCGGTGACACTTTCGTGCTCTCCTGTACGGCAGTGTTGATCGCACTCCGGAACTCGGGCAAATCCAAGTCCCAGTCTCGATGATCGGCACCTATAAATGTGCGGATCATAGTTGTGATCGTCCGGTTCCCTCGCTCAACCGGGTTGGCCTGGGGATGGTACGGAGACGTAGTAATCGATCGCACTCCGTACTCCGACAACATATTGACCATCACTTCGTTCCGGAATTCCTTTCCATTATCCGTTACGAGGTATGAAGGCATCTCCCATCGGAATAATACAAAGTCTTCGAATTCTCGAGCGATATTTCTGCCATTGGCGGTCCTCAACGCTTTCAACTCCACCCACCTGGTGAACATATAGGTGAACACGAGGATGTGCCGATTCTGTGCACGGCTAGGCGGAAATGGACCCATGATATCAGCGGACACAACGGTCCACAGCTTTTCAACGATCCGTTGACCCATTAATCCTGGTGGCCCGCCCTGCTCTGGCTTCTGACAGTCGCGACACTCCCCGATAAATCGCTGCACATTATACCGAAAGCCAGGCCAGTAGTACTCTACTGCTAGACGGCAATACGTCTTCTCGACGCCATAGTGTCCGGCATGCGCCTCCTCATGCGTATTGCTGAGGGCTTGCGCTCGCAATCCGACCGGCAGTACCAACTTCCAGCGGTTCTCACCTCCTGTCACAGGGTCCAATAGTGAATCAAATCGGGCGTGATATAGCCGATCGTCCTCTAGTCTCCACTCGGGGAACCGCTCAGGATTAGCTCGGTCTTGACTGAACTCCTCCTCTCGTACCAGTCGTCTTTCTCCGCTGCTACTCGCATGGCTCCGACGTCCTCTTCAATCCTTCAGGAAAGGGTGTCCGGGACATGATGCAACGCTCCTTTCTTACGACGAATGGTGAAATTCCATCCCTGCAACTCTAAGGCTCAGCGAGAGTTAACGTCCCGTTGGATCTCTTAGTTTGCGCAGCCACTGAAGGCTGCTGTGGTCGGTTATGACCTCAAATGCATAACTTCTCTGTAGTCGAGTAATTCTTTTCGGCGGTGGTGAGGGTACGACTCAAGACCTCCGTAGCACTGGGGCCTCCGTCAGTGCTGCTTTCAGACTCTCAAATGCCTGCTCTTGCTCCTCGCCCACTCCCATTGCTGATTCTTCCTGGGCAGCTTGGTTAGTGGAAGTCTATTCTCGGCGAGTTTTTCGAGAATCTTGTTATCAATAAATACTAAATTTTAACAGTGAATATTTGATTTGTACTTCATTGCCTAGAATATGTTCAACTGAAATACCTTTTTGGAAGCAATGTTGAAATAATCAATAATATGCACATTTACGTGTGTATCATTTTTTTCTGTAAATGGACTTCTTACAATTCTCTGGCAGAGTTTCCGATTGTTCTTTCTTTATTTGCCCATCAACATTCATTTAAAAGTAGTTGCGTGACTTCATCAATGAAAAACTCAAAATTTTTTAAATATTTATCGACAGTTATCAGTAAAAATACAATATAAATTCACAATATTATTAAAAAATGTTAAATTATTCTTTACCAACATATAAAAATACTTCTAATAAATAATGTCAAACAGAGCATAAGAAGTGTCTTCATTACTTGCACGTTTTGAAGAATACGTTTATGATTTTATCTATCTTCAAAGTCTGTTCTTTTACAAATAATAATTATGAATTTACATTATTTTTCTGGTCAAACTTTCGATTAATGTTTAGAAACTGAAAAGCGTCACGATTCAGGGCCCAAAATAAAAAATTTATTTAAAAAACATTGTCTTCTCACAATTTTTTTAAGTTACGTCTAGGTATTCGACATAATTCTGTAAGGATTTTCAATTCTCCACCTGACCAATTCCATTTCAAATTATGCAATAAGTTTGCAATGAATTCAAAATAAGTTTGAAATTTAAAATCATGTTTTATACGTTTTTATTGTTCTTTTAGGTGAATTGTTTTGCAAACAAAAATTTGTTTGCAAAGTTACGACCTACACAAAAATTTCGCTGGTGATTTCATTTTTGTCCGTAACAGGTAGGAAATTATTTTCAAATCTCTCTATCTAATCGATATTTTAACAATATGTTTTCTTAATTTAGTAGTGTTTTAAATGTTCTTTCATAGCCATTTTGAAATTTTACTAAAATTTTGAAAATTAACAAAATGGCGGTCATTTTTTGAGAAAAAAAAAGAAAAACTTGATTTTCTCAAAAACATCATTTTTCAAAATTCTAATTTTTTTATCATAATTAGACAATATAAAAAGGAAAGTTTTACAATAGGTTTAGTCTGCTTATTTATCAGGTTTCAACGACGTCATCTTTCAGTTAGTAAAACAACAGGAAAATGTTGAGCATATATATTACAAATAGCAACTTTCACACATTCACAAATAATTTTTTATATTTTAAGAATAAAAACATGCTACCGCTTACTCCGTTATCGGCCCAAAGAAAATATGTTCAAACACCGTTAGGTCCGTTCATAAAATTGAGCGTATCGCCATTGTTGATATCTATTAATAATGCGTAAATAGATTCACATAAAATAAGAAAAATGCAAAATTTTCAGGAGAAATTTTTTTTTCATATATTACGAATCTTACAATGAGTATTACAACTCTACTTAGAGCTAGGGATGAACGACATGGACATGATAGGATTCTCATCCCATTTGGGTGCTATTTGATGTGAGTCCCATTGCCTCTCACGAATCGGGGTGCTTTTTGAATTATAATTGTTTCACGATTAGATACGTAGATGTATGCTTTATCTTTAACATAAAACCTGAACGACATTGATACGTTAATTGTTATATATTGACGGATGACAATTTTTCAACGAATGTCTTCCACCGGTCGTTAACAATATCACGCATTTATTCTTAAAATATAATCAAATTGTTTATTAATAATAATATTTGAAAGTTTCCAGGACATGATCCAAATTTTCCTTTTATTTTACTAATTGAAAAATGACGTTGCTGCAACCTGATAAATGCCGATTAAAAAAAAAATTTCCTGACGCTTCCATACCATTTAGCGCAGACCAAACCTATTGGAAAACTTTCCATTTTATATTGTCTAATCATTTAAAAAAATTAGAATTTTGAAAAATGATGTTTTTGAAAAAATCGAGTTTTTCTATTTTTCAAAAATTGGACATGAAAAAACATTTAAAACACTATTAAATTACGAAAACAGAAGGTTAAAATATCGATTTCTAAAATCGATGAAAGGGAGAGATTTGAATATAATTTCCTACCTATTTCGGGTAAAAATGAAATCGCCAGCGAAATTTTTGTGTAGGCCGTAACTTTGCGAAAAAATTTTTTGTCTGCAAAACAAACTGCGAACTTCACGATGGGCCGTTGAATCGTTCTGGTAGCGGTACGTATAGTGACTGATCTAACTAAGCCATCGGCACCTGGATGGCATTTTAGAACGCGGGCTATTTTCCATTGAGATGGGTGAAGCTAGTCGTCTCTCACGAGTACAAGTTGCCCGGTCCTTATATTAGGCGTGCGTTTAAGCCATTTAGAACGATGCTGACAGGACATGACGTAGTCTCTGGACCAGTCATGCCAGAACCGTTCTAGCGTTTGATGGATCGCTTTCCAGCGCGACCGTCGTCCCTACGAATAATCGACGGTAATCGAAATCGGATGCGCCAATATAGGTCCACCGATAAGGAAATGTGCTGGTGTTAGTGCGTGGAGACTCTCAACGTCATCGGTAAGCGGGGCTAAAGGGCGTGAGTTCAAGCACGCTTCGATTTTACAAAGTAACGTACTCAACTCCTCGTACGTAGGCGTCTGAGTTCCGAGCGATCGCTTAAGATGGTGCTTCATTGATTTTACCCCTGCTTCCCACAGTCCACCGAAGTGAGGAGCAGCTGGGGGAATGAATCGCCATCCAACACCGTGCTCAGCGATGCGCTGTTGGAACTCATTGCTTTTAACCGCAGCGCGATACGCAGCTTGCAATTCCTTATCGGCACCCTGGAAATTGGTGACGCAATCGCTGAAAATTTCACTCGGTAGATCGCGTCGCGAGCAAAATCGTTCGAAGGCAGCGATAAATGCATTTGTGGTGTAATCGCATACTACCTCCAAATGCACAGCACATGACGCCATGCACGCGAAAACTGAGATATACGCAAGTGTCGACTTATGACCACGACCGCCCGCCAAGCGCATTTTAATTGGACCCGCGTAGTCTACGCCACATTTCGCAAAGGCACGAGAGGGGCGCGTGACGCGAGCCAGTGGCAGTGAGCCCATCAATTGCGATGACGTACCAGCGGCGTATCGAACGCATCGAACGCAACGAGCGACCACTGATCGTACCGTTTTGCGCGCTTGCATAATCCACACTCGATCGCGTACGGTACATAGCGTATGCGTAATACCTCCGTGGAGACACCTACTGTGTGCCAGCTCTATTATCAGGCGCGAAACGTGTCCGGACGGCAATATCACGGGGTGTTTTTCAGCAAAGGTGAGGTTAGTTTGTGACAAACGACCTCCAACACGAAGAAGTCCATGTGCGTCTAAAAATGGGTCGAGCCGTTTGAGCGGGCTCGTTTTCGAGATTCGTTGACCTATCGATAGCTTACGGGTGCCATCCGATTGTGGTTGATTGTGTGAAAGTAACTCTATTTCATTCTTAAAGGGAGCAGCCTGAAGGATGGAAAAAATGCGATTCGTGAGGCGCTCTATCTTTTCGACTGGGGAACAGTTGCGCATGTCCTGATTCCAAGCGTTGGACCATCTCAAAATATGGCGAATAACTCGACATAAATTTGTCCAGGTGGAAAATCTGCGAAAAATATCCTCAGCAACTGATTCACATACCGGATTAAGGTTGGTGTGAAAAACTGAGACTTTTCGCTCTAGTGGCGTATCAGAACCAAGGTTGGGTGAAAGGATTGGCCAATCTACCTCAGGCAGATGTAGCCACGCAGGGCCATCCCACCACAACTTCGATGAGATGAGGTCATTTATTGAGGTACCTCGCGATGCCAGATCTGCAGGAATATCAGCGCTACAAACATGCCGCCATGGAACGTCAAGCAACGTATGGACTTCGGACACCCGGTTCGCTACAAACGTTTTCCACTGTGATGGCGAACTTTGAAGCCATGCAAGGACGATCGTCGAATCTGTCCAACAATTTAATTAGCAATTGGCGAACGCAGGTATGGTTCTAACTTGAGAGAGAAGATGCGCTAGTAACACTGCTCCGCAGAGTTCTAGTCGGGGAATGGATAGCGTTTTAAGAGGTGCTACTCGTGTTTTTGCAGTTAGCAGAAACGTTTGAACATTGCCGTGGCTGTCCATGCATCGAGTATAAATTACGGCTGCATACGCCTTCTCGGATGCATCGGAGAACCCATGTAACTCGCAGGTACCTGCCTTCGACATCCCAAGCCAGCGAGGAATGCTAACTTGAGCTAGCAATGGTAGATTTTCAAAAAATTCAAGCCATGAGGAACTTAGTTCATGCGTGAGTGGGGTGTCCCAATCTGCTGCGAATTGCCACAATCGTTGCATGAAGATTTTCGCAACTATCACGATTGGGGCAATCCAACCCAACGGGTCAAACATGCGCGCGATATGCGACAGGACCGTTCGCTTAGTCCACTCGGGTGGCGGAGATAAATTAAAATAATATGAATACCCATCTGATAGAGGATGCCATCGGATACCCAACACTTTCACGCTTTCATCGTCTTGCAGAGTTTTACTGCATAACAGGCCATGATCGCTCCCATCAATATCATTGAGTAGGTTGGCAGAATTGCTTATCCACTTGCGCAGCCGGAAGTGCGCCGTGGCAAGCAACTCATTCAATTCATCGCGAATGTGCTTCAAATCGGTTTCGGTGTTGGCACCAAAAAGCGCGTCATCTACAAAAAAAATTATTTAAGAGTGCCTGTTTTCCTAATGGGAACCTGGCGCCTTCATCTTAAGCCAATTGCCGAAGTACTCGCAGGGCCAAATAGGGTGCACTCGCAGTTCCGTACGTAACTGTGAGTAACTGAAACTCAGAGAGCTGATCCGTTGGCTTGGAGGGCTCGACCGCGTGTGTCGCCTATTGCGATACGTTCAGTCTCTCTCATTGGAATTCGAACAATGTATTGTCCGGAAGGTGAACGCGAATGCGTTTTCAAAAATTGGTCTTCGCATTGCTGGTCTTCATCCGATATCACAGCATGCGTTTTCACATTTTCGATTTCCCAAAATCGATGTAGTGAAGCATTTAAATTTTTGTAATCATTCACATGATGGGCGTGGGCGCGAAGTTTCTGTACGGAAGAGGTTTCAGGTCGCTCGCTGCTCTCATCCGCGCTGACGCCCGAAAGGACCCACCCGACGACGGTGTTCACCGCAACCGGCTCATCGCGTTTTCCGCTTACGATACCATCGCTCAGTGCGTAGGGGTACACGTCTGCACCGATAAGTGCATGAATCTTGGTATCGTCGGTGGGGTTGCCATCGGCGAAATCAAGACTACGTAGGTGTGACAAATGTGAAATTGGAAATCTAAATTGTGGCGTATAAGTAGTCAAACTATCGATGACAAGAGCGTCGCATGATAGTCTGATGTCATTGTTATGCGCGGACATTATCGAAATTGGCACCACTTTTTTACATGGTCCATGCCAGAATGGCCAAGTCCTGTGACTTAAATGTTTGCGTCATATTCACGCGTACGTAGAGCGTTAGCGACTTCACGTGAAATAAAAGTGCGCGTTGATCCGGGATCGAGCAAAGCACGTAATTTTACTGTTCGCTGCGAAGCCGCTGTTACGACGACCCAAGCTGTGGACAATAGTACATGCGACTTAATACTGGGCGTACTCAAATGAGTTTGAACTAAATTAACGTCCGGCGAGGCACTAGTTGTCGCTTCGATTGTCGAAACAGGCGGTTTTGATTTTTGCGCTGTATTATTATTATGGTTATGTAGAAGTGAGTTGTGTCGTTCAGAACAATGGATACAGTTCTTCGCACTTTTACATTGTTTCGCTTTATGAAAAACTGACAGACAGTTAATGCACACTGCATGCCTTTTTACGATGTCCCAGCGCTGAGAAAGTGACATTTCTCCGAATTTAGGACATTTGAATAAAATATGCGCCGACTTACACACTACACATTTTGACGATGTAAGCGAATCTGCGTTGACGTGAAGCGCTTGAGCGCGAGAAGCGGTGGGTTTGGATCGCGATTGCGACTGTTGTGATTTAATATTTGTATCAAATCCCGAAGCGGCTTCTAACGACCGAATTTTTGCTGTTAAAAATTCAGTCAGCTGTTTGAGCGTCGCGTAACTGTCATCCTTTAAGGAAAAGTCCCAGGCTTCTCGCGTTCCGTCGCTTCTCGTCTTCACGTCATCGGAAACTGGTCGGTCCAGTTTGATAAGAGCATCAAGCGATTCTTGAGCCGAATCTAGTAAACGTCTAATCTCTATTGCTGAATTCTCGTGAATAACAGGTTTCAGCGAAAACAGATTCGATAAGTATAAGTTTAGAAGTCTACGTTTATTTTGATAGCGGTTTTCTAATAACTTCCACGCTAATTCAAAATTTTCGGCTGTGATAGCTTCATTTTTTATTATATTCGCGGCCTCGCCGTCGAGGCATGATTTTAGATAATATAATTTATGAAATGCATCAAACGAATTATCTTTTAAAATTAACGCGGAAAAATGATCGCGAAATTCGATCCAATCGGAAAAATTACCCGAGAATTTCGGTAACTTAATCGCAGGTACTTGCGTGCGCGTTGATGTAGTGGCTGCGACAGGTGTTGCACTGTTGTCCAGCGATGTTAAAGTGGGCGTCGACAATCTGATGACAGCTGACAGTCCTGCCGCTGTATCAACGTAAATTTCCTCTGCGGCGGCTAAGAAATCATCCGAAAAATATGGAACGGTGGCACAGCTGGCTAGATCCTTATAAGGCAGCATTTTCTCGTGACGTTCAGTCATTATTTTCCATTTTCCTTCTATCATCTGCAATCGGGTTACTGCTTGATCATATGTCAAGTCAGGTTGTTGCAGTCTTGCAGCTGCTCTATTTAGCACCTGTAACGCATCATTTTGAAGTGCAGTTAGAAGGACGAAGTCATGGTATTCGTCTCCGGCATTTTGATGCTTTCCTCGCGTCATATTGATTTATTCTTGATCGATTCAATAGAAACGTGTGGCATCCGCGCGACTCGTATGCTGAAAAGTGAATGAAATTGACTGGCTGACGCGCGACCAATAGCTCAGTATAGGCGTGTCGGTTGCCAGGCACCGCGGGACCGAAGGGACACTCTTCCCGAAGCGTTCCTTCGCATATGCCCCAAGAATCCGACGTTTCCCGAGAGGTATTTACGTCTCGAGGGGCCGTGACGTCATGAGTCGACCCGAGAGAATTGGAGTCGGATGAGTCCGGAAATGACCGACAGCAGCTGAAGGCGCGCGTTTTAAGTAGGAAACTACTTAATATAATTAGCACGGCGCGCGTGCGTGCATTTAAATGTATGCATTCACTTAATGTTTTAGGCACTTTCAATTAGATGTTCACTA
This sequence comes from Trichopria drosophilae, assembly GCA_030407085.1. Taxonomy (NCBI): domain Eukaryota; kingdom Metazoa; phylum Arthropoda; class Insecta; order Hymenoptera; family Diapriidae; genus Trichopria; species Trichopria drosophilae. The sequence goes on along the minus strand of CM059582.1, from coordinate 113,194,950 downwards.
GTACTTTCTTGTCCTTACACTGTAAACCAAATTGACCGATTTCACTTATCCTTGCACTAAAGTCGAAATTGTCCTTTCTTTAGGGAAGATGATGTTGAGATCCTGGCAGGATCGCCAAATTGTTCGTCTTTGATTGTGTATATATTAATAATGCACAGCAATGGCAGACAGCGTGTGTCCAGGATCGTCAGGCTGATTAATTGATTGCAATGGATAAGGTCACTTGAAAAAAACGTCTGCAGGTGAAATTTAAAATTACACTATTTATTGCTCTTGAAGTACAATATATGCGGCCGGCACTTCTTCGAACCGCAGTGTGGAGAAGTTCGATCCACACGTGTTAACAATAAATTAATAAAAGAAATTTACTTCACACAGACAAATGATTTTAACTAGTTAAATTGTGTAAATTTTAATCGCGTAGATCTAAAGAGATCTTTCAGGAGAAGTGGCGAAATGCGAATTTTTAAGTGCGCGATTTGCCTCGGAACAAATACTTAGAAATTTAGCGGAGAACAGTTGCTCTCATGGCGGAGACCGCGTGGAATCTGGAAAATCCCGGAACACGATTTCCGAGAAACGAGAAGGCGGAAGTAGGATACACTTATCGGATAATGTTCGAATTAAATTTAAAGGGTTGCGAGGCGCGAGATGAAAAAGGGTTTAAGCGCAAACATTGTGATTGTCGGTATAACAGTCGCAGCGAAATACAGTTCGCACGGAGGCTCAGCGATGGCGCGACGATGTCCGTTTTGCAATTTACAGTCACCATTGACTTCGTACATACGTGAACAATATATATGATTTATATTATTCACATATATGCATATTTGCACCCATACACTTTTGTAGGAATGGCTAAGAAGTGTACTGATGGTAAATGTTTTTTAATTTTCTATGCAGAAGCCTAATATTACATATTAAAATTTAGTATTTATTGATAAAAAGACTGAAACTCTGTTTATTGTAATAAATGTAAAATTTGACTATTACAAATGTATTTCGTCTTACAATTTTTATTATTTTCCAGCGATGATTTTTTATTCTATGCATATTTGTAATTTTAAACTTCTCACGTGGATTTGAAAAAAGTGGTAAAGAATAGAAAATTATGAACTCATAAAAAATTACAATTTGGACATTTGTACCACTCTGCACGTTTTTAGGTTGAAAATGATGAAGAAAAGAAATAAAATTTTAGCTGAAAATTAAAATATAAAGAGGTTAAAATAAAGATGATGACATCCCTTCAATGAGAAAAACGACGGAAAAATAAATTGAATCTGCGTAAAAGATTTTCCTATTCAACAAAATATTAAAATTAATTTTAATTTTGAGGATTAAAATCTACAAGAAAAAATATGTGGCATTGAATGTATAGCCGATTTTCGGGATGCTCTTTGGCGATCTCGGCTAACTTCGGCCTTCCCCGACTAACATGCATGAATATCGTTTGCCCTAGACGTGTGTGTACATACACATGTAAACAAAATTTTGGTGCCCCGCTAAGAACCCCTCAAGAAAATTTTTGATACGATACTGACGAGAGAACGAAAGTCGAATTCGTAATATCGTCGGCAGATGTCATTCCAATCGGTGCACTTAAAAGTTGTAGGCGTCGCTACAGTCAAATCTGAGTTCCGATTTTTTCGAAGAATACCCTTAAGAATGAATTGATTTTCCCAATCTTTTTGGTGACTTCTCGAATTCAGTTGTAAAACTGATCCTCAGTAGCGTCTTCTTCAAGAGTGTTGTGAATCCCCTTCAAGGACTCCTCCCATGAGGAAAAAATCTTCTTGACATCTACCGTATTGCTGTAGAAATACAATATTTGCATTTATACACAGTCCATCCTGAAGAGGGGAAAAACGGTACCTACATAGACACACGAACGCGACATTCATTTGAAACGATAATTTAGAAATATTTGAATTAGGCTACCTCCTTTCTATTACGTCACGGATTGCCAAAATTTGGCAAAGAGATAATGTTTTGAAGAAATTGTGCAATGACCTTTGAAACGCGTCTGGAACTGTATACAATGCACATGGCGCACGCCGTTGAAAAACAGTTGTTTATACAACAGATGCTCAATATGTCGTTCGGCACATGGGATGGTGTGTAAAGTACTTTACACATACGCACTTGTATCGAAAACTACTACTTTGTCCGGGCGTGCAAAATGTCAGTGCGTAAAGTGTCTTTTTTTCACTAGTGCGCAAATCCAAATTATAATTTATTAACTGTATACATAATTAATTCATTCCTTATGTGCAAAACAAAACGGGTGTTAATCACTGTATATTTTGACTCTGCGTCGAGGTGATTGGCGCGCGATCGGTTTGTGATGCAGATCGGAACGGTGCAACAAAAAAATTAGTATTTACGGTGATAATTGAAATTTCAATTTTATTCGCGAATGTATTGATAAGTGGGTATTCAGTATTTTATTTAACCCTTAACTGGCACAATCCCGGGTTTCGAGCGTAAATGGCACAAATGGGTAAGATAGATCCGATGTATTCAAACGGGTATTGCACAACCGACTTAGAATATTTTGCCTTAGAAATGTTACACGAGGTAGCTTATAAAATGTTTTTGAAAATGTAAACGATTTCACGGAGTTTAATTTATTTTAGTCACATTCAACACTTCATTAATTTTTGAAATATTAATATACTTACTTCGAGTTCGAATGAATGTTTAAATAATAAAAATTGTTATTAATAGTTGTAATTGTTATACAGGGCACAATAAATAGTCGCCGGAATTCCTAAAATACTATTTTATACAATTATTCTGTAAATTTCTTGAGGTGACCAAAGTCTCTTACAGTAAGAGTGAACATATTTATTTCAATGTCGTTCATAATTCATATCTCAAGAGTTGAAACCATTGATCTATACTACATGGATAGGTCACGCATGGGTTTGGCCTAGCGAAAAAATGATACGCGACCGAAAATTTTCCAGTATGGCGGAGAGAGCCCGAGTACACTCGAATACGCCCGAAGCCATAGCCCGAAGTCCGAGCTGCAACGGTGGCGGGCTATTCAAATGATACTGAAAACTTCTTTATCCGCCAAAAATCAAATTAATATGTCACAATACTTTTTACGTATATAAAATAGTAGCTTATATTATGCAAAAGATTTGTGACTAATACCATACCCATCTATTTTCCAATACTTGGAATGTTATTTTTACTTACTTTAATTTTATGAAGCTTTAAATAATGCTTAAATATAATTAAAATTAAAAAATGCTACGAAAACGACATTATGAAAGTAATAATAAAAAGGTAACACATTGTCTAAACTAGTAGTATTGAATAGATAATTTTCCAAAGTTATAAAAATATTGCCACAGTTTTCATTTCTTATTTATCCGCCAAAAATGAAATTGATGTGTAATAATATTTTTTTCCGATTCAAAATAGTCACTAATATTATGCAAAATGATCTGTAACTATAATGAAACTATTCCTATTCAATGTCCATTATTTGGAATGTTGTTGTTACTAAGTCTTTTTTATTTAGCTTTAAAAAAATGCTTAAAAATAATAAAAGTTAAAAAAAGCATTTGGTAAAAATAATATTATAATTTATTAAATGCTATTTAAATTACTTATTATATACCTTTTAAAATATTGTAATTGTTTAAAGAAATTGAAAGTCTTTAAATATATTTTTTCTCGTAATTATGATATATTTTTTGTAACTTATTTCGGTGATATTTCTATTTGTGAGAATCATCGTTATCAGTGACAGGCATTATTATATAATACATTTTCTAAATTAGTAGTAATAAACAAATAATTTTCTACAGTTAGGACAATATCGCCAAAATGTTTCAATTTCTTCCCTTATCCGCCAAAAATCAAATTAATATGTAATAATTTTTTGTACGTATATAAAATAGTGGTTTATGTTATCCAAAATTATGTGTAAGTAATGCAATTATACCTATTCAATGTCCATTACTTGGAACTTTGTTTTTACAAATCTTTTTTATGAAGCTTTAAAAATATTCTGAAAAATAATAAAAATAAAAAAAAAACGATTTTGTAAAAATAATAATAAAAAGATAATACGTTGTTTAAGCTACCAATAATAAACAAAAACATTTTCTAAAGTTAGAAAAATATTGCGACAAAGTTTTTACTTCTTATTTATCCGCCACAATCAAATTAATTAATATATAAAATACGAGTGCAGCAGTAATTCATCAACGGCTTTGCGATAACAAGTTTAAATCAGTTCGTTTAGTCGACTGGTTAGAGTGCTTGCCTCGTACGTATGACGTTGGAAGATCGCGTACTGGCGAGTGCATGTTTTATTTTTTTTTCTGTTGTTATTGATTTTATTATTATGTTAATATTATAATTTATTGAATGCTATTTAAATTATTTATTATATACTTTTTAAAATATTGTAAGTGTTTAAAGAAATTGTAAGTCTTTAAATATATTTTTTCACGCAATTTTATAGACTTTTCGTAACTTACTTTGATTCTACTTTTATTTGTATTTCATTCTATTTGTGCGAATTATTATTAATGCCAGAAATTGTTAAATACCACGCTTTCTATACTTTTATTATTTCATCGATATTTTTTTAATTTGAATCTATTTTAGTATAATACTTCTATTGTATATTCTCTTAAACGTGATCATTTCAAGTGAAACGGTTCTAAAATATGTCATCCATTCGGTGCCAATCTTAACTTTTGTTTAACTTTCATTACAAATTGTTAGAGAATTTATAAATTTATGTGAATTTGTAAATTTATGAGAATATTAAGTTGTGCATTTATTCCTTATTAGCCTATTAATACGGATAATCAGAAAAAAATTGGAAAACCTACATTTTATAGATTTGTTTGAAATTTTTATGATTTGTTTATTTACAATGTTACGTGTAATTTTCTGTTTTATCATTGTGTGGATTTATATCCTCCTTCAGGGACCGTAAATAAAAAAATAACTGAATCGATTTTTAAAAATTCGGGCACTGTTAGAGCAATTTTAATGACCATATACGGTACCCTAGAAAATGCCAAAGACGTTAATTGAAAACTGACTGAGAATTTTCAGAAATAAATAACAATTACTTATTTCCGAAAATTCTCGTTCTTAATTTCTTTGATATTTTCTAGGATACCGTCCGCAGTAATTAGAATTTTCATTATTATTACTATTAGTCCGGTCAATTTAGACATTCGAAGTTACATAAAGTCCCAACAAGCTGAATTTCTGTGAAGTTGTTCAAAACATAATTACAAACAATGTCTAGAAGTTCCCCATCATTCCCCTGTAAGGAAAAAATTTAATTCAAGGTCAAAGGTCAAAAAAATGAGTTTTTCACGATTTTCAGCATATCGGTAAGTTTTATCATAAAAGTACCTCAGACAAAAATTGTAGATCATAAAATTATCTATAAAAAATATATGAATACTTTTTTTCTTACGAGCCACCGTTTCTGAGATATAACGATTCTAAAAGTTATAAAAGTTGTTATCGTCATAATATGCACACGTTTCCACGCCACCTATGAGGTAGTGTACTTAGCGCGTTTTTGTTAACGTGGTTTCCCCAGTAGGCCTACTCCACGGGTCAGTTGTGATCCTGTTTAATGTAAAACTATTGCAAAATAACGGAAATTTTCAAAGATTGGGAAAGATAAAAGCGATGTAAATGAAAAAAAAAGTGTTGAAGTTTATTCGTCTTATTCGTAAGTTTCAAATTCTTGTTCTTCTTCTTGATCTTCTTCTTGTTCTTCTTTTCCTGCTTCTTCTTCATCTTCATATTGGCTGCAAGTAAATTGCGTCAATAGCGATGTATCGCATGATACTTCGTCGGAGTCAAACGAATCCTCCATTGTTTGTGATTCAATATTAGAGCACAACCGGCCTTGACAATTTGTGCATGCCAAAGAACAAGACAGTCCGACTTTTTTGCAACCACATTTAGCAATGCATCCCTTTTTGCAGTTGCAAAAAATAATGTTCAGCAGTTTTTCCGGCGCAGGTGGAAGTAAAGTTTGAACTTTATATATTATCTAGAGTTGTAAAATTATATATTATATAAAATTTTACAACTCTAGATGTATATACGTGGCGTACTCATGCATATTATGACGATAACAACTTTTAGAATCGTTATATCTCAGAAACGGTGGCTCGTAAGAAAAAAGTATTCATATATTTTTTATAGATAATTTTATGATCTTCAATTTTTGTCTGAGGTACTTTTATGATAAAACTTACCGTTTTGCTGAAAATCGCAAAAAACTCATTTTTTTGACCTTTGACCTTGAATTAAATTTTTTCCTTACAGGGGAATTACGGGGAACTTCCAGACATTGTTTATAATTATGTTTTGAACAACTTCACAAAAATTAAGCTTGTTGGGACTTTATGTAACTTCACTCTCATTTTTTGGTCTAAATTGACCGGACTATATTACGCATTGGGTATGTGTAATTGCATTAGTTACAGATAATTTTACATAAAATAAGTTACTAGGTTAATTAGCTCTCAATTAGCCAGTTCTCTAAATGTATTTAAACATAGAATTTTTGAATACCTTTTTTCATTGGATGCAACGTATGAATGACCATGATATTGTTAAGAGGTCTGAGTGCAGATATATGTATGTTTTATGATACTAAACATAAAATATTATTACATATTAAATTGATTTTTAGCTGATAAAGAAAAAATAGAAACATTTTGGCGATATTGTCCTAACCGTAGAAAATTATTTATTTATTACTACTAATTTGGAAAATGTATTATATAATATTGCCGGTCACTGATAATAATGATTCTCACAAATAGAAATATAACCGAAATAAGATACAAAAAATATATCATAATTACGAGAAAAAATATATTTAAAGACTTTCAATTTCTTTAAACAATTACAATATTTTAAAAAGTATATAATAAGTAATTTAAATAGCATTTAATAAATTATAATATTATTTTTACCAAATGCTTTTTTTAACTTTTATTATTTTTAAGCATTATCTTAAAGCTAAATAAAAAAGACTTAGTAACAACAACATTACAAATAATGGACATTGAATAGGTATAGTTTCATTATAGTTACAGATCATTTTGCATAATATTAGTGACTATTTTGAATCGGAAAAAATATTATTACACATCAATTTCATTTTTGGCCGATAAATAAGAAGTGAAAAACTGTGGCAATATCTTCCTAACTGAAGAAATTTATTTATTTAATACAACTGTAATATACAACTATATAAATAAAAGTAGAGAAAACATGTTTCAGTTTTATTTAACGCCACATTCGTCAAAATAAGTTACAGAAAATACCTTAAGTTAGGTTAAAAAGTATATTTAAAAAATTAAAAATTCCTTTAAAAAATATACAATAAATAATTTGAATAGCATTCAAGAAATTGCAATAAATTCATAATTATAAAAATTTAAAAAAAAAAGCATCTGCGAGTACGCGAACTACAAAAGTTATATTCATCAGTTGAGCGCTTTAACCACTCGGCTACTACAACCCTTTACGAGATAAGCTGCAAAGCGGCTGATAAACTGCTAGCCGCAGTCATTTATTCGACGCATGAACACGCAAGGACTGTAGATTTTCCGCTGGCGCTCGACTGTGCCTCCAGCCGCCAATCGCGCCCAACCTGCTCACATCGGTGCGCGAAAAATCCTCGATATCCCATCACTGCGCCGGCAGCGAATGATTCGGTTATGTTCGCGAACCCCTTCGGGTATTTTCGGCCCGGAAAAAATTCGGTTCATCGGGGCTTCTAATCGTATCAGCTTTTCGACCGTATGCTCTATCCATATAGTATAGATCAGTGGTTGAAACTCTTCTGCTTAACCCTTAACTGGCACTGCGGGTGCAGTAGATCTGAGCATTTGTTCATGCTCGAACTACGTGTACATTTCAAAAATCGACCAAGTGTTGTATGTAACCAAAATAAATTAAACTCTGTGAAATCATTTTAATTTTCAAAAATATATCATAAGCTGCCTCATGTCAAATTTTTGCGGAATTGTGCCCGTAAAGGTTTTAAACGTTGTTCGGCTCTCGGTTTAAGACAAGAAAATTTAGAGTGCCAAAAGATGCAATGATTTGAATCGGAATTCAAGTCACAAATCTTCAGAAGTGGCCCGAATTTATGAAATATCACTTTAGATGGAGTAAAGGAAGCGCCTCCAATATTTGAACAAAGTTTATTTTATTTCGATTTAATGCCCTACAAGTCATATCGTATTAGATATCTGAAGATTTAACCTTCAGAAGTACAATCGAACTTTTTGCATGGAATTGAAGAAATTCCTTTCTTTGAGAAAAAAGTAAATTTATGTTTGACCCTGACAATTTTCAGAGAAAAAAATACAGGTGTCAAATTTTGGAAATATTATATTAAACTTAATATGTTTAGTTGATAACTTTATTATTACAACCGGTACGATTTGTAAGGCATGTAAGTTCCAGATTCTCATGAACTACATCCATTATCTGTACATAAAAAGTATTGTAAATACTGTCATTTATTTCTTGCTGATTATTAGATTTGTTTAGTTGATTTGGAACTATTGGAGAAGATTAATCTGGTAACGCAATCATCGAAAAATAAAATCGGCGAGTACGCCTCGAACAACCGCCGAAAATTCATAAAGCAGCTAGTCGCCAGCTCTTGTTGGAAAATTTAAATTTATCTGGAAAGATTCGCGGACAACGTACACAGAAAAAAAGTTTTCGATTAAGACCGAATGCAGGCTCCATTTAAGATGTAGCAAAAAGGAGATCAGTTACAAAAGTACAGATTTAAACATTATACAATGGCTTAATTTAAGACCGTTGAAAATTTAAACATTTTTTATTTCATAATTACACTGCAGACTAATAATCTGTTATTATCAATGATTCTGCCAAATTGATCAGTGAAGTTAATCGGTAGATTTATCCGTCTCAAGCAACAGAAATACGGATGGTCAAGTTTGATATCGGTCGAGTAATGTAAATGTGTGCCGTTTACTGCAATTGCAATTTAGTACAGGGGGAATGACAGTTCTACGCCACTCGCGGTTTCGGTGGATCGCGAGGGGTACCTCGCGAGATGACTCGCGAATCAAGATTGCGAATTAAGACCGCGAATTTATATCGCGATTTGGTCGCTCGAATAATTATTGCCATGCTACCTCTCCCCTCCCTCGAAACACATGGATGGTATACGAGTTGAGACGCGTCTAAAATCCATTGATCATTCCCTTCTTTGGAAAAACATGTGTACCCTCGACATCTGGCGCTCGGGGCCTGGCGGTTGGTTTTCCCACCACTCATTCGAAGCGTGCTTGAATAGCGCCGGGGAGGTCGGCATCGGCGTCGACCACCCTTGGAAAAACACATGTAATTTCTAAGAATATTACATAACATGTTGGGACCTATATCTCGTAAAGATGGTATACGAGTTGGAACGCGTCTAAAATCCATTAATCATTCCCATCTTTGGGAAAACACGTGTACCTTCGACATCTGGCGCTCGGTTTTCCCACCACTCATTCAAAGCGTGCTTGAATAGCGCCGGGGAGGTCGGCATCGGCGCCGACCACCCTTGGAAAAACACATGTATTTTCTAAGAATATTACATAACATGTTGATACCTATATCTCGTAAAGATGGTATACAGGTCCAGACGCGTCTAAAAACCATTATTCATTCCCATATTTGGGAAACACATGCAATTTCTAAGAATATTACATAATATGTTGGGACCTATATCTCGTAAAGATGGTATACGAGTTGGAACGCGTCTAAAATCCATTAATCATTACGTTAATCATCGACCCTCTTCTATTTCTTCACAATAATCTCACCAGCGAATCGTATAAATCCTTCGATAGAACCACGAAGCTATCAGTTTCTATTCAAAATTAACGCTCCGTAGTTCTCCATCGTTCTCTACAAAATAAAGAAAAGAAATGGAAGTAGAACGACGTCTCGATGAGCTCTATACGTGGGTCGAATGTAAATATTATAAAATAAAAAATTATAACGAATCCACGAATATTCGCGAGTTTTATGAAAGTTGCGACAGTGCAATTGAAAGTTTACGACCATATACAACGACAACAGTGGAACACAACATCGAAAACGCTGTGGAGTTGGTAGTCAACCGCCTCATTGCCATGCGAGAGAAAATTAAATCGATGAATTTGAATACACAGGAGAAAGACAAGGATATTGATAATGATGAGAGATTCGATCATCCGGATTCCGATATGGAGCAGGAGATGAGCAATATTTTAGATTCGTTCTCTCCACTCTTCATTTATGAGGAAGTAGATTCACCTTTTGAAAATCGCATAAACACTGGACTCGCGATCAATTTTGAATATTGGGATTTAAATCATTTCTTTGATGCTGTAAAATTACAATTGTTCGATACTCTACGCGTAGCTTTCAAAGAGTACCAGTGTGTGAATGTGTGCATAGTTTTCGGGGGAGAGGTGTGTGATATAGAAACAACGCTACACTCCATTGAGAATTTTGATAGTGGATATGAAAAATTAGATATCACTTCAAATTTAAACAAGTGGTATGAAGAAAAAATAAAATCTCGGATTTCATCAGATCTTGAAAATCTCTCACCCGATTTTGAATATCAAGACCCCCTATTTTTTCAAATTCAAATATGTAGGATTGTATAAGTGCTATTCAATTCATCTATTCGAATAGCTATGCCCATGTGTGCAAGTCCAACCTCAACTACTCCTGTGAATAGCCTTTTACGTGACGGGGGAGGGCAAACTAATAGATAGTTAATGATCACCCCACTACATAGTTCGAAAAGCTCTACAAATACGACGTATATATAAATATGGTGCCAGTATATCGAAAATCTCAAGTGTTGGCGCGCTGAAGACTCGACGTTTTTTGTTTTACCAGAGTCTACCCAAGTTTTATTACATCAAGATGGTTGATGTGCGGAAAGTTTTTAGTTCCTGGGAGAGGTCCCTCACAATGGTTTATCGCACCCTGGATGAAGACGCTACTTTGGATGAGTTCCGTAACTTCATCGAAGAGTGCCGCGGAACCGTCGACAAAATATATAAGTATATAAAATTAAATCGCGGTATTCCAATCGGCACAAAAGCGTCCATAGAATCGCGAGCACATTGCATCTTAGGACTGAAGGCTGCAGCATCAAGGAATTTGATGCAAAAGGAGGGAAAAGGACCCCGAGGAAATCTTGTACTCGAAGAAAATGTGCAATCCGCCTTCAATAATCGCCTTCGTACCAGCCTGGTTGTGAATATAAAGTATTTAGATCCTGCACAGTTTTTTGAAGAATCAAAAGCTGTAATAATAAAATACGTGCGTGGTGCAATAAGTGATTTTAATAATGTTAAAGTGTGCATCGTGTTTTCGGGACAGTTTGTGCATGGTGAGCAGGAAGATAATAAATACTTTAGTAATAAGTACGTAGCACTATGTGCTACAAGTAATTTAACAGAGTGGTTCGACGAAAGAGTGAAGGCACCCATTCTTTCATCACTTGAAGACTTTCAAGAGCGCGACTCGGGCTGGGCATTATCTGCCATAAATTCTCTCGCTATACAAGTGGTAAAATATAATCCAATGCGTGCTGGACGATGGATCGACTTACCCAAGTGGATCAGAGATAAAAAGGCCGTGATCAATGTGCATGGTTTCGAAGACGATTGTTTAGATGGGCAATTCTTTCTGCTCTCTTTCCTGTAAAATCACAGGATCATCCGCATAGGCGATCATCATACATAGAACATGCGGAAAAAAATAAAATTTACCGGTATTGCTTTCCCTGTCGCACTTAAAGACATTCCGAAATTCGAAAAGCTGAATGAAATCTCAGTGAATGTCTTTATCATAGCCGATAAGAACGAAGTGCTTCCTGTACACTTGACTACTGATGAAAAGAATAGGCACATCAATCTACTCCTTGTGTCTGAAGAACGGAGGAAAACCCCACGACCCTCCTCATCTTTTGTTTTGGACGATGTCGAAGTCGAAGAAAATGACAGGATCAATTATCATTATTGCTGGATAAAAAATTTATCCCGATTAGTGAGCAAGCAGTGCAGCAAACATGATGGGGAGAAACATATCTGCAATCGCTGTCTCCACTACTTCCACAGTGCAGAAAAACTCGCCACACATAAACTCGAGTGTGGAAAGAAAAATGATTGTGCGGTAAAACTTCCCGAAACAAAAAACAGCATTTTAAAATTTAAAAGTTTGGGTCGAGCCATGCCGGTACCCTTCATTGTTTACGCTGACACCGAGTGTCTCCTCGGGAAAGTAGAATCGGAGACAGCACCTAAGTTGGCCTATGAAGAGCATAAAATATATAGCGTAGGATACTACCTGGATTGTAACCACGACTCGTCGTTGTCCCGTTACCGTTCTCACCAGGGGTCCGACTCTGCTACCTGGTTTGCCAACGAGCTGAAGAAGTTGGCCGATGAAATTAATCAGGTAAACCCTCACTTTATATAATTGATATCATTATTTATTCTTATTTAAAACAACATAAAAATTATACACAATTAATACAAATTAAAATTAAACTTAAACTAATATAATACACTTTATATTTTCAATTATTCGTCAATCTTAATTAATAGCGGATGACATTTGTTTCTTCTAGATTTTGCTGGACACGAATCCGATGAACTTGACTCCGAGAGAAGAGAATGCATTTCGGTCGGCGTCGATGTGCCACATCTGCGGGGGCTCGTTTACCGACAAAGATGTTGCAGTCAGGGATCACGATCATCTCACTGGTCAATTTCGAGGTGCTGCGCATAATAAGTGCAATATTAATTATAAATTTACTTTTAATATTCCTATAATATTTCATAATTTAAGTGGCTACGACGCTCATTTTTTAATTCGCGAAGTTATCAATTGTTTCGAGGGAGACTTGAAAGTCATTCCTTGCAATATGGAAAAATATATTTCAATTATAAAGCGTGTACAAGACACAAAAATTAAGCTTATATTTTTAGATTCGCTTAGATTTCTGAATTGCTCCCTCGACAAATTGGCATCATATTTATCGAATGATGATAAAAGAATTTTAAAATCTCATTTTCCAAATGAGAATGAATTTAATTTATTAACGCGTAAGGGAATTTTTCCTACGATTACGTAAAAGAAATGAGCGTCTTGGACGAGCCATACCTCCCTTCTCGCGGTAATTTTTATAATAAATTATATGAATGTGAAGTGAGTGAGTCTGATTATGTACATGCAACGAATGTATGGAAAACGTTTAATTGTGAGACGTTGGGTGAGTATTCGGATCTATACCTAAAAACCAATATTTTATTGCTCGCAGATGTATTTAAAAATTTTCGAACAACACTGTCAAGATCACACGGTTTAGATCCCGCGCATTATTATACTCTACCTGGGTATACATGGGACTGTGCTCTCAAGTATACTCAAGTAGAGTTACAATTACTCACCGATATCGATATGGTCATGTTTATCGAGCGGGGGATAAGAGGAGGTCTTTCACAGTGCTCAAACAGATACGCGAAGGCAAATAATAAGTATATGCCTAATTATGACCCGTCAAAAGAGTCAAAGTATTTAATGTACTTTGATGTTAATAATTTGTATGGTTGGGCAATGTGTCAAGCATTACCAACCGGTGGTTTCCAATGGGTTGACAATGTCGATTTCGAAAATGTATCCGATGACTCGGAAACTGGATACATTCTCGAAGTCAGTCTTTCTTATCCGCATGCTATCCATGACGAGCAGAAAGATCTCCCGCTATGCCCCGAGCGAGCAGTTCCGCCTGGTTCAAAACAGCCGAAATTACTCGCTACGTTAAATGACAAGGAACGGTATGTCATACATTATCGAAACTTGAAACAGGCGATCGCCCACGGTATTGTTGTGAATGAGGTACATCGCATTCTGCAATTCAAGCAGTCTCCATGGTTAAAGTCATACATTGACTTGAATACCAAACTTCGCACAGTTGCGACAAATGATTTTGAAAAAAATCTGTATGAATTGATGAACAATGCGGTATTTGGGAAAACCATGAAGAATGTTCGTAAAAGAGTGGATGTACGTTTAAAATCGAAAAGGGATGGAAAAAATGGCGTTGAAGCGTTCATTTCGTAACCAAATTTTCATCGAATAGTAATATTTGGTGAAGACTTGGTCGCGATACAACTAAAAAATTAGAAGTAGTTATGGATAAGCCTATATATGTCGGAATGGCTATATTGGATATTTCTAAAACAAAATTGTATGAGTTCCATTACGATTATGTTTTAGAAAAATTTAAAGAAAATGCGAAACTATTGTATACCGATACCGATAGTCTTATTTATGAATTTAAGTGTAGCGATATTTATGATTGTATGAAACGCGATATTAATATGTACGATACGAGTGATTACGAGAAAAATAATGAGTACGGTATGCCGCTAGTCAATAAAAAAGTATTAGGGTTAATGAAGGATGAATGTAGTCGAAAGTTAATGACCGAGTTTGTCGGACTCAGGTCAAAAATGTATGCGTTGCGTGTGTTAAGCGAAGGTGAGAAGAAGAGAGCGAAAGGTGTGAAAGAAGTCGTCGTCCGAAAAACAATCACTTTCGACGACTATCTGAACTGCCTTCAAAATATGTCTACAGTTATGCGCGAGCAGAGATGTATACGTTCAAAATTACACAACGTATACACCGTATGCGAAAAAAAATTGCTCTAAGTCCCCATGATGATAAGCGATACTTGATCGCTGGTAGTACAGATACTTTACCGTGGGGACATAAGGACATTATGGACATAGATGAGTAGTGTGCTATACAAACAAAATTATTAATTAATTAATTAAATATATATATAAGTTTGTTCTTACCATTTCTCAATCCTAATCCTCGTCTGGACCGGATTCGAAATAAGTTGCGTCCGAGTCGATATCTTCAGGCTCAGAATCGTCGCCAGATTGCCATGGTAAACCGTATTGTTCATATACGGTTTGAAGGTCGACAATCTCCTCCATTCTCCTTTTCTCGCTCAGCTTTATATCCCTTTTGAAAGTATTGAGGTATTGACGCAACTCTGCGTCAATTGTGAATTTCCTCTCTGCGGCTTCCTCCTCCAACGCCGTTATCGCCCTTTTTAACACCTCCTTCTCATGATGCTTTCGCATCTTATAGTCGCGAATAACGCGACGACATTCGCATGCCCCGTTATTCAGGACGTATTTAAAATCTCTTTTTCGCCACTGTTGAGTACTCCAGTACTCAATTCGGGCGATTTTTTTTCTAAAATCGCGCTTCAATTTGCGCTCAGCATCTTGAAGCGCGATGTTAACCTCGTCACACTTATTTTTCAGCATGTGCTCTGAGGCATAGATGGATTCCCAAAAGGAATCCTCCTTCATCTCCTCTTCAGCATGGCGATGCTCCATTGATTTCCTCACCACTGTCAAGTGGTGAGGAATTTCAGAACAACGAAGCATTGTTAATTGCCCACGCAATCCACTAATGAAGGCGTTGCTTTTTCGCCTATAGTCGAGTACTCGCGACATTTTTAAAACAAACACTTAACTTAAACACTTAACTCGGGTTTTTTTTTTAATACAATGTTGCCCGCGAGAAGCAACAAGTAGACTTTGAAATCTCTTCAACTCGAACTCGTATATATACCAAAAAATATGCAAAGGAATGCAACATTTAGAACCTTCTCACATAGAATTGTTCAATCTGGCAAACATCCGAATTTTTTCAATCTGGTAAACATCTGGATTTTTATACGTATGAATACAAGTTTCGATCCACTATATTAGTCTTAAAGTAATACATTTTTCTTGTAGTCTTAAAGTAATAAATGTTTCTTGTCGATCCATGAGTTGTACTTATGTTCAAAGCCCAACCATTTAACAAACGCTTTAGAACCTTTTTGGCGTAGAATTTTTTCAATCAGGTAAACATCTGGATTTTTAGTACGTTGCAGTTCATATTCATAAAATCCGCCTGATATTCGATTTCCATCCCTGTCTTCTAGTAAATATGTTACTGGACTCGTTTTCTTAACTTGTATTATTTTAAACAATTCAGTCGTCCAATTTGGTGTATACCCCTTTTCAAATATATGTTTAAATTTACTAATACGAACTTGTTGACCTAGTTTAAACTTTGGATGAATCTTTTCGTTCACAATTGCATTATACACACGTTCCAATAGTTCTTTTTCATTGTCTTTATTCACATCTTGCGGCTTCATTTTAATAGTACGATGTGTGCTATTGTTATAATCATTAACCAAGTCTGGTAAGATATGGAGCCATTGATAATTACCATGAAGGCTAAACTGTGGCCACATTTTATTTTTCAAAGTACGATTAAAGCGTTCGCAAATTGATGCTTTTAGATTACTGTATGTAGAATATAAATTGATATCATGTGTTTTCATTAAATTTGAAATTTTTTTTTTTTTTTTTTTTTTTTTTTTTTTTTTTAAATTAATTAATTAACGGGCGGAATCGCCCTTTTTACTCAATTGTTGCCTTATTATTGACTATGCTTTTGCGAGAGCTGCAGATCGACTTCGAAAGATGGCGCCATACTTCACATTTGTGTATGAAATGTAGGACTGCAGAAACCTACACCAAGTACAGCGGCGGTCATGAGTCGATTTCCGCCAGATAAACAATACTTTCGAAACGTAAACACAAACAACGTGGCTCCTCTTACCAACAGCGAGCTGCTGCTTGGAAACGAACTCGAAAAATTGTTCACCAGACGGGGATCGAACTCACGACCTACGACTTCGTAGTCCAGTGCGTTAACCGCCTGAGCCACGAAGCCGATTTTGAATTATAAAATTCTTTTCCATGGTCGGTATGTAGATTCTTTGGAATTCGACCCATTTCAAATATCGATTTCATGGCAGCTGTGACGTCATCGCCAGTCTTTCTTTTTACTGGGCGAGCCCATGCATACTTAGAGAATACATCGATGACAGTTAACAAGTATGTGTAACCCGTATTTTCATCTGCATATGGAATCATTTCTACAAGATCAGCTTGCCAAGTTTCATCTAATCCGCGAATATCTACTCGCCGCCTTGTATAATTTTTTCTTACTGGTTTATGAAGCTCCTTCACGACTTCTCTCTTCTCTTTAGAAGTCATTGTTGTTAAACAGATAAGACAACGTCTTGATTAAAACTGTTGGGTAGATTGTTGCAGATAGTTAATTTATTCACATTTTTCAGACTAACTAATTAATTCTCCCGTAAACAACATCGGTTATTCCATTAATCTTCTTTATGGCTTCACTGTTTTTATTGACATTTTGTTCTAGGAGAAAAATTAATGTCTTAGCATCGTGAGCTACAGTACTACTCTCCCTTATGTCATAAGTGTGTTTTTTCAAGTCTCCTTCTATATTAGCAATATCTACCGGAAGACTATCAATCAAATCATTATTTTTATTCAAATCATCTTATTTTTCTTTACTTCCCGCTCTAAGACAGTGATATTATTCGTAAGATTGCTAAGAGTGTAATTATTTTTATTTAAATTATTGTTATGTTTAGTTATTTCCTGATGTAATTCAATAATATAATTTCCAAAATCTGAAGATATAATCCGCCTCTTTTCTATTTCATTGTAATTTTTATTTATATCTTGTTGCATTTTATTTATACTTTTTTCAAAATATTCAATCTTCTCATTATTTTTAATTACACCTTTACACAGCTCATCTAGTTGCTGTTTAATATCGCGAATAGATGTGTGGAACATTCTCAAAGTAATGGCATCATCCGAATCCGTCGGATTTCCGATATTGCATAACTTTCTTTTCTTAAAATCATAAGAACCGTCTGTAGAAATTTCAACACTTTGAAATACTTGCTTCCGTGCTCGTTGAGACGAACGTCCAAACACATCGATGCTCATTATGATACTGACGTAATTATCGCTAAATTAATAGATAATATTAGCTTCGCGCAACTCCTCAATGATCGATAAAATTTCATTCGAAAGACTCGAATTACCCGCAGCTTGCGATGCTATTAGAAGGCGCAAACGATCGACAAGTTCATTTGGATCATCCCAATGCACGTAATCAATTTTACGGTTTTGTCCAGCAATCATGTATTCAGACAAATTACCACCCTTTTTTGGAACATCTTTGAACATATCTTTGATATAGTTTCGATACTTGTGGGAAGCATTATATCGAATAGGTTTTTCCTGATTCCAATCTTTCCTATGGGCATTAGTTAAAGTAAGTATAATTTTGTAATTGTTTAAATCAGATTGTTCGATTATAGCTATATCAGCTTTTTTCTTAAATAATAACTCTAGCAAACCTTCAGTAATAGCAAATTTGTGATCCTTTACAATTACATTTTTATTCTTAAATTCTATTGTCGAATCGCAGATTCTTGTAGTACCATCTTCTATGCGAACACCATAAATTGTATCAATGATATCACTTCTCTCGTGAATATTCCTCACCAGTAAAGTCAGAAACTTATTTGATAACCTTTCTGCAGTATGATATGTAGGTGTTTTAATATCACTGCTAAATGTCTGATCTAAAGGGGTATTATATCCATCACGCATATCATCATCATCATCATAATCGTTAACATCATTAATTTCCATACTATCCGCTACTTTATCCTGTGTATCATCAATTGCATGTTTACTGGTCGACATTGTTGAAGTGTCGGCTATTTTTTCCAATGGACTTATTAAAGGTTTGAGGGTTTCACTTATCGAAAGGTCATGCGTTTCTTTACCAATTTTTAATAATCGATGTTTCCGGCGAATAGATTCGCTAACTTTGACAATTTGACGTAATACGTCTTGCTGCTGTTGAAGTGAGGAGGACATGTTAATGCATGCAAGTTTCACTCTGCACTGACTTGTTACAACATTTTTTGTTTGTTCTTAAAATCATTTATGCTTATAAAACAATCAAAACCTTTTCTATATCTTCCCTCTTCTAATTCACTGTCTTTATCTATTACTATAAAGCCATGCTTATCTGTCCAACATTGCGCACATATATCTTTGAAAGTGTTAAATGTCATATCCGTATTGACATGATCATTATACACATGCTTAAGATTCATTTCATCCTGCCTAAAGAGAACCAGAAAGTTTACGTTATCTCGAATAAGATGCTTGGGAACACGAGCATAGGTTTGACTGAGATAAAAGCAATCGACACAATTATGTCTACCCATACAAAAGAAAGATCTAATGTTATCTTGCTTCTCGCATGCAACATCATCAAATATAATAATAGAATTCGGCCTAGCCTCGGCGAGTGGGACTACCTGTTCATTATCGTGAAAAGGAAAGTATCCTATACCTTCCACGGAGTCGAGTACATTTTGTAAAAATTGATATTTCGGCTGATTTAACGATTTCGAATATACATATATATTTTCAAATTTTAATCCATTCTGATCGATGATTAGACTGAGTAATGTATTTGTTTTTCCGCAATTAGACGGGCCACAGAAAAGTGCACGTATACTATTTGGCAGCAACTCCCCATGTCGTTTATGATTAGTTGCATTATTTTGTACAGTTGATGTTAAATCATAAAAATTGATGATTGGGATTTTTGTTGGTTGTGTATGAAATCGCATTTTGATAATAACTGAACATAAAAGTATAAGTAGCGCCTTTATATGTAATGTCAGTCATTAACTGTTTGATATTTGAATGATGCACATCTTAAAATGATTACATATGTAAGTAGAAACAAGAAACAAAACCGGATAAAGAGAGGGACAGGATTGGTCAATTCTTTAATTAATAAATTACCGGTAGAACTTCATATACCCGGTTATCAGTACTGTGGACCTGGTACAAAATTAAAGCAGCGGTTAGCAAGGGGAGATCCGGGGATAAATCCGTTAGATAAGGCTTGCAAGGAACACGACATTGCTTATTCCAAAACTCCCACCGGTAGAAGCGAGGCCGATCGAATATTAGCGGAGCAGGCTTGGAAGCGAGTTTTAGCAAAAGACGCAAGCATTGCAGAAAAGGCGGCAGCTTGGGGTGTTGCAAACACAATGAAACTAAAAAGTAAATTAGGCATGGGACTTAAAAGGAAGAAAAAAGCGTCAAAAAAGAAAACAGCATCATTGAGCAACATTATTACGGCTGCTAAAATGTCAATGTCACCAAGTAATAATGTTCAAAGTGTTATATCGAGCGCTTTGAAAGGGGCACGTAAAGCCGTAAAAGAAGCAGGTGGTAAGCAATTCATACAAAAGACTCGACAGCTATCGATACCTGCAAAGGCCGGAGGATTCTTACCATTTCTAGCACCCATATTTGCTGGATTAAGTGCTGCAGGTGCATTAGCCGGTGGCACAGCAGGTATAACCAAGGCTGTTAATGATGCAAAAGCTGCTCAAAAGCAGTTACTTGAAAGTGAAAGGCATAATCATGCTATGGAGACAATAGCTATAGGTAAAGGGTTATATCTTAAACCTTATAACAATGGTCTAGGTTTAAAATTAAAACCATATAAAACGGGATTAGGTGTTAAATGTAGAAAAAATCGAAAAAACTTGTAAAGCTACCGCATCGAGCACTCACCGATGCAGATATATTAAAATATTCGAAAGAAGCTGGAATTCCGAATTTTAGAGGTGTCTTTATGCGTAATAATTTACCAAAGAATCCCAAAGTTAATGAATGTGCAGTCATAAATTTAGACGATGCAAGCGGTCCAGGGACACATTGGGTAGCATATCGGAAACGTGGCTCTAAAGTCGTTTATTTTGACAGCTTTGGAAACCTCACCCCACCTGCTGAGTTGGGAAAATATCTCGGTGTAGGTAGCATTATGTATAACCGTGAAAAATTTCAAGACTATACCACTTTTGATTGTGGGCATTTATGTCTCAAATTTTTATGCAATCAGCTGTTTTGTCCAAACAAGTATCAGTTGTATAAATATATTGCATAAAATGTTATGATAATCAGTGTGATTTGAACAATCAGTATGAATGATACTTTTACGTTGACGCTCTCGGGACAGTCTTCAGTATTGGAAGCGCAATACTTTCCACCTATTGAACTTTCACCGCAGAAGAATTATGCATTGGGCTTAATTGAACTGTTAACGTTTAATTCAATCCCAAATGTTGACGTTCATAATAAATTGCACATTGGCAACCATCAAATTACTGTGCCGATCGGGAGCTATGAAATTGAGGATATAGCAGAATATATTAGAAGCAAGCTATCAGATTATAGTGATATTACACTAGATATAAAACCCAATAATAATACCTTACGCAGTGAAATCAGGTCTAATCAAGACATTGATTTTACACCAATCGATTCGATTGGGCGAACATTGGGTTTCAATAGACGAATTTTGGAAGCAAACAAGTTGCACATTTCAGATTTGCCAGTAACCATAATTAAAGTTAATGCACTTCGCGTAGAGTGCAATATAACTGCAGGCGCTTACATTAATAACAGTAGAGCGCATACGATTCATGAATTTTTCCCTACCGTGGCTCCCGGATATAAGATTGTGGAAGTGCCGAATCATGTCATTTACTTACCTGTTGTCGTCAGATTAATAGATCATATTCAATTGCGTATTGTTGATCAGAATGGTGAATTGGTGAATTTTCGTGGTGAAACAATTACAATACGACTACATCTTAAATCTACGTAACAATGGGTATTATGTACAATGGTCAGACCCTTAATAGTTACTATAATAATAAACTACCATGGGCAAAACATATCAGTCATCATCAAATTCGCAAGACGTTAACACGTCGAAACGTTCTATTTCTGAAAAGCTTGGGACTCAAGTTGCATCATCACCACAATATCAGACAGTGAATAATAAAAACTGTCATTGCCGCTGTTGTATTTGCTTGCTTATCGCACGTTATCACAATAACAATAATGGAGGATCCAATACTCAGCATTCAAAACCCAGTCGTTTTCGACGAATCTGTCGCTCATTACGAGCTGCATGCACATCAATCTTATAATACAAGCTCATTTGGCAAAAATGATGAAATTCGTATTGTTTGCAACATCAAGATTTATGTATTTTACCATGTAAAAGTTTGATACATGTTAGTGGAAGGTTGACCAAAACCGATGGAAATAAAGCAAATAATACTAATCTAACATCTAACGCAATCTGTCATTTATTTGATGAGGCGCAGTATGAGTTGAATGGAGTTGAAATTGATCGAAATAGAAATGTTGGTATTACCAGCTTGATGAAGGGGTATCCTTCTTACACACCAAATCATGAACCCGTTTTAATCAATGCCGGTTGGCTATCTAGTTCAAATCTAAAGATAACAAATGATAATGGTTATTTTGACGTGATCATGCCTCTGAGTATGATTCTCGGATTTGCTGAATATTATCGTAAGATAATTGTAAATGCAAAGCATGAACTTGTTTTAACAAGATCTAAACATGATGATAATGCAGTTGTACAAAACGTGGACGAAAATTATAAATTTGAGATGAATAAAATAGAATGGTTAGTTCCATATGTCACGTTGGCTGATAGCGAAAAGATACATCTGCTGCGTTTCATTGCAAAAGATCCTTGCATATCTTTAAGTTTCCGTACATGGGAACTTTATGAATATCCTCTATTGCCCGTAGCATCATCCCACGTGTGGTCTGTGAAAACAGCGACACAATTAGAAACGACACGATATATTATTATTGGATTCCAATATTTTGGTGTGGGGGTGTTTTGAACCCTAATGGGAGGTAAGACACCTTAAATAACTCTTATAGGTGCACGAAGTCTACGGACTCGTACACTTCACGAGAATCGATGTTTTCATAACCCATTCAATTCATCATCAAAGTCTTCACACGTCATGCACTCCACTTTAATAAAGTTTGGGATTCGCAAGGCACTATCACATGGTACCATAACTCAACAACCAAATACAATCTCATACTCATTCCTTTCAAACTCGTTATAGTTATAATATCGTTACATATGCTTTCGTCAATACAGCTTCCATTTCACATTCCCTTAAATTCAAACTCACATCAATAACATGTGATACATCACAGCATAGTTAGCTCCAGGCCGTCAGTAGTTGCGTCCAAGTAAGTGAAAAAGACAAAGCAGGTCGATCACTAACTACTATAGTATTACTTAAATAATAGCAAAAACAAAACCAAATTTAGTGATCGTAAAGCAAAAACTAAGAAGCGCATAAGCCGTGCTAAAGACGTGCGCTACCCATGTAAGATGGTTGCAGACGCCCGTAACGCCACTCAAATACTCCTCATGTTCTATGAACTATACTACAAGCGACAAATCTAAATTTCCACAGTAATGATGTAAGTTATTCAGGTCAGTCTTACAACGAAGATATACACTCTCATTAGATCCCGCACTGTATACTATATTACTCCCCCCGCTGAGGGAACATCATCGAAAAAAGGTCCGCATACAGCGACCACCGCTTCGCAATTAATATGCCGACATTATGCCATAATAACCCATAAGTATCCATACATTACGCATCAACTGCACCAAATATTCATTCGTATATCGACGACTTTAGTGACGGTATGGATGTTGAATCGATTCATTCCATGTGACACGCGTCTTTCATAAATTCATAAGACGAAAGTTAAGGCAGCGAGGAATACGAACATTTCTATGGTTATCTGTAGCACAATATTTTTTATCGCGACTTTATTGAAGTGGCGGAAACTGGTGATGACCGATTCCCGATCGGTCATAACGATGCTTATTAGCAAATTCTCGATGACGAGCGGGTCGCAACTGAGGAGTTGCCCGATTTTTAAATTTACCAGTTGCCATGTACATCGCCAAGGAGCTCCATGCTTTTATTTTTTAAGATCCGCGACGAATCTAGAAATTTCGATTCCGATGTTCGGGTGATACCTTCTTAGCCAACCTTACGCTTTCTCTCTCTATCTTTCCCTCTCTTTCTATAAATCCCTACGCACGAAAAAAAAGGGAAACCAACGAAAACGACGATCCCTGCATTTGTAAATTACCGACCATCGATCTCCGGTTTGCGAACCTTCGGACTTCTTGTTCGCCAGGGGACCAGCAACGGCAGCAATCGACTCCCCGACCTCCGTGCGTAGCACCCACTGGTTACTCTCCATCAGGGAGCGAATCGCCAGTAGATCAGTTTATTCGTACTTTTGATTTACGAACTCTCGGACTTCTTGTTCGCCAGGGGACCAGCAACGGCAGCAATCGACTCCCCGACCTCCGTGCGTAGCACCCACTGGTTACTATCCATCCGGGAGCGAATCGCCAGTAGGCCGGTATACTTGAATCTAAACAAGCCTCTTTTCAGATTCAAAACTTAACTACACTTCGACTAAAGACCAAAACGAACAACCTTGCTCCGAAATGCAATATCCCTGCTCCGAAATGTAATCTCCCTGCTCCGAAATGCAACATCCCTGCTCCGAAATGTAATATCCCTGCTCCGAAACGTAACATCCCTGCTCCGAAATGTAGCACCCCTGAACGGAAATAAAACACCCTTACTTCGAATCGAAATCTTTATATACGAATACTTATTTAATCGCGACTCCTTAAATACCATTGAATACAATTATTTATCATATAGGCACCCTTCTTGCGGATGCCACAAATTTTTATTTTTCCTTTTCGCGAACGATTGTTTTCCTTCCTGCCTCAACTTATACATTCAATGCTCGTAAATCGTTTTGAACATACAGCAAGTATACGTTTTCTTAAAATAGTTCACGTCGCAGATCTGCAAGCTCTATTTATATTATATCGCCATCGAAATATTACACCGACGCACAGTAGATCGAAGCATAGGGAAGACGAGACATTTGGAATTTAGAAGTAGATCGCAAGACATTTCATAACCAACATACGGTGTTTATAGGTTTGATAATCGCTGAACACGAATTTGCTGTCAAATTGACATTCCGACAATTGGCAGCTGCCAATTTCGCTGCCAAGTTCTAAAAAAAATCTACTATGACGGTAAAAGTATTCAAATCCAATGTCTTTTCGGTTTTTGATCATTAATCTGTCTTTGAGTTATAAATTTGATAATTGACAGCTGTCAATTTCGCTGCCAAGCCCCAAAAAAATGATTATTTGTCGATAAAAATATACAAAACGAATATGTTTTTTTTTTGTTTATCATTAATCTGTCATTAAATTATAAATTTGATAATTGACACGTGTCAATTTCGCTGTCAAATTCTAAAAAAATTCAACTATGTCGGTAAAAGTATAAGAATCCAATCTCATTTTGGTTTTTGATCATTAATTTGTCATTAAATTACAATATTTGATCATTGACAGCTGTCATTTTTGCTACCATACTCTTAATGACGCTAATATATGGTTAAAAAATATACGTAAGTTACGTTTTTTGAGTTGTTTATCAAGAATCTGTGTTTTAATAATAATCATTTATTTTATTTTATTTTCATTCTCTTTATTTCGATTATTTATATTGACCTTGA
The DNA here is from genome assembly GCA_030407085.1 of Trichopria drosophilae. Classification (NCBI taxonomy): domain Eukaryota; kingdom Metazoa; phylum Arthropoda; class Insecta; order Hymenoptera; family Diapriidae; genus Trichopria; species Trichopria drosophilae. The sequence continues at coordinate 113,169,379 of CM059582.1, read as the reverse complement.
AAATTAGCTGGTAGATCTGCGATGTGACCTAACGACCCCGGAGTGCACCACGAGGAGGTTTTTCAAGGATTTCGCACCCCACTTTTTTTTATATATTTTTTTATTTTTTTATTTTTTTTTTATTTTTTTATTTTTTTATTTTTTTATTTTTTTATTTTTTTATTTTTTTATTTTTTTATTTTTTTATTTTTTGTTTGATTTTTTTTTGTTTTATTTTGTATTGTATTTTTTATTTTTTCAAATTTGTATTTAACAAAATTTTTTTCTTCAACTTTTATTCTTTTTATATTTTTGAGCAATCAATACTGTGCACTTAACGTAACAAATCTGTGACCTCCGGCCATAAATTTTTTTTATATGATTGGGATAGTTTTGGTCGTAATGTTGATATAAGCGGATCAGATCTAAATAATAAATACTTAAAAACATCTTCATTGCAGACTTTTCGATTCATTTTCCGTGCATGTTCATCTCTTGCTTTACGGAATTCTTTATTTCGTGCTTCGCCAGCTTCTTCCGGCAGTTTTCCTATCGGTAGGATTGCTGCTTTAATAATATTTGCTCTATGCAGAAGTATTTTATGAATTGATGCAGGCATATAATACCAGCCATATAATTCGACGTACATTTTTGCTGTTTCTTTGGCGAAGTTGTCAAAAGCGGTGATGTTAATTTCTTCCCCACATGCAATAGTTTGCAAAATAATTGCAAATCTTCGTAAAAGTGAACTATCAACGCCTAAAATAGCTGCAGATTTTTCGGGATCGGAAAAGAATTTCCTTGCTATATTTCCGTTATTTGTTGTTCCCGAACCTTGCTTAACGACATCTGCTAAAATTCCCAGTTTATCTCTCAATTTTTGTTGTACGAGCTTCTTTTGTTGTTCTTTCAATATTTTATGTTCTGTTGATCTGCTGGACCATTTTTGATAATCGATTTTATAGGACAAATGTAGCCAAAACTCGAAACACCTAATCCAGCAATGTAACGGCGACAACCCAAATTTATAATGGTCTTCATTCGCAATTTTTTTTTCAACACACTGCAAATTATTCATCTCTTTAGGCTTTGCACCACAGATGTAACAGCAAGCCGAAGAAACCTCTGACAGTGTGGAACAAATTTTTCCATCTATCATAGTAAATACAAGTTCATGACGAATAAGACAGTTTTCACCGATTTTTGTTGGTAATAAATGATTAATTTCATCATCTATTCTTTGTTTCTTCTGCTTAATAATATCTTTAGACTCTTTAGTGAACTCGAATTTTATAGGCCGACAAAATCTAGTTGATGACGGATGTACATTTTCCCAAATAACTTCATTTGAATCGCTTACTAATTTTAGTGGCACGAAACTTGAAATAAAAATGTTCGAATCAGTGGCATTCGTGTCAGATTCGAAATTTTGGTTGTACAAACTTTGTCCTGCTGCACCGTCAAACCCCCACTTCGATATTAACATTAGGTTATTAAATTCATTGAAATCATGGTCGTCACACACGTTTACTAATCTTCGAGTTTTAAGATCTAAGATGGCCTGCAAATTTACGCTTACTGAGGAATCAGATATGATTATATTTTCTTGTAAAGGATAGCAAACGGATTTCGCACACTGAATCTGATAGTAAGATGGAAAAGCATTTATTCCCTGATCGCTTAATGACTTACGAAGACATTGATATTCCGCTTTTGTTAAATTCAGGGCCACAAAAGTTGAAAGGGCTTTTTCTCTTGATATTTCGTTTTGTGGTATTAAAAAATCTTTGTCGACATAATTCTTACGTTTTGTTAGAATTTGTGGATTATCTTTAAAATATTTTAAAATATGGACTATAGTATTTTCTTCGCTACTTTTCGCTTTAGACTGTATAGCAAAAAATAACTCATCAAAGCTATTTTCTCTCAAATGTTCAGTTCGACGTCGTTTTTGCTTAATACTCAATTCGTTGAAACTTTTACGACAACACATTTCAGGCAACATCTGTGCTTTAGAAATTGCGGATTCATTTGCAGACGTTAGAAAATTATATTTTATATTCAGCCACTCCTCATACATGTTCAGAAAGCGATCCATGTAGCGGGAACTCTTATTCCACCTATCTACCAAGTGTCCGCAAAATTTTTGTAAGCCACTTAAAATATCTTTTTTACGTTGCTCAGTTAGGTTACAATCAAGCATATTTTTTGATATTAAAATATCAAATAACTTTCTATGATCATTTAAGTTCTCTTTGGATTCTCTTAAAAGTAGAAATAATGTTCGATTAGTTATATTCATAATTACTGCTTAATTTCTTAACAGTATTACCTGCAGTCTAAATGATTTAAGAAAAATAGGTGGTAATAAGTAATGATTAATGATTCGCAACTTGTAGTAACAGCAATTCAATTTCTCTAACGCGTTTGCGGAGCACCTAACGGCACCACCACCAACCTTCATCGTTACACGTGACGGGTTCTTTCGCGGAGAGCGTTATGAAAGCGTTGACGTAAAATAGCTTTTTGTGATGTTTACATAACTCACGACTTTCACATAGTTTTTGGCCATAGTTTGAGCCGAGAAGTTCTTCATAGTTACAACAAAGTAATTTACTAAAAAAAAGTTTTCCGTTTTTGTAGGCTCTCACAGTCTAGAGCGTTTCAGCGACCGCAGCTCCGACGATCTCGTCAATGGTACGACATATAATTTATTACATTATTTTTTTTATAATATTTATAATTATATATTATAAATAAAATATATAATTCCGTGTATTGTTTGTAATTCATCATTTTAGTGACCGCTATGGCTGTTGTCGCGGAAACGTGATATCCAGGAATGGATTTTAAATTCGTAAAAAACGTATAAAACGCAGGAAACCCACGGTTTCATTCATCATCCGCCATATTGTATCCGCCATTTTGAAATTTTGAAAACAGATTTTAAATTCGAAATCAGCGACCCCGAAAACATTAGTATAATAATTGTCGTGAAAAACCGTTCATATGAAAAATGTATGCCGCAAAAAGATAGCGAAAATTTTGGAAACGGGCGAATAAAATAATAATTTAAAAAAATCAAATTTCTCAAAATGGGGCAATTTGGGGCAAATGGCTCTTGCATAGGTTGTTAGCTGGGTATCTATAGAAGACATTCCAATGCGTAGAATCTTGGGGTTTTTGGGGGGATTTTTGAAAAACATATTTGAATTTTCATTTTTACATTTTCTCGTATGTTTTTAATCTTTAGAGTACAGCTATGAAAAATAATAATTTTATTTATCTATTATAGATTAATGTTGATTATATATACATCTATTGATGAAATATAAAAATCTGTATACATGTATTATATTTAATGGTGTTAAATATAGCTTCAAATATCGGACTGATATTACGTACTTTTCGAGGTATTTACACGACATTAGGTTTGAGCGTTGAAAACAGATTAGTATACGTGACTATTAATTAAAATATCGTTGCATTTAATACATTGATTAATAAACAATCGATTACCACGAAATTTACATAATTTTACGCATTTTTTTTAACGACCCTATGTCCCGGCTTATACATTGCCTCGATCCACTGTGCGACGGGTCGTTCTGGACCCACGAATAGAACAAGTACCGTGTTTCAAATACACTCAGGTTTGGTATCAATTTCATTTGAAGTTTCATCTCGTCATCTGGCGGCTGACTCGACAGTAACAAATCCACAGGTATTCAAAATGCTTTTCTATAAAGGTCGTCATAAACCATCGATTCCGTTTCCAACTCTTTACCAAGTACGACCGTCACACTATGTAGGAGGTCAGCTCGTGACCGTCGGCTCTTTCGATCGACTACCTCAATGGTTTTCAAACCATTCCGTAAGAAACAAAAGAAGGCTCATCCTTCCAACGAATAATAATAAGATCAAAGGGCTCATATTTTTGGATTCGAATCCAAAATACGTAACGAAATTTAAATCGATTCCAATTCGATTCATCACGTCGTCATTGCCATTCCAATAATTGGACTTATCGTTCAAGACAAGTGCCAATGCAAATACGTCAGGCCCGCGATCCACTGTCCACACAGGAACCCGTGCACCATCGACATCGACGCCTATCATGACCTTCACAAACACGGACAATTACGTTTCTACTATTCAAATTGTCATACGCGCACAAAATTTGAAATGAAATCGATACCAAACCGTTCACGAAAAGGTCAAACCATGTCTTTTTCATTTGTAATTAGAATCATAATCCCATTATAGATTCATGCTACTTTGTTCACATATTTAAATACAAATATATTTATTTAATCTACATGATAAAGTCAATAATCAATCACCATATTTTCTTCAAATATCAATGGCCATACTGAACTTTTGAAACACCGCTAAAAATGTGACAATCTTTAGAATATGTACCAATAAATATTATCTTCTATCAAACTTCTGTTTGAGAAAATGGGGGTGATGTTTCCACAAACATCGGACAAAACGTGAAGTTTTACTAACGAAGCAGACGTCTCGGCGGCAATATCTTTAGAACGATTCGAACTGTTCGCAACAGTTTTATTTCAACATTTATAAAGGCGCGATGTTCTGACGGACATCTAGAGAAAGATGATGATGTTCGTCAGAACATCTGTCAAAGGCGCTGTTTTGTGTTTGATATTCAACAAACGCGAAAAGATCGAAATTTCGATTTAAATTGCTGAATTACAACGTTGAATAATAAACTCTGCCAAACGTATCATAGAGTGATTTTGACGTAATTGGATGCCTATTATATCGTCATCCAACTTCGTACTATTATCACCTTTAATCATTAAAAAATTACAATCGTCGACTTAATAATTCGTCGTTCAATTTTCCTGTAAATATGCACGCATTTATGTTTGATTGTCTATAAATAGAATTTAGAATTAAAACATGTAGTAAAGTAAATTAGTTCGAATTTGTTCAAGAACGATCGATTCATTATATCATTTGAATAATGTATTCATCATCAAGAATAGTGAATTGAAAAAGAGCTTGCAGAACTTTTTACATGTAACCGTGGTTTAATTAAAATTTCAAGTCCAAAAATTTTATTCTCGCTCGATCGTTTAAAGGGTATTCTAAAAACAAGTGACAGTCCTAACCCAATTATGGAAAACGTATTCCGCTCCGACCCAAACTACTATACTTTCGGAGTACAAAAAACAGGTTAACTATGGCCGACCGGAATTTCATGTAATTAGTAAATAAATATAATAGGATTATGAACTGTCAAATGTTTCGGGAAGTAAACAAATTCACTTCTTGGCCATTTCGAAACGGCTTAGCTTCTCGAATATCAAGATTTTCGAATTTTAAAATCATCGTCGCGGAGGACGACAAAACACGATCACGCGTCACGAGCATGAAATGGAGTCGCAAAACGAACGCGCCACCAAAAATTGATACAATTCAAATTGCTCCGTTACCGGAAAAAACGTACAGCTCACCATGTCGAAGCTCGATTCGGCGAAAGCGATGCTGCGGCCCTCATGATCAGTGACCTCTCCCGCGGCCGGTGGAGACGCTCGCTGCGTTATGGAGTCGTCCACCAGATCTTCATTTGTCCCATCGTCGTGTGCATTTCCGAAATCGAACCTAAAGCTGGCCTAGCACCGTGAACGTCGCCATCTTTCCCAAGGGTTGCTGCTTGGCTTCCAACAGGACTCGCGTTCGTCGCGATCCTGCATTCCACTTGGCGTGGACCTCTGGACTTCTCGCTTTCATCGCAGGCGGAATCTTCGCGGCTGCTGGGACGATTCCTCGTACCTCCTTGGGGATGCTTCCTCAAGCCCACAATCACAATCACCGCGAAGCAGAATCACAAGACACAACGGGATAATCAGCACAAACACAATCGTCTTTCACAGTCACAAAGCTAAATTTCTCGTTCCAATGAAATGCGAGATTTATTCGCGATGCGGCCGCATTTTCAAAACGCGTTGGGCACTTTTTTTCGGCACCTGTCGTAATCAGCAAAGTTCGTTCCCGACAAACAAGCCACTTCCGCCATTACCGGTAATTGTTCCCGGGTTTCGGCACCAATTTTGTAAACGACTGGTGGAAGGGCTTGTAAATAAAGCACGCGGTTTGATCGGCCACACGAAAATATCAATTATTTATTCCGATCAATGCCGGTAACGAACCGATCGCGACGCGGACTTCCTCACCCGACGACGTTCCGGAACGTTCTCTCTCAACCCGATCATCAGTTTTTCACATCTCAATTCGATCTTTCAAACTCTCGAACATTTAAATAGACTACGACGTCATATTACACATCGATATCATACCATTCGAATTACAAATAATTATATCGAGATCGTCACCATTTTGAAGAGCCTTTTACATAATTTACCTAACAGGCCTGCTTCATTTTGAGAGGTACCCCCATTCGGGTGTGCAATGGCGTAGGGAAAACCACATTTGTGGGAAAAACCTACGCCGGGTACCGCAGTCGATAAAACATCGATTCTGTCCGTAAAAGTAACGGTCAATTATATTTCTAGTTTACCTCGAGATCCAAGCAAACGTGAACTATGGCTACGAAACTTAAATATACCAGATTTTAAAGGAAACTTAACATGTTCTTGGGTATGATCTTTGCATTTTTCAGAGGCTTTCTTTGATCGGACATCGTTATCATCCACTAGGCTCAGAAATTTTGAAGTTCCATTCATAAGTATTTGTTGTTATGTATGTAAATTATATCTAAATATATAATTATTTACGCATACATTTTAGATCGATACAAATTGTGTAACTTAACGTGACCAATTAAGCAGAATTCAAGCAGCATTGATAAATGAAAGAAATGCTGCAAATAATACTATTACAGGTAATAACTATTTGAGAAATGAACAATTTTTACTTAGTTTATTTTTAAAAATAAACAACTAACATTTTATTTCGATATAAATTTCTTGGTATGACGTAATTCGTGTTTAATTTTTTCCCCCTTGGAAAAAATATAATTTTGTTAAAGAACCGTCATACCAAGAAATTTATATCGAAATATTGAAATTTAAGCGGTTAAGAAAATTCTAACTGACATTTATTTATAATGTTATGTATAACTAACATTTTAAAATTAATTATAGAGCTCTCTCGATTAACTGAAGATGCTTCACAGGCCGAGAATGGGCTACATTCGACTTTGGTGGTTGAAACCCCTGAAAAAAAAATGTCGATGGAAATCAATGCCAATATAAACTGTCTTCGTCCCTTAAATGCTGAACGCACGACTCCAGGTATCATTGAGAATTTAAATAATGTATAATTGACTTTCTTCTGTGGTAATTGATCTTCTATCAGAGGATAATCATTATTTTTATTTTCACTTTATTTATGAGTGAAAGTTATTTTCCATTAACACAAAAAATAAACAATATAAACAAATGTTTCTTCTTCGAATTACAATTTAAACATGCATTGGACTGTTTTAAGGCCTTACACGGGTATTTTTGGTAAAAAAATGCAACATTTTTGCGATTATTTTTCTTTGTTCAGTTATGACATACATTTTTCGGATAAAGTACATTTAAAAAAGTGGAGTGTGAACTTTAATTTCTGAAAATTTCAACTAAAAATATTTTAAATTCAGCCGATGGCAGCCATTTTGCGGAGACGTTGTCGAAAAGAAGCGCTTTGCGGTGTCCCTCGTAACTCGATGTAGAATTGTCTGAAAGCAAAAATCCACACGGACATGTTTTTCGTGACCTCAATGATGCCGGAATATTTATTTTTTCATTTCTAATTTTTTTATAACGTTCTAAAGCAGAAATCGTGGTTTTCAGCAGTAAAAGTCGGCCATTTTGCAGCTGTAAAATCGAAAAAAAAATAAAAAATTGAAAATAAGATCATTGCGGTCGAGATTAATATGTGACCCCAACGATGTCCGAATATTTATTTTTGGGGTCGAGATTAATATTTGACCCCAACGATGCCCGAATATTTATTTTTAGGGTCGAGATTAATATGTGACTCCAACGATGCCCGAATATTTATTTTTTCATTTCTAATTTTTTTATAACTTTTTAAAGCAAAAATCGTGGTTTTCAGCAGTAAAAGTCGGCCATTTTGCAGCTGTAAAATCGAAAAAAAAAAAAAATTGAAAATAAGATCATTGGGGTCGAGATTAATATGTGTAGAAAGTGTGAGCAAAATTTCAAATCGATCGGTTGCATATTCGCTGAGTGATGATGGACACCGACTTTAAAAACATTTTGAGAAAAACGTGTTTAAAGTTTTATATACATTTAATCGTGTATAAGATGAGAATTTTCTATTTTTTTGTTATTACTTACATAGAGTCGTCGATTCCAGGCCCATATTCGAGTATTCCCGCTGAAATTGCGATATCCAACGCATCTTTTTGTTCCTGTCTTCGTCGTATGCGCTCTTCTTTGCTTGTGATTGCAGCTTGTTGCTCGGCTCTTTTGACGCGTTCGTTATCCTGCCTCCTCTGGTATTCATGGACACTTGGTCCGAGAGATACACCGATATTGTGTAAAAATATCAAAAGAGCGTATGTTCCTTCGTTAAATTGGCACGCAGCAATATTTGCTGCTAATTCAACAATTTTCGAAATGCTTGTAACTTTTTTCGGCGCGATTTTCCAAATTAAATGATTAAAACTTTCGTTGGAATTTTGAGTAAATCCTCCAAGACAACGATTTAAAAGCTTATCTTTGCTCAGCTCTTCATAAATTGGTCGTATGTGTTCCAGTACGATGTTTGGGAGTGGTTTGTAATCGTGCTGAAATGATTCTAAGTCATCAGCGGCAAGAACACCTTGCCAAGCGCACCATGAGTCGGCGCCGCTCGGACATTTTGTATGCTGCGGATTTTCATCTGTAATGATGGAAAGTGGCCCAAATTGCATTTTTCATATTCTCTACGGAGTCTGAATTTCTTCTGATAGCCAATCCGTAATATATTGTCAGTTTGCCGATAAGTGTAGCCGTGAGCTTTTCCTTGCCAGAAAATAATTTTTTTTTTCTGATTGTTTTCCCTTTCGATAGTATTTCTTCCACAACATTTTTTACTAAGTTGCGTAAACGTGTACCCATCCTTTTTTTTGGACATGGCCAACACATTCCTTTTTATAAATTTGGACATCACCCCCGTACGGTTTAGCATTTGTGACACCCGTGAACGTTTTTGAATCTCCGTCGCGTATGTAAAATTTGTACATAACGGAGAGCTTTTCCACCGAACGCTTGAACATTTCGACTATGGCACCGACTCCCATATTTCCAGCTGGTCCATCATGATTGCTGTCACACTCGTTATTGTGTACATGTTCTTCGTGCCATTCTGCAAACTCTTCAATGTTGTATTTTTGTTTCCAATATTCGCATTTTTTACAGTGAGAACTTTTCACAAATATGTCGAGAACTTTTCCGGTGTAATATCCTATAAGTGAAGACACGCCGTATAAAGATGCAAATCCCTGTTTCTGCCACGTACCGTCTCCTGACAGAATTAGTTCCGATGTACCATTTTCTTTCAGCGTTTCGTCTTTTTCCTGATTTGCCGCAGAGCAGAAAAGTTAATTTGCAATTTTTTGGACATTCGTTATTATACTTTCGATGTAAGTCTCGTACACGTGCTGACTGAGGAAACTGCTTGTAAGATCCATCAATCAATAATAAGCGCATCACAAATATAAATCGAAAGTTTATTTCATACTTTCCACCGATCTTATCACACGACGGAACGTATTTTAGCAGTTTACATTTCTCGCATTTCATTTCTATTTTAAATCCTAGTCCTTGCTTGTCACATGATTTAAAATGTACTTTTTCACCACAGTTCGCGCATTTCACTAAAGTAGAAATCGTCGTAAAAACTAGTAAAAAGTCTACGATTCGATAATGTTTTTCCGCGTCCTCTGATACTTTCGCAGAAGTCGATAAACGGCCTTTTTTGGCCGACGCGCTCTTCGTGGTTGTTTCCTCGGGTTTTTTCTTTTTGGGGTTAGGTTTTTTCTTCGTTCTACATAAATGCGAACCGCCTTGTCCTTGTCTATCACCTCTTGTAACGTTGTATTTTTAATCGCAATTTTAACAAATAACTTTATTTTTAAACTCTGAAATAAAATACATCTACAATTAATTTAATTTAATTTCCACACTTAATGAAATCAATCGGACGCGATCCAAAGTGCGATTTCCGCTGGGCTAATCCTTCCTAGAATTCAATACAATCCGGCCTGACCGGAAGTGGAACTTCGCGTTCCCGCCTTCCTCATCGCTCCTGCTCACTTTCTCGCTACCTCTACAAATTCAAAAAAACTAAACGTTACCATCTGTCAAACCGGAAGTTATGACACCAACTCCGAATTTACGTTAATTATTAATTGACTGTTAATTAGGTATCTAGTTAATATATCCTATTACGAATTAATTTTCGTGCTTTCTGTCTCTCCCCATCAACATCTCGCTCTCTCTATCTCTCCACATGGGTCTATCGCTTACTCACTCTCTCCCGCTTCCTCTCTCTCTATCATTCTTCTTTCTACAGTGATCTCTCTCTCTATCTCTTTACATGGACTCCTCTCTCTTTCTCTCTCTCTCTCTCTCTCTCTCTCTCTCTCTCTCTCTCTCTCTCTCTCTCTCTCTCTCTCTCTCTCTCTCTCTTACTCTCTCTGTCGGCCTCTTTCATCTTCGATCTCTCGGTCTCTCTCTCTCTCTCTTTCTTTCATCTTCTACAATATTAGAGATAAACAGAATGATAGTACTTTGAGTTTTCCTCAGACTCGTGTAGGTGTACTAACTAATCCTTTTAGCTTTCGACCGATCACGACATGGTACTAACTCAGCACTATCAGTCTTCTCTCTCTCCCCTCCCTTACTATTTCCCCACTAATCACTTAGTAACGGTAGCATTCCATTTTGAAATTATTGCAACTGAATAATTTCAAAATTACCGTTATTAAATTGTACTAGAATTCTTCTCTAGAGTTCCAGAACCAATCTCTCTCTATGGTTATCTCTTTATCTATCATTCTCAATAACTCTTTCGCTCATACTCTCATTACTGACCTCTCCCTCTCTCTCTCTCTCTCTCTCTCTCTCTCTCTCTCGCAACCTAACATCATTCATATCTCTATCTCTCTCCCCTCACTACTGACATATCCCGCTTTCTCTCTCGCAACCTAAGCTCATTCATATCTCTTTCTCTCTCACCCTCACTACTGACATCTTCCGCTCTCTCTCTCGCAACCTAGCATCATCCATATCTTTCTCTCTCCCTCTCACTACTGACATCTCCCTCTCTCTCTCTCTCTCTCGCTACTACTCAATTATTTCCTCATAAATCTCTCTATTTCTATCCACATCTTTCTTTCTTTTCAGCGGCTATGCCGACTTACCGTCTATCTCGTCGAAAATAATCTCAACAGTTAATCCTCTGCCTTCGCTCCTCTACGACACTAATCACTTACTTTCTCTCTCTCTCTCCAACTCACGACTCGCCACTCTCCACTCACTCGCAACACTTCCAAATTTCTCGATTATTTTTCCTCTCGTTACGGCTTTTGAAATAAGACTGCCGATTTTCAAGTTTCCATCGACAACGGCTAATGCAAATGTCCCCCACCCCGAACCTACCTTTTCATAAGAAAAATTAATAAATTGGGCGAAATCGTACATTCATATATGATTACATTTATGTGTGCGATATTTACAAACGTACACCTAAATACGGTTCGCCGAGGTTTGTTATTACTCGACGAAAGACATCGTGTCTTCGTCATCTCATGGGACGCACCGTTGTCGACATAACAAAGCGGCGATCGACGGGAGAGATCGAGCGTCCTTCTCTTACTACTACTCGGGCCTGCGAAACTCGCATGCCTCTCGCTCCCACTGCCGAGAGAGAACTTGCCGTTCTTATGACGCGTATTATTATTGCCTAATTATAATTATTATTCTAGCAATTTTCTCGTTAGATAATATCGTGACTTTGTCACACTCTAGATTGCTTAAAATAAATTGCGTAAAGATCTATCATTTATAGTGTTTCCTTGTCAATGATCTATTCCAGACCAAACATCATTTTTTTAACCATCAGTAATTTAACTCTCATCAACTAATATATATTAATCACCAATAATGAATTGCAGACTTAACGTATACATTTTAATCAGTGACAGTGAATATAAGATTACACATGAAATTCATTATTGATTAAGAATAAACTATATTAGATGTTTCATTGATAATTTAAATTACTGGCACTTAAAAAAATGATGTTAGTTTTGAAATAATTCATCAGTGATACTTATTAAAGCAGAGATGTGTTAAAACCATAGAATAGAACAGTCATACCTGAATTTCACTGTCGCTAATTAAAATGTATATCTACGTTAAGTCTGAAATTTGTTATTGGTGGATAAAATATATTACTTGTTTCACTGATGAAATTTCAATTGATATTGAATGATAGTGGAAAAAATGATATTTGGTCTGAAATAGATCATTGATAAGAAAACATTATACACGATAGAACTTTATCAAAGCATAAATTCATTAAAACCTTTATTAAAATTTGTTATTGCTTAAAACATGAAATATTTTATGTAAAAATTTGTTTAATTTTTTGTCCTACTATAAAAGAATATTGTAAAAATGATTTAAGAAATTCTTCGTTTATTTACCAAAAACTAATATTCAACAGACGGTTAAGGAATGGAAAGAAAACTGGAGTTTTGTTTCTCCTCCGTAGATCCAAAATATGGTAGTCGGTACAATTGTCAGCCATCCCCAATAATTGGCCACTTCAATTAAATAATTTCAAAAAGTATATTTATTTTGAGGAATGAATTACGACAAAAATAGAAAAAATGAACCATGCGTTTTTGTCAAAATACTTTATTATATTAGCTATTCCAAAAAACTGTATACTCAAAATATTATTGGATTATGAAATGAATACAAATTATACTTGAAATTAATACAAAATGTGAATAAATTAATTTTTTTTGTATCCTATAGCGCAATCGTTGCACATACTGACGCTGTGCTCTTGGCAAACAGGGCGTTTACAAGAGGCACAGCCATTTTTTGATTTTCTATCTTTTCCTGTACTGCAAAGAGAACATCGTCGCTTTACGTCAAAATCAGTACTCTGCAATGGCTGATCCATATCGAGCGGGTCAAGTTTCAAAATAGCAGCGATACCAATTTTCAACTCCTTGCGTAACGTAACAACCGTGAGTCTCTGTTGGAGAAACGGAGTTACAAGAAATTTGTACAATCTATCCAAACACTCGATGGCCGTAACTTTTCCTTCGACATTATTTATTCTGTTCTTGCACGCAAGAAGAATCCGAGCATTGACAACTGCTTGGTCCAACATCCCACAAAAAAATCGCACTGGCCATCGATTACTTCGGCTGCTCACCGTGTAGGAGTGGCATAGCTTATCAAAATTATCTGTTCCTCCTATGGTAATATTGTAATGCCTTACCATATTTGGTTTTCCATCTTCGATTTCTGTAGTATGCTTAAAAGAAGAGATCAACAATACAATTTTTTTCGATTTCTTTTTTTTTGGTGCATACGAAACGAGTGTTAAATTTGATGCGTGGCAAAATTTCGACGACGACAGCTCCTTAGATGCCACTTTGAACTCTGCTGGAATTTCTCGCTTGTTTTCTTTAGTGTTCCGGTGATTTTCATATTATAAGGCTCCTGGAGCATGCGTTGAAGCAGTGGTACAGAGGTATACCAATTGTCGTCAGTGACCGATCTATTGGTATTATAAATCGTCACAGTGACTTTTCTAAAATAGTACTCCGGAATTTTTTCATTTGGTAGCAGATCTAGCGTCGTGTTTTTTTCCCAGATAAGGTATGGCATGTATCTGAAAGAAAAGATTTTATATATATATATATATATATATTTTATTTATTAATTATTATAATTATCTAATTATATATAAAATAATTATAAAAAATACATACCATGTACGAGGTTTCTACTTCATTTAAACTTATAATTTTTAAACCGTATTTATCCGGCTTGTCGTTCATGTAGACCCTGAATATACAGCGTCCTCGGAAATCCAACAATTGTTCATCTACGGTGCAAAGCTCACTGGGTTCATAACTGTTTTCGCAATTTTCAATGAAAAGGCTCCACAGTTGACGGATAGGCGCAAAACGATAATTTTCATCTCTTGCGTGTTTATCGTCGAAACGTAGACAAGTTGATATAAATCCGAAGCGTTGCCGTGAAAATAAACATCGATAAAAAGATATACCATTTTGCTTGTCCCACAAACGGTGATCGTTTACGTCTGCGGATTTCCACAGCCCCGCATAATATAACACTCCCAAGTATGTTCTTATTTCCAAATTATCCATGTAGTCCAGTCACTATGTACATTTGAAAAAGACAAAATTCCTAGTAGCAATTTTTTTTTCTAGGTTGTAGGGGACATCGAGAAAAGCTTAACTCTCATTTTTCAGCACCTGAGAGCGCGTGCTTCTTTTGCTAGACTAAAAAACGTGAAAAAATTTCTTTTTTTGGCGATAACTCGGGTTCTAATAAGGCAAAATACTTTTATAATAGCTCATTTTAACGGGGTTTTCCCGCTCTACAAATTATGTTGTATAATTTTTTTTTGATTAATCGATTGTTTTCGAGATATCGAAGAATTAAGTAAAATAAAAGAGATAAATTTTTAGTTTTTTGCGTTTTACTCGAAAGTTTCGATCGGAAATGAAAAACTTTTCAAATAAAAGTTGTAGACCATAAAAAAATGAACAATTTTCATATATTATACGTTCACTTTTGTTGAAAAATACTCCTTGTAGAGCGTTCTCAAAGTGCGAGTTCCGCGTCAGCGGCTCAGCGGTGAATCGGCTGTGTCTCTACGCGGCATGAAATCGCTGCGCCTGGGATTTCCGACTTTACTATTATAAAAAATTAATATAATATATATTTTTCACAGGCTTTATGATGCTGTACAAGTTATTTTTTATGGCACCTCGAAAATTGTAAATAATGTTCGACTATTTGAACGCGAAAATATAAAAAATGAGCATTTTCGAACTTATTTACATTTCATAATTAGTTGCAATTAGAGCAAAGAAGATATTTTTTTAATATTTCGTAATTATTGCAGGTATTTTGAACCCCGCAAAATTGTCCTCTACCAATCGAATCTGTATTTATCACTGCAGACATAATAGTCTATACGAAAATATAGTTACACTTACCGGCTGATAAAAAAAATACAAGACGCCTTAAAAAATACAAGAAATTTTATTTTTGGATATAATTGATCTTAACCTATGTATGAAGTTTGGAAGGATAAGTGTATCGACAACATTTCATATAAAAGAGTAAACAATATTTATTTATTCATTAACCATTAAACTAATTGTTATTATATTAAAAGAAATACACATAATTTAGTTGTATCTAAGTCGTTTAGTTGACGGCTGGTTGTCATCTTCTTCTTCTTCTTCTTCTGCAACGGAAGGTGATGTGTCAGGGTTTTTCGCGTTTTCTTTGTCGATATTTTCTAAACATTCATTAATTTCATTTCGGACTATTTCTGCTGGAGTAACTGCATTTAGACACGTTTGCCCGGAACAGTGGTAACAAATGACTGAACATTGCCTGCTTTCCTGCAGCCACATGCACCACTGCAACTTCCTTTACATTTACAGGAAATTAATTTTAATAGTTCTTCAGGTGCTGGTGGCGCATGGTTTCTGATTGGCTGTAAACCTGCATAAGTTCTAACCCAGCCATAGTTTTCGGGCTCTTTTTCATTACCTAGCCAAGTCTGGACTTGGTGGTAGGTGCGCAAAATGTGTTCCTTTGCGGAGGTTTTTGTTGGTGGCAGCGTGGCTAAATTTAACTAAGTGTTTGAAGCTGATTTGACAAAACATTTGAAGCGTATCGTATCCAAGCATTTGTCCTCTTTTCGACCTCCATACAAAGCGACCAGGAACACTTCTCCAGCCGACGTCAAGACTTTATCATCAATTGTTTGGAATTTAAATAGTTCCACCGAACTCGTTAAATCTGGCCGATTTATCAACGTTGTAATAAATTTCATCTTTCCTACATTGAATAGAGAGGACGTGGTATCACCGCTTAACGCATGTAAAAAAAGGATATTACTGCGGATGGAATCATCGTATTTGAAACTCGTACAATTGAAAATCGCTCCTTTAGCAGGCTTTGTGAAAAATACATTCTTTGCATTAGGTGCCAGTCCAGTAAGTAACACCAGTAAGTCGATGTCCTCACCGACAATTTCAGCTGAATCATACATTTCAACTTTTTCGATTGCTGTATTGACGAGTAGGGCATCCGCATCTTCGACAGCCTGTCGAACTTCAATTCCCGCTAACTCGAAATGAACACGAATCATGGCGATGAACCTCTTTTTGTTGTTAGCGTTTGACAGAAATTTATCTTGGCTGATTGTTGGAGTCGTGTTTTCGTCGAAAACTACATCTGGGCTTTGTTTCTTCCTAATACGCCTTTCTCTCTCAGCTGATTTCGTCCCGGAAATTGACTTGTCGTTTGTGTAACCGTCGGATACGATGCAAATATTTGTTCCAAAATGTTTCTGCACATACGTCACGTACTTTGTACAAATAAGTTTGAAATTGGTGACTTTGTCCCACACAACTTTATGTAAGAGGAATCCGCCATCTATCAATCTTATATGATTTTGTCCAAACTGTACATTTTGTAATGGCGTAAATGCATTGTACATCGAGGACTTAGTTCCTTTGCGCATTCCTACTTCTGTAAATAAAGTTAAAGGAAAAGGCGACAAGTCATATTTTAAAAATTTTTCAATATCGGCGTCCGAATGTTTCGTTATGCACATTCTCTGAAATAGTAGCAGAGGGTCGATCGTAATAGATGCAGATTCGATTTGAATGCAACTGTTGTCAGTAGCCAGTGGTTGTACTTTATCTTTTCTTTTGTAAGAGATACCCTCAAATCGTTCGTTTCCGATTTTGGACATCATGGAGTCACCAATTTCCTGTGCACGGTGACAATTGATTTTGGAATGTCCAACGATTCCCGTACTTATGGACATGACATCTTTTCCTTCAGGAAATGGATTGTGGGCAGCGAGCCAAACATCTATTTTTTCGACGTCTGAATCATCTCGTATGATTCTTGCAGGACGCATGTCTACGTGTTGCTCGGAAGTAGCACAAGCGACGCCTGCGAAATTTTCAATCTGCTCGCATACATTTTGAAGGGAGATCATTCCCAAAATCCATGATGAGATGGTTGAGTCCGAAATGTTACGTTGGTGTAATCCACCAGCTGTCCAGAGTGACCGCATCAAAACTTGTTCAATGGTCTGATCCGACATGATGCCGGACCAAAACTTTTGTGTTCTTCGAATTGTAAAATATCCTTTATTAGTGAATTTCTCTAATTCGTCGGCAGGTACTTTTTTACCCAAGGTCCTCATTTGCTGCAAATATAAATGGGCAGACTTTGCATATAAAAAATGACCGCTTGCGTGAAAAAAGGGCAGCATTTTTTGGATGGTATCAAGATGAAGAGTCCAATTTCCACTTCGCTCAGCTTCTATGAAGTTTTTGACTAAAGTCACCATTTCATAGTACTGGATCCATAGTCTTGCAGTAGGGCTCTTGTCCTTCGTTGTTTGGAGTTCGTTGTAAAATTTATTCACGATTTCTTGGACATTTTCATTCTTGGAAGCTTCCAGCACAGCAGGACGATCGAGAGCATCGGTGTAATCGTCTAATACATCGAATTCATCATTACAAACGTCGATATTATTCATAATGATTTTAGATATAGCTAAATGCGTTAGGAAGTGTGCGCGAATTGCTCTCGAGTACGCATGTCCAATAAAGATTTTTTTCACACAATTTTCTGCGTAAATCAATTTAAAAATGTCCTCAATTCCGCTACCAGCCATGATATAGCCTATTGTTCCAAGGAAGGACATCAATAGGTGAAAGCCCCCGAGTCTCACAACGACATTCTGCAAATCGGACGATGGCTCAGAAGCTGCAACTATGTCGGAAGCTTTCCAGTACAGCGGCTGGTCGAAAGTTACAAAACAGGCCGTCTGATTTGAATCCTTACATCTTTTGACTGCTTCAAGAATATATATATAACGATAATGCTTCATATTCACAGCAATTACATATTATTTTTATAAATATTAAAATAACGAAATACATTTTGTTTGCAAAAAAATAATTAAACATACGAAAGAACAAAAATGATCATATTTTATAATTACGCGTTCGATTAGTCGAACATTATTTACAATTTTCGAGGTGCCATAAAAAATAACTTGTACAGCATCATAAAGCCTGTGAAAAATATATATTATATTAATTTTTTATAATAGTAAAGTCGGAAATCCCAGGCGTAGCGATTTCATGCCGCGTAGAGACACAGCCGATTCACCGCTGAGCCGCTGACGCGGAACTCGCACTTTGAGAGCGCTTTGAGAGCGCAAAAAATTGTTCATTTTTTTATGGTCTACAACTTTTATTTGAAAAGTTTTTCATTTCCGATCGAAACTTTCGAGTAAAACGCAAAAAACTAAAAATTTATCTCTTTTATTTTACTTAATTCTTCGATATCTCGAAAACAATCGATTAATCAAAAAAAAGTTATACAACATAATTTGTAGAGCGGGAAACCCCCGTTAAAATGAGCTATTATAAAAGTATTTTGCCTTATTAGAACCCGAGTTATCACCAAAAAAAGAAATTTTTTCACGTTTTTTAGTCTAGCAAAAGAAGCACGCGCTCTCAGGTGCTGAAAAATGAGAGTTAAGCTTTTCTCGATGTCCCCTACAACATAGAAAAAAAATTGCTACTAGGAATTTTGTCTTTTTCAAGCCTTTTTTTTGTACATAGTGACTGGACTAGTGAGATGATGGTAACTTTGTGCCCTGTCTTCTGCGGAGAGCATCAGACACTCTTCCTCCATTTTCAAGTTAGTGTTTGTAACAATAATATCGATCATTTCCTGGGTAAACAAACAAACCCATATTTCTTCTACGTTATTTGCATTTGAAGCATTGCCTTTAGGAGCAGGTGCTGGTCGTTGTGCTGCAGGAATCACTCGATCTGTACAAGAAAAATACCTTGGAAGCAACTCAGATATAACAATATAGAAGCGTTTTTTATGGCAGTAATATAGAAAGACGGCGAAGAGAAAGATGCTAAGTAATAAAATTATGCATTTCGTTCTATACCTACATACCTGAACTACGAGAAGGAGTTCTCGTGTCCCAAATAAAACCATTTTTGCCCTTCAACTTCGTAATCGGGCATCCTCGAGCTCGTGACTGGAGAAGCCGTTGGTCTAAGCTGGCATCTTCCATCTCCACGTCTTCTCCATCGTAAGAGGATGTTGAACTTTCATCAGTACCGCCAAATTCACTGTCACTTTGCTCTTCGACGGTTTCGTCAATTTCAGACAGTAATTCATCGCGTATGAATCTCGGTCGTAAATAATACGCCATCTAAATATAAATATTACTAAATCTTAGCGAAATCGTTTGTTGAGTTATCAAAATTTTATTGATATATAAAAACAAATCACATGTTGTACAATATACTTTTCTTACTTCACTTTCTACTCGATATGGATAATATAAACTCGAAAATTAAATCACTACTGCACAGAAATTTACACACGACTCGATGATTCGAGTGATAAACACAATAAACTAACGGTCACAGCCAAATACAGACGCGTACTTGCGTGTGTTTATACACAAACAATACAGCTCGCAGCGTGAAATCGTATGTCGTCACTGTATCAAAGATTATTGTTATTAAAACGTCATATGCCTTTACAAAAAAAAATTAGACGTTGTTAAACACACTTTATACACTTTTTTCTTTTACCTGGAGTCAGTATACACTAAAAAAAATTGATTGCAAAAAATCATTTTCGAACGTACTTACCACACTAGGGTCCAAAGGACCCAACTTCGCCTTTCACCAGCTACAAAAAATAAACTAATAGTCCCAGCGTCAAGCTTAGCAGCCTGTAGGGTAGTTAAACTCTTCAACTATTGGAAAATGTTGCTACGGGCCGGTTTCTTTGCATTTAGTACTTCAAATTTAACGTCAAAAAAGGGTCATGGGTCCAATGGACCTGTTACGACCCGGCAAACATCTCAAAAGAATAAGATGCTTGTTGGGTCGTAAAAGGGCTGAGTAACTAAAGGTTACTCGGGTTCTGGCAAGCGGGGGTCGGCTGCGTGTGTCCCTGAAATTATAAGAGGGAAAGGTCGAATAATAAAAACAAGCAAAATGGTTTAAAGTTAAAACAAATTTATTTTTGTTATTTTGGAGGCGGAGTTAGTGGTATTCTCGCGATTAGGAGAAGGTATGCTTGCAGAACTCGTCGCTCGTCCTGTCGTTTGAGCTCGCGGATTTCCCGTTCCGCGCGCTCCGCCTGGACCTTGCGTCCGGCCCTTCGTCGCCGTTGTTTCACTAAAAGGAGAAACAAGCGGTTAGACGAGGAATTTATTTTATTGGGGAAAGGGTTAGTGGGGTAGCCTACTTGACAAAAATAAATCGAATAACATGTAAAAGAAAATAATAAGAAAAAAAAAGAATTGGATTATGACGTGGGAGGAGGCCCTACGAGCTAGGAATTAATATTCCGGTAGTCAGCAGGTCAATTCCCGCGACACCCAGCATTTTAATCCGGTCGCTCCTAAATAAAAAAATGGTCCCTAATGTTGTCTATTTTGGCAACTCGTCTCAAGGTAACAATTGGGATAATAAAAAAAAAACAAAAATATCTCGGGTAGGTACGCTTGTATATATCCAACCGTACCTGTAATATTGGGGAAAAAATATTGTTAATAATAATAAAAAAGGGGATATCGAGAATAAAGATCTTACTGCTCTTTTTTCCTTGGAGGGTGCTCGGCACAGCCTGGGAACCTCTTCGTGGCGTAGATCCGACCGTGAAGTTGTGTCCCTCTGGATGGACTTGTGCCAGGTTCTCGGGGACGTCCTTCGATGATGGCAGGGTCGAGTCGTTGTTTTTGTAGACAGATGAGGTCGGAGTCCGCTGCTCCCCTAAAACACAACTAGGCAGAGCTAAAACTGACCAGGCGATGGATAATTCAGTTCGGCGGTGCGCACTCTGGTCCATGTGGTGCGTGGGCCCCTTTTTATATGGTTTTTCCAGGTGGAAAGGGCAATTAACGGTGATCGAGCGAGAGACAGAAAACTGTCGCGCGAGAGATGGAAACTTGTAGAGCGAGAGGAAGTAATTTTCCTCCAATTTGTTGTTATAAAGTGTTTTCAATAATGTTCCTTTTTACTATCAATTGTTTGTTACAGGTTAGCTAAATTGGAGATTAAACAAAAATGAATGGAGGTTGTGTCGTTGTTTGGTGCGAAGTTATTAATAATTATTACAACTTCCATTCACCTTGTTCAATCTCATACAATTGTTGTTTGCAAAAGAGAAGAAAACTCACTGTTTGTAGAATATAATTGTTACAATAAATTGTTTGCATTTTTACTTAGGTGAACTATTAGGATTATTATGATTGAGGCTGAAAGTTTTACAGGATAAGGTGAAATATAAAAAGAATATTGTTTAAAGGTCGGGAATTCATGAGTGGCAACATTCAGATCGGGTTGAGATTTGCGAGTTTGGAGTTAAAAATGACTGTGCAGTTATCGAGATTTTTGTTAATGTTGCTATTAATGAATTCGTTTAAGAATTGTCTAAGAAAAATAAAACTGGTTAAATGGTTTCCAAGAATTTCGGGTGGCATCTTTTTTTTGTTCCATTAAAAGTTGCGTAGGAGTATCCGTACAACCTTCAGCACCGTTACATGCGTTACACCGGTAATTGTCTAAACAGAATTTCGGTGGCAATGAAGATTTCTCAGAATAGAAATCTACGTGCTACGTGCTTAATTTTTAGTGAGCGTTAAAAAAGGGTCATAAAGTTAAATGTATTTCTGAGTGCACTGCATGTATCGAGTTCTAGTCTTTAATCCTATCGGTTTTCCTAAAAAGTTATTCCGTTGTGGGTGGTCGCGGTGACGTGACATCCCCCCTCTTGGTCGGAAACTGGTCCTGCAGTTTTTATAAACAAAGTCGGAACAATTGAATAATAAAAGAAACTTTACTGAATCTATTAATTATAATGTTACAAGGTTATTAGCAAGTTTTACGTAAATGATACATTTCTGCTTATTCGTTTAGTACACTGTTCTTAATATCTTATAATTATTTCGGGGTTAATTGATAATTCTTTACGCTTTGTATGTATCGTTAGTTGAGAATATTTGGTTGTGATTGTGATACAGTCTTTTGAAGAGTTTACAATATTTTACATGTTGTTTCCTCTTGAAGTTTGTACATAATTATTATTTCTAAGTTACGTGTGTACTATACTCTATTGTCCGTGATCTGAGCTAATTAGCGTATATTAAAAATGTTTTCATTAACGCAAGATATAAGCAAGATAGTGAATGAAGTTTTCTATTTGCCGCATTTACGTGACGCTATCGCGAATGACTGATTTTTCGTGATGCCACTCTATATTGTAATAATCCTAAATTGATTACATATATATAACAAATTGATTGGAATGAAATTTATTGTTTAGACGCAATCTAAAGGTTGTAATTGTACCTGTTGGAGAAATTTGTATTAGAGTTTGTGTTGCAAAATCGTGTTGAGTATGTATTATTTCATTGTTAACTTTTTGTATATAAAAAAAAAGATCAATGCTGTTTTGAACGAAATAAACGCGACGTCTGTTGATTTCGTTTCTAAGTGCGTGACACCTCGCACTCCATTGTTTGTGGTAAGCTAACTTAAGGCTTATGTCACTTTTGCACTTTTCTTTCCTCCTAATCTCACTATAGTGTATGATTTTCGCACTCCACTATTATGTGGCAAGGTTAACTTAATGGCTTAATCATACACAAAAAATATTTTTATTCGATTGGATTTGTTGGATTTCAACAGTTCCACGTTTCTTTCGTTTTTATTCACCGTTTTCATTTCGTTTTCATTTTGTTATTATTTTTCAAAATTCGTTAGAGGTACGTCCATTTTCATTTCATGTACATGCAATTTGTTATGCGTAAATTTTTATTTGTTAGTTTTTTTAGTGTATTTTATGGTTAGTTTTAAGGTATAAGGGATTAGCTTTGTCTAGTGTGAAAGTCTTGATTCATGCGAATAGGGGATAAGCTTTGTATAAGGTATTTTAGTATGCGGAAGGGTTGGGTTAGTTCTCATTCTGGATCAGTTGCTCTCTTTACTGGTTTGGGTTGGTCATATATGTGTTCATCATTCAACATTGGAAGATTTTCTTTGGTTTCTATTTTGAACTGTACTGTCTTGTTATATTTCATTATGCTTTTGTTAATCTCTGTTTTTATCTCCTGTAGCTCATTTTCCTTATTTTTCGTTATGGCTTCCATTTCTGTATTAAGCTCTGCGTATTTCCTCTTCAATTGCTTCTTTTTATTCTGTATGTTAATTTTGTAGATTATTATTATTAAAAATATTGCTAATATTGAACCTCCGATCGTATATAATGTTATAATTCCGTATTCTAGTAGTAAATGTAAAGTTGTGTTTATTAGCTCCGTCTCTTTTGTCTCGGTTTGCTCCTTACTTGATTGAAGTGTGAAATGTTCTTGTGGCGTTTCCAATTTTAACACATAATTCGACTGTGGAGCTATTGTTGTGGTTTTTACTTTTTTATATTAAAAAGTTTTGCAATCTGCTTCATTACTTTGCTTAGGAAGTTTTTGCCTTGATCTGTCAATATTGTTTTAGGTGATCCGAATGTGCAAATTAATCTCTTTACTAATGCTTCCCCGATATCTGAGGATGTTGCTTTTTTTAATGGAATTGCTATTAAAAATTTAGTTAGGTTGTCTTGTATTGTTAGAATATTCTCATATCCTTCTTCGGTTTTATTATTCGGAATTACTATATCCATTGCGACTTTTTCCATTGCTTGTTTGGGTGTATCGGATATTATCATAGGTTGTTTAGTTTTTACTCTTGTTAATTTTTTTAATTGACATGATTTACAATTTTGGATGAATTTTTCTATATCTGATTTCATATTTTCCCAATAATATTGTTGTTTTATTCTTTTAAGAGTTTTGTTTATTCCTTTATGACCTCCTATTGGAGTCGAGTGCAATTCTGTCAATATTTGTGATCTATCCTTCATTTCGGCGTGAATAATTTTCCCATTGCAGATTATTACCTTTGTATTTGAAGTTTCAAACTGTTTTTCGATTATTTTTATTACGGTTTCCCATTCTACTCCTTTTATTGTTTTTGTTTTAAATATGCTGATTGTTGATAATTGTAACTCGTTCACTTTTTCTTTTAAAAGTTTAATAAGTTTCTTTATATTTTTCTCTATTAGTAATTGACTTTCTCCTGTATCTGATACTATATAGGTAATGCGATATGATATTTACTATTTACTTTTGTAATTGATATTTCGTTCAATTTTAAGTTTTGGAACTTGGGTAATTCGTTTCTAGTATTAAGTTTCTCTGAACCTATGTCACACGGTTTCCCTTTAGTGGTTAAAAAATATGTTAAAGTGTCTTTTTGCATGTATAGGTGATTTGAAATTTCTATTACATTTTTGCTTCTGTGGAAAGTATTATTCTGTGAATCATTTTTCTCTTTGTTTGTTTCGTCGTTTTCATCATCAGAGCCGGAATCTGATGACATTTCATCATCTTCTTCGTCTGATGTTAAGTCGTCGTTATTAAATTGTTGTGAAAAGTCATCAGAAAGAGTGCTGTTATCCGAATTTTGTTTTTCCGTTATTATGTTACTGTTGTCATCTATATAATCTATTTGGTCAAAGTGAACTTTTAAATTTTTAGGTGGTCTTCCACGTTTTTTATTTTGTTGTAAATTTTCAGTAAATTTTTGTCTCTTTTGACTGTTTGTAATTTCCAGTCTATCCGGTTGTCGAATGTTCCTAGTGCTCCTTCTTAATGGTTTTTCATGTGACTCTATTTGAGCGATGGTTACAATTTTCTTTGATTCTGTTGTTAGTTCTTCTTCTGTAAATGGTATGGAAGCGTTTTCTATTTCGTTATTATTTTCTTGGCTTTTGTCTATTCTTGATTCCTTTATATTGCAGTCTTTGATTTCATGATTAAGTTTGTAGCATTGAGGGCAGAATGGAATTTTGTTAGGGAGATTGTACTTGGGTTTTTTGTAATTTATCTTTTTATCAGACTCGGGAATGATAATTTTGTAAATTGAATTATAAGGTAAAGTGTATTCTTGAGGTTTTTGTGTATTTATAGTGTTCTTGCTTTTTTTGAATATTATATATGGTAATGATCTCTCTGCCAGTGGTTTGTCGTTTTCAAAATAATTGTAATCTTTGTCTACGTTTCCTATGTAACCTAGACCTTTTTTGTCCGTTTGCATTTTTAGCATGATAGGTTTTTTTATTCCTTGGTTATGTTTGCCTATTCCTTTTTCTTTCCATCCCATTTTTTCCATAATTTTGCTTGCTGTTTTAAGTTTTGAGTTTTCTATTTTGTATATTTCCACCGGGTTTCTCGAAAGTGCGTCCGCATTTACATTCAATCTTCCAGGTTTGTGCTTTACTTCGAATTCGTATTCTAAGAGGTTATACATCCACTTGGCTACTCTTGAGTTTGGGTCTTTCTTTGTTTTGAACGATTCGAGGGGTTTATGATCTGTATATACTGTAAATTTACGGCCATATATATAGGGTCTAAAATGTTTAATCGCGTAGTAGATACCTAAGGCTTCTTTGTCGTATGTTTCGTATTTTTGTTCGTGTTCATTTAAGACTCGAGAAGTGTACGATATTGGTCTATCTTGACCGATTTCACCTTGTGATAAAACCGCTCCGAGTGCGTAGCCAGATGCATCTGTTGTGATTATAAAAGGTTTTTCAAAATCCGGGTATTGTAGAACGGGAGCGTTACATAGTTTTTCTTTTAAGGTTTCGAATGAATCTATTTCATCTTTACTCCATGTAAATGGAGTATCATTTTTCAAGAGGTTAGAAAGAGGTTTTGCTATTCGTGAAAAGTGTTCTATGAACCGTCTGTAGTAACCCGCTAGTCCTAAGAATTGCCTGATGTTTTTCTGATTTTTAGGTGTTGGGAATTTCTTTACGCAACTTATTTTGCTCGGGTCTGGTTTTAATCCGTCTTTTCCTATTATGTGACCGAGATAACATACTTCTTTCCTTAGAAATTCGCATTTATCCGGTTGTAACTTCAGGTTTGCTTCCCTGAGTTTGTTGAATAGTTTTTCGCATTTTATTTCATGTTCACGTAATGAAGATGAGTAAATTACGATATCATCCAAATATACAAATAATTCGTTTCCCTGTAGTCCAGATAGGATTATATCCATCAGTCTCTGAAATGTTGCAGGGGCGTTCTTTAAACCGAAGGGCATGCGATCAAATTCGTAGCGCCCGTGTGGGGTTGAAAAAGCTGTTTTGTGTGAATCCTTCTCGTCCATTTTTATTTGCAAAAATTCTGAGGCCAGATCGAATACTGAAAAGTATTTTGCTCCGCCTAATTGGTCTAATATGTCGACTATATTTGGTATTGGATAGGAATCTCCTATGGATTTTTCGTTCAATTTCCGAAAATCTAGGACCATGCGCCATCTTTTATTTCCTTGTGAATCTGCTTTTTTGGGTACAATCCAAATTGGTGTATTGTACGGTAATTGAGAGGGTTTGATAATTCCATTTTTAGTTGTTCCGTAACTTGTTTATTAATTTCATCCTTATGTATCGGTGGGAATCTATATTGTTTCGTGTTTATTGGGATATCATCAGTTGTGTTAATTTTATGTTTTATCAGGTGCGTTGATCCTAGTGGTTCGTCAGGTGGGTGAAATACGTCGGCATGGGTGTTTATGAGCTTGTTCACACTCTCTCTTTCTTCAGAATTAAGGTGTTCTAGTCTTAACAGATGTTTTACTTCAGTGGCGCGTTTCATTGTTTTGATGCAGTAAAGGATTATATCTTGTTTTATGCCAGCTGCTTTCGGCATATTTGTATTTGATGTTTCCTTTAAAAATTCCGAATAAGTATAAAATATGTCAGTTTCATTATACTTTTTTGGTTTTACGCAATGCGTGTTTGTTTTCTTGGTTTTTGCTTTTCCTAATGGTGTCGTAAATATATCGTTGCTGAGATTTATGGTTGGTAGATCTTTGGGGGCGTCTTCTCTTCCCTTGGTGACGTCGTGTCTGTCACTGTAAATTTTTGTCCGTGTTTCGACTTGGGTATGATTTCTTTTATAAGGTTCGTTTGTATATGTATATTCAATTTTATAGGATTCATTCGGATGTTCATTTTCATGTTTATCGTGTTCATTATAACATACTCTGATATTGCCATATTCGTTTTCATTTTTACATTCATTTTCATATTCATCCTTATTTTTATGGTCATTTGTATTTGAATGATCGTTTATATTTTCATTTATATTTTCATTTTCATATTCATTTTCATATTCATTTTCGTGTTCATTTTTATATTCATTTTCATTTTTATATTCATTTTGATCATTTGTATTTGTATGATCGTTTTTATAGGATTCATTTATATATTCGTTTTTATTTTCGTATTCATTTTCATAGTCATATTCATTTTTATATTCATTTTGATCGTTTGTATTTGTATGATCGTTTTTATAGGATTTATTTATATATTCGTTTTCATATTCATTTTCGTGTTCATATTCATATTCATTTTCATTTTTATATTCATTTTGATCATTTGTATTTGTATGATCGTTTTTATAGGATTTATTTATATATTCGTTTTTGTTTTCGTATTCATTTTCATATTCATATTCATTTTTATATTCATTTTGGTCGTTTTCAGAGTCAATTTCATTATTTTTGGATTTAGTTAGATCTTTGTAGTAAGATTCAGAGTCAATTTCGCGTTCATGTCCATTTTTACTGTACATTTGATTTCGTTTCATTTCTTGTCGGTAATGTTTTAGCGATTGGTCGCTTTTAAGGTTTCTTTTGTTGTGTTTTCTTGGGTTATTTTGAGTACTTTCTTCATAGTTCCATGGTGTAGCGTTGTAATTTTGTAGGTGTATTATTTTCGTGTCTCGGAGTTGGAGGACTTGAAATGTTTTATCTTCTCTTTCGTTATCGGTGTCATAATCTATTTTGTTGTCAGTGTCGGTTTCGTAGTCTGTTTGGTAGTCATGATTTTGTTTTAAATGAAGAATTTTTTGTATGTGTTTGGAATATCGTTCCTGATCATGCTTATTTGTAGGTTTATTATTCTGTGGTAGATGTTGCATTATTGTGTTTATCTCTTGTATTGTACGTTTCGATATTTCATTTTTGTTAAATTCCTGATTTTCATTTAAATGGGGCTGTTTAGATTTGTCAGATTGTATACTAATTTCTTTTAATTCTATTGTTGGTATTAACAGTTCATGTTCTATATCCGTTGTGTTATAAATGTTTAAATAGCCTTTCCCGTTGTTGTTCCTTACAATTGCATTGCCTAAAAATATACCATCCATTATTTCGAGTCGTGGTACGTAACCGTAGTCTAATTCGTTATTTTTAATGTTAACGTAAAATGTTGAAATTGATCGTTCTGGCACTGTTATGGTCTCTTCGTCGAAGTATATTTTGTTGTTTCCCCATTGGATGTAATTATTTTCGTAACTGATGTTTATTTTATTGTAACGAAAGAATTCTGAACCGAGTATTCCTGATGAATCTATTGGGAAGTCGTCATTGACTAGGTGGAACTGTGTTTTACAGCCCATTATTTTTAGCGTTACGATTCCTTTCGTTACTACTGGGTGTTCGGTTATTCCTTTCAAATTTATTATTTCGTCTTTATTTATTAGTATATTAGTGTTAACCGATCCTTTTTTTATGATGTTTACACTAGCTCCCGTGTCAACCATTAATTTTACCTGGTTGTTTAGATTTTCTGATTTGACTGTGATTGTGGGTACGTCGTTTTTTTGTAGTTTTATGGTTTTTATTGGTTGCGGGCTGACGTATTTATGACTTGTACTCGGCGTCTGATTGTTGACTCCCCGCGTGCGCCGTTGGTCGGGAGACCATTCTCGTTTCCCGAAGGTTTAGGTGTCAATGATCTAGGTATACTGCTTCTATTTTGGTTTTGAAGCTTTTGGCATTGGTCTACGGAATGACCTATATTTTTGCAGTATGCACAATTTACAATCTTTTGTTGCAATAGTTGGCATTGAGGTGTGGTGTGACCGAAGTTTTTGCAAACGTTACATTGTAACTGTTTCGTATTTTTTAAACTCATTAATTTTCTGCATTCGTCTATGGTATGTCCTATGTTTTTGCAATATGTACATTGGATTACTGGTGTATTAAAATGCTGGTATTGAAATTTCCTACATGCTTGTATCGAATGTCCTATTCTATTGCAAAATGTGCATTGTATTAGTGGTGTTTGAGTGTTTTGGTAATTTCGTGGTTGGTTGAAATTTTGTGGGAACTGTCTTACTTGTTCGCTATATCTCGGTGGGAAATTTTCATAATTCCTAAAATTTGAGGTATGCCTTGGTTTGTTATCTTGAAATTGATAACTGTTTTGCGTTTTTGGGTAGTTCTGTTGTTTTTCTCTAAATCGACAGATATCCGCGGTATGAGCTGGTTTTTTACAAATCTGACATACTGTTTGATCGGCATATAGTAGATTTATCCCTTGCTGAGTTTTTATTTTTTCTGGTGAATTTTTGGTATTTGATCCTCTAATATTACTAGTGATGTTCATTCGTTTTTCGATTTGGATGGCCTTTTGAACTGCTGATGATAATGTTTCGAATTCCTTATCTATTATGCGGGATTCAATTTCCGGTTTCAATCCATTTATGAAAGTTTCAATGACCTCTTTTTCTGTCCTGTTTCTATCTGCTTCAGAGATCTCGTTGTCTTCGTCTAAGGCTTTATAGGTTTCGACTATTCTGTCCCCTGCTTCTCTGACTCTGTTTGCGTAAAGAACTACGTTTTCGAAATCCAATTGATATATTCCTATCAATTCCTGCCGGATTTCTGTTATTGAGTTTTCAGGTGCATAGATTTCCCGTAATATTTTTAATAGGTCTTTTACTGTTTCGTACTCTCCATTTTTTACTGTCCCTCGTGCACCTCCTTTTAATTTAGTTTTTATTAATTTTACGAGATCAGCCTCGGATTCTGCAGGTAGCATGCTCTTGGCTTCTTCGCATCCGTCCACAAAAACATAAAAGTTCTTGGGGTCTCCGTCGAACTTTGGTACACTTTCTATGGCTAACTTGAGTGTGAGCCTGTCATATTGTTGTGCCATTATTATGTTGTTATCGATTACTACGTTATTTTGTAAATTGTTTTGAATATTATTTTCTGATAAATTATTTTCGATATTATTTTGTTGGTTTTCTGAAGTATTTGTGTTAATGTTACTATGGAATTCCTGTACCGTTTCAAAGGCTTCGTTGTTATTTTCTGATGTTATGAATATCTCTGGGAGATGTTCGAATGATAATTCCTGCTTTACGTATTTTTCCTCCTCTTCTTCTAATGTATCTCTAGAGACGATATGCTTCTTTAACGGGGTGCTTGTTTGTATTTTTAATATGGATACACTTTTTTTATACCAGTTTTGTAATTTAATTAGATAACCTTCAGAGTTTTCGGGAGTTTTTTGTGTTTTATATTCTTCCACCAAATTATTGTATTCGGTGACTACTCTGCAAATTTTTTCTTCAGTTTCACTGTCGTTCAGTCGTTCTATTTCTATTTCTGCTCCGTTCGTTTTATCCAATATTTCTTCATTAATTTTATCTGATATGTTAGGTTTATCTATTATTTTTTCTTCGGTATTATCTGATATTTTTGTATTATTTTTTATCTTTGTGTTAACGTTTGTTTCTTGAGTGCTTGGGATGTCAGAATTTTCTGAATTGTCGTCTTCGTCGTTTTTCTCTGTGATGGATTCGATTTCTTGTGTGATGGCGTTGAGTCTGTTTGAGATTTTATGGACGTCGTTATTTTGTAATTGTATATTATTTCCTATTTCTTCCAATCTTTTTTGTTGTTCGATTTGATCTGATTCGGTAAGTTCCTGTGGGGTATTTCTGATTAGGTCCTGTGTTTCGGTGATTATTTCGCTTAGCGAATTTCTAGTTTGTTGAAAGCGGGCAGTCGCACCGCTCTCTTGTGATTGGTTTTGTTCGGTGGTGTTATTTATATTTGATGATTTTTTACGTTGTTTTCTGTCTGTAATTAATCCTTCCACTATTACTTTTTCTTTTTCCTCTTTAGTTAATTTATTTGTATATCCTCGTGTAAGTCGTTGTTCCGACATAAGTAATTATTTATATATATTTTTTTTCTTTTTGAAATGTTAAAGCAAAATTCGAGTGGAGAATGAGGAAGAAAAAAATCGTAAGAGATTATTATGGAGTTATTTAACTGGTTTTTTTTTTATATATGGATAAGTAAATTAAACTAATTAATTGGAGTTGCACTTCCGGTATCGATCGGTGTAACACGTTGTCAATGTTCTCTGCGTGTTTTTACGTTTTATTTTAAATTTTACGGTACATAAATGTCATGTCCTGATGTTCCTTGGAAAGTATGTGAGCCGTCTTACAAGTCTGTATACTTTTTCGTCTAAATTGCTGCTGTACCCGAGGGATATTATTGATTGGAGTGTGTCGGATTTCTATTCTAACCTCAACATGTCACTGTAAAGTAGCTGTCAACGGTTACTTCGTGTCTGGTCCCGTATCGATAAGTCACCTCATCCACTTATGATCATTGTGGGCTGAGCTCTATAAAACACTAGGATCGTCGGCCGGTGAGTTTTTTATTTTCATAAAACTCAATCGTCAAAAATATTCGAGTGCGCCACGTCTGGATCCCGCGCATTTTTTTCGCGCCAATTCTCCGGAGCCGGTATCTGCCGCCAAGACACTGTCCCGCAAGAGGCAGCACGTCCCGGGCGAACTAATTGTCCATGCAGCAGGAGGAATCGGCTACGCCTTCCCACTCTCCACTGACTACGTCAGCGAGTTCGACTGGGCAAGGGGAGGAGTCGTCAACTACAATTCACTCGCTACCATCAAGAGTAGGGCGGCCTTCGACAGCGACAAAGTGGCTCGACTATAGAGATACGCACACTAAGCCTATTTCGGACTTCTTTCCGCGCTCCAAGCGGGCTTGTTCGCCCGAAATCTTTTCGCCCGCCGATTTTGAAAACTTGCCGCCCAAGCGTCACTGTACAGTCCCAGCTGTTCTTAAGGAGCCACAATTAATTGTCGAACAGCCCAACCATACAATGGACGCCCAGCTCAAGGACTTACAAGAGACCATAATAAATGCTCTGTCAGCCAAAATCGACGCTAAAGTAGACGCGGCGACTAAATCGAGCCTGGACGCGATTTCAGAGCTTAGGACTGAGGTCCTTAGTGAGGTAACCTCGTTAAAATTGCAACTAGAGGAAAAAGATGCCCAGATATCCCACCTGACCACTGAATTGGAGCACCAGAGCAAGTTAATCAGGAAGAAGAATCTGAAAATTCGCGGACTGAAAATTTCGGGTGATCCAACTGCCTGTGTTGAGAAATTTTTTGATGAGGTTTTTGGAATTTCCAATGTCGTCGATACAGCCTTCCTCATACGGAATGACCCTCCTATTGTCATCGTTGAACTGCTGTCCTATCGGTCCAAGCTTCACATCATGGCCCAGAAGAAACGCCTCCTCTTGGGCAAGGACATTTTTATTGACGCTGACTCTACGGCCAGGGAACGCCGTATCGACTTCCACGCCAGGCAACTAGTGAAGAAGTCCAAAGCAGACCGAAAAAGGGTTGAGCGCAGGTACCAGAAGGTGCGAGTCGATGGCGTTTGGTATGTTTGGTCGGATGCTGCTGACTCCTTTATACCGGAAGTGCCATCACCATCAACTGGTATGGAAATTGACTTACCATCTTCTCAACCGATTTCGTCAGCTCCTAGCACATCCCGCTCATACGCCCACCGCACTCTTCAAAAAAACGCCTAGATGCAGCCCCGTTTACCAGCTCAAGGGGCTGCCGAGTCTCACAACACTCCATCATACATCGGCTTGGCTCTCAACCCTCTCCGCCGGCATCATCAGCACGCAGAACTCTTCCTATAGTGGCTCCATCAAGTCGGCAGGACCTTCTGCTTTCTGTTGCCTTTTGGAATATTCACGGTCCCCACAATTACTCCATGGCGTCTAAATTTCCACAAGGCAGGATCATGAATTTCACCGAGACATGGTGTCCAGAACCATCTACACTTCCTGCGGACCTTGGTACAGTGAACTTCTCAGTCCCAGCCTCGCGTGAAGGTTCCAGAGGAAGATTTGGCGGTGGCTTGTCAACTTATGTGCCGTCGTCGGGGTCACCGGTGCTGATTGAATCCTCCTCGCACTGGCTTTTTCTTCTAATTAAATCATTTCCGATTTCTCTAATTCAAGGTTCGTTCTATTTCCCGCCAAATTCTGATCTCACGTCGTTGCTTTCTTCGCTCCAGCTTGTTCTTGATTCCTTTTCGGTTAAATTTCCTGATAGTATGATTATTTTGGGAGGAGACTTTAATTCATGGACCGGTGACCTCGACTACGAATGCGACTTCCCGAATTTATTCGAGGAGACCCAATTTGTACCTGCGAGGCGAACTCGCGATAGCCGTTATAATGTTCGCGGTAAATGTTTATACAGCTTTATGTTCGATAACAACTTCGTGTTACTTAACGGTCGTTCGCTTAGTGATTCACCCGCGCAATTCACGTTTTTGGATGTCAAGGGACGTAGCATTGTCGATTTGGTCTGGGTCTCAGCAAATCATTTATATTTGGTGAACGACTTTTTTATAGGCCCTGAGAGTGGAGGCTCAGACCATTTTCCGGCAGTCGCCACGTTGTCCCTTACATGTATAAATCCTCCGCCTATGTCTCATGTTTCGTCTAACGTAGCACCGAGGTACATAGTGTCGTGGTCCCCTGAAGGGGAGGCAAAACTCGTCAAGCGTTTACGCGAAGTCAACCCATATGCACTTTTTTTAAATCACGCAACGCAAACTCCGTCTCTCGATACTTTTTGTTCGGGTTTACTCAGCCTTCTCGTGCAGGAAGGCCTAGTAAAATTGTCCACTTACTCCGGCGGGAAAAGTAACTCATTGAGCTCTATACCTCGATGGTACGACGAGTCCTGTAAGGTCGCCAGAAAAGCTATGAACAGAGCCCTGCATCTCGTTCGGTCGAATAACTACGAGATTTCCTATGAGCACTCTTACCTCGCTGCCAAGAAGAAGTTTAAACTCGCAACGGTTGTGGCAAAAAAAACTATATGCCTCGCGTACAGCTGATGCCTTTGCTGGGGTGAGGGACGCCAAGGGTTTCTGGTCCGAGGTTCGGAGACACAGGCGGGCTCCTTTAGGTAGTTCGCCTGTGCCCTTGGAGGCCTGGTCCGGGCACCTGGAGCTCCTCTACCCTCCAAGGCTATCATTGCCACTAACATTCTATGGGGCTCTAGACAACGACCTTGACGGC
Organism: Trichopria drosophilae; assembly: GCA_030407085.1. Lineage (NCBI taxonomy): Eukaryota > Metazoa > Arthropoda > Insecta > Hymenoptera > Diapriidae > Trichopria > Trichopria drosophilae. Next base: position 113,134,733 of record CM059582.1, on the reverse strand, counting down.
CCAATTCTGCCGCAGGAGCTGAGGGAGAGCATGAAGAGATTAAAATCCGGTAAAGCTGTAGGTCCTGACGGTATTCCGGCAGAATCGTGGAAGCTACTCACGGGCGAGTGGTTCTCCTATGTTTTGGAGTTATTCAATTCAATTTTAACCAACGAACTGCCTCCTGAGGGGTGGATGGTAGCTAATCTCTTCATGCTCTTCAAGAAGGGCAACCGAACCGACCCAGAGAATTATCGTGCGATCGCCATAACCAATGCGTTCACGAAATTGTTCACGCAGGTGCTTATGGTGAGACTCGAAAACTGGCTTTCCCAGCGTGACATACTCCCAGATGAACAAGCGGGTTTTAGAAGGGGACGCTCTGCGGAGGACAACATTTTCATATTAAATGCAGCTGTCCAGATCCAGCTCAGGAAAAAAGCCTCTAAGTGTTACGTCCTTTTTGTGGACTTCCGCAGGGCGTTCGATTCTATACCCCATGCAAAACTCTGGCACAAGTTATATAGCATTGGGATTAGTGCCAAAATGGTTAGGGTGCTTAAGGCCTTCTATGACTCAGCTGAATCTTCTATCGTGTGCCCATCTGGATCTACGGATCGAGTTAGGGTGACCGAGGGGGTTCTTCAGGGAGAAATCTTGAGCCCTCTGCTCTTTATTTTATATATCTCCGACATCGTAACATACTGTCGGGGCCTGGGCTTGAGGGGCATTGACTTCACAACTACGCTCGACCTCATGATGCTCCTCTTCGCCGATGACTTGGCGATTTTCGCTTATTCACCTGCTGACTTAAGAGCTAAACTTAGGGCGCTCGAGTCTTATTGTAGCCTTAATGGCCTAGTTGTAAACATCGCTAAGACAAAAATCGTTATGTTCAGAAGAGGTGGTCCTCTTGACGCCTCTTCAAGAAATTTTTATTATGGCAATCAGCAGGTGGAAGTTGCGACCACTTACCCATATCTAGGTACAATCGTCTCCTCATCGGCGAGTGGATTGAAGGCAACTGAAAATGCTATAGCCAAGACTCGCCAAGCTACGGCGTCTATCTTGGCTATAATGGCTTCAGCTGGATGTGATTCAACCAGTGCTGCCCTCAAGCTTTATTGGGCCTCCATATTATCTACCCTGCTGTATGCTGCTCCCTGTTGGGCCCTCGGCCATCTTCACTCTTTAGAATCGGTACAGGTTGACTTTTTTAAGAAATGGCTTAAGCTCCCTAAATCGACGCCGCCTTATCTTCTGCGTCTGGAATTGGGGCTCTATCCAATATCCGTCGAAATAGTGCGTAGAGCGTTAAATTTAGTACTAAAGTATTTGCGTCAACCAACAAATAGCTTGGCGCGCGCGGGGCTAGTCAGGCTGCATGAGCTCAGCTCTGGTGGGACGACAGATATGCTAATGAACTGGCTTGTGCAGCTGAGGTCGGTCCTCGGCTCGCCGAGCTGTGATGGTCTATGGGAGGATTTCTCGGCAACTAACTGGGAGTCTAGTATAATGTCAACCTGCGAAACCTTTGCCATTCGTCAGCGTAACCGCGACCTTCAGCGCTATTTCTTATCGGAATCGATCCAGTTCCCAATATTTAGGCAATATTCCGACGGACTGGCTACTCTGGCTCCTGAACGCTGCCAGCTTTCCCATTTGCGCCTAAAAATACAGATGAGAACGGCCACTATATTCTCGCGTTCGCTCTGCGTCGGTAGTACTCACTACGCCTACAACCCGAATGAGCCGTGTTCGATATGCAATACGGGTGAAAGGGAGACATTAACTCACATCCTGTGGGACTGTCCCCTTTCTGCCCCCTCAAGATCTAGACTCCGTCGTAACAGCATAATGATCAACTGTTCCGACGAGAATGTAATGGCCGTTCTGATCCATTCTGCAGACCCTCGTGCGCTGAAGGTCCTTTTTGGTTTCGTCAGCGCGTGCTTTGCCAGGAGACAATTTGTAATGGACTTCTAGGTTGGCCTGCGAATTTGCGGTTGCTGCCGGGCAGTGCGTTTAAAGCAAAATAATTTTATATCTGTAAAAAAGTTTTATATGGTATCAGCGAACATTGAAAGTGTTGTTTATGAAAGAAAAGTCGTGTTTTATGAGCTGTATCCTGTATCCGTATTCTATAAAGGTTCAAAGTCATTATCGGTATATGTAAGAGTTGTATGTTAATGTAATGTTGTTTGGCGACACAAATGTAGATATCGCGTTAATGAAATGTACAATGCTTCGTTCGGTCTTTATTAAAGTGCCTAGTTTTGTGTCCCTGTCGTTATATGCCGATAACTGTATAGTGCGTTCCGTTAGTAATTAAGAGCGTGTTTACATACATATATATATATATATATATTTACTTCTTTATTGTATTTTGTTTTCTCTTTTTATGTGTATCGTACCGGAAGCGTGAATGTAGCGTACCTGTTTCTGTATATATTGAGCAACTGTGCACTCTACCCTCAAGAAATTTTTTTATATTTCAAATACGGGTTAATAAACTTATACTACTACTTAATTAAACTAATTAATTTATCTGTAATTGAATCAAATTTGAGTAAATTAAATTAATCAATTAATTTATCTATAATTGAATTAAATCTGAGTAAATTAATTAATTTATCTGTAATTGAATTTAAATTTGAGTAAATTAAATTAATCAATTAATATATCTGTAATTGAATTAAATCTGAGTAAACTAAATTAATCAATTAATTTATCTGTAATTGAATTAAATTTGATTAAATTAAACCAATCAATTAATTTATCTGTAATTGAACTAAATTTGATTAAATCAAATTGTTAAGCAAGTTTTAATTTTGTGAGTATTTTTTCTTGTATTTATCAAAAATGGAAATTTAGAGGCAAGGCGTATCATTATTCAGAACGTGCGACGAGTTTCTATACCTCCGCTGTTTCCCGTATTGTTTTCAGGACCACATACAGGTCCCCGCTCTAGAGTCGCTGTCACCAATTTTATGTTACGACCCGGCAAACATCTCAAAAGAATAAGATGCTTGTTGGGTCGTAAAAGGGCTGAGTAACTAAAGGTTACTCGGGTTCTGGCGAGCGGGGGTCGGCTGCGTGTGTCCCTGAAATTATAAGAGGGAAAGGTCGAATAATAAAAACAAGCAAAATGGTTTAAAGTTAAAACAAATTTATTTTTGTTATTTTGGAGGCGGAGTTAGTGGTATTCTCGCGATTAGGAGAAGGTATGCTTGCAGAACTCGTCGCTCGTCCTGTCGTTTGAGCTCGCGGATTTCCCGTTCCGCGCGCTCCGCCTGGACCTTGCGTCCGGCCCTTCGTCGCCGTTGTTTCACTAAAAGGAGAAACAAGCGGTTAGACGAGGAATTTATTTTATTGGGGAAAGGGTTAGTGGGGTATCCTACTTGACAAAAATAAATCGAATAACATGTAAAAGAAAATAATAAGAAAAAAAAAGAATTGGATTATGACGTGGGAGGAGGCCCTACGAGCTAGGAATTAATATTCCGGTAATCAGCAGGTCAATTCCCGCGACACCCAGAATTTTAATCCGGTCGCTCCTAAATAAAAAAATGGTCCCTAATGTTGTCTATTTTGGCAACTCGTCTCAAGGTAACAATTGGGATAATAAAAAAAAAAACAAAAATATCTCGGGTAGGTACGCTTGTATATATCCAACCGTACCTGTAATATTGGGGAAAAAATATTGTTAATAATAATAAAAAAGGGGATATCGAGAATAAAGATCTTACTGTTCTTTTTTCTTTGGAGGGTGCTCGGCACAGCCTGGGAACCTCTTCGTGGCGTAGATCCGACCGTGAAGTTGTGTCCCTCTGGATGGACTTGTGCCAGGTTCTCGGGGACGTCCTTCGATGATGGCAGGGTCTAGTCGTTGTTTTTGTAGACAGATGAGGTCGGAGTCCGCTGCTCCCCTAAAACACAACTAGGCAGAGCTAAAACTGACCAGGCGATAGATAATTCAGTTCGGCGGTGCGCACTCTGGTCCATGTGGTGCGTGGGCCCCTTTTTATATGGTTTTTCCAGGTGGAAAGGGCAATTAACGGTGATCGAGCGAGAGACAGAAAACTGTCGCGCGAGAGATGGAAACTTGTAGAGCGAGAGGAAGTAATTTTCCTCCAATTTGTTGTTATAAAGTGTTTTCAATAATGTTCCTTTTTACTATCAATTGTTTGTTACAGGTTAGCTAAATTGGAGATTAAACAAAAATGAATGGAGGTTGTGTCGTTGTTTGGTGCGAAGTTATTAATAATTATTACAACTTCCATTCACCTTGTTCAATCTCTTACAATTGTTGTTTGCAAAAGAGAAGAAAACTCACTGTTTGTAGAATATAATTGTTACAATAAATTGTTTGCATTTTTACTTAGGTGAACTATTAGGATTATTATGATTGAGGCTGAAAGTTTTACAGGATAAGGAAAAATATAAAAAGAATATTGTTTAAAGGTCGGGAATTCATGAGTAGCAACATTCAGATCGGGTTGAGATTTGCGAGTTTGGAGTTAAAAATGACTGTGCAGTTATGGAGATTTTTGTTAATGTTGCTATTAATGAATTCGTTTAAGAATTGTCTAAGAAAAATAAAACTGGTTAAATGGTTTCCAAGAATTTCGGGTGGCATCTTTTTTTTGTTCTATTAAAAGTTGCGTAGGAGTATCCGTACAACCTTCAGCACCGTTACATGCGTTACACCGGTAATTGTCTAAAAAGAATTTCGGTGGCAATGAAGATTTCTCAGAATAGAAATCTACGCTACGTGCTTAATTTTTAGTGAGCGTTAAAAAAGGGTCATAAAGTTAAATGTATTTCTGAGTGCACTGCCTGTATCGATTTCTAGTCTTTAATCCTATCGGTTTTCCTAAAAAGTTATTCCGTTGTGGGTGGTCGCGGTGACGTGACAGACCCATGTGTGGTAAGCAAGGGTTAATGTGCATATATTTATACGAATTATAAAATATATTTTGGCAAAATGTAAAGGACAGGTCATTATCGAGGTATACCCTGATGTATTTATAACAGTTGTATTTATAAATGTTTGTTGTAACAAATTGTAAGCTAAACAGGTCTTGATATTTCGTGGATATTAGAACTGTCAGTTCTTATTATTTTATTATGTTATATATTATTTAACTGTATACTTTATAAACAACTATACAAAATGAGCAAGGAGTTATGTCGAATTGGGAGGTTAACCTAAAATTCAATTAGAGGTACATAACCTGCTAAAAAACAGAAACTGAAAATTTATTTAAATAAATACTTTAAATTAAGTACCACGTGGGGTAGTTTTTAGAGGTAAACAAATTTTTCGTTGGGAAATATTTATCCGAAGGCTGCATGCAGACATAGAACTTCTAAGTCTACATTCTATACTTACTGCACACGAATCTTATTTTGTTTTATTAGCAGCAAAATGACAATCTCTTTGCTGGAAACTCATAGTTCTGGAGTGGATATGCTACTTGATGCAAATATAAAATCGTTTTGCTACAAGCGGATTCTCTTCAAAAAGATTATTCTTTTGGCAAGAAGAAATCTGATTACTCATATATCAAGTGGATTATCCATTTGCCGCAAATATATTCCACTTGCAGCAAGAGGACTGTTCTTAAAGTGAAGAAAAAAAGATATTTAAAAATGGAAGAAATTAAAGTTTTAAATTGTCTAAGTAAATCCAACGCTGATCTAGTTAAACGACAAATCAAAAGACGTAGTAATGAGTCAGTTTGTAAGGAATATAGCCTAGAATTAAGATCATTTGCTGTAACGTTGCACTATTACTCGCCTCGCGCATATACTTACGTTCGAGAGCATTTTGATTCGTGTTTACCGCATCCAAAAACGATATACAAACGGTATAAGTCAGTTGACGGAGAACCTGGCTTTAATACTGAAGCATTAAGAGCCATTAAACAGTACGCAGCTAATGAAAATTATCCCTTAGTAGGCACTTTATTTTTCGATGAAATGTCTCTAATGCAAAATGTAAACTTTAAAAATGGAAAGTTTTCTGGAAGCGTGTAATCGAATCAAGGAAGTATCTTTGATTTGAAGGAAGCCAGAAACGTTTTAGTGTTTTCTTTAGTTTGCATGAACGCACCATGGAAAATACCTGTTGGATATTTTTTAACGAATGAAATGGACGCTTATCAAAAAGCTAATCTTGTAGCCCAATCCCTAAGCATGTTGCACGAATCCCAAATGCGAGTGGTTGCTGTCACTTTCAATGGTGTTTCATCAAATTGAATGATGTGCAAAGATTTATCAAATAATTTTAATAACATTTTTCAATGTTGGTTTCAGCATCCCATTACTCAGCAGAAAGTCGTATTCTTTTCTGATCCGTGTCACGTGCTTAAACTTATGCACAACTGTTTTGGAAAATGGAAGATTCTTTTAAATGGAAAACATGAACAAATTTTATGGGAATATCTGAGGCTGCTCCACGACTTGCAAACTAAAGAAGGCATGCACATGGGGAACAGCATGCGTTCTACACACATACATTTTTTTAAAAAGAAAATGAAAGTCAAGCTCGCAGCTCAAATTTTTAGTAGATCTGTTGCTGACTCTTTACGAACATGCAAAGAGAAATTAAAAATACACGAATTTCAGCAATGAAAACCTACAATAGAATTTATTATGATTTTCAATAATCTATTTGATAAATTTAATACAAAAAGTATTGCTTCTTATGTTTACAAAAAAGCTATTAATGCAGATAATAAAAACGTAATATTCAAAAGATTAGATGAATGGAAAGATTATATTTCAAAGTTGCAATCTGGTCAAAAAGAAAATATACTTGAAACAAGAAAGTGTACTGGTTTCTTAGGTTTCTTAGTGTGCATTGATGCACTCAAAGTATTGGATAGTGAGCTATGTATGGGAGAGAATAATGTTTTGAAATATATTCCTACGTATAAGATGAGTCAGGATCATATCGAGATGCATTCGGGCTCATAACGGTGGAAATAATAATCCAACTAATCGACAGTTTAAAGCAGCGTTAAACAACATTCTTATCAATGCACAATTGAGAGCTCCAAATACTGGAAATTGTATTCCGTTAGAGCATATTCCAGTATTGCATGTATCATCCAATACACCATATAATGGGTTAAGCAATAAAAATAATAATAATAGCGAGTTAAATGTATCATGTGGATCTTGTGCGAGCGATGAGCTTGTCAATGCTATTGAGTATCATTCATTTCTTGAAAAATCAGAGAATGCGACGTTAACGTTATTTTCAAACTAAAATTAAAAAAATTAATAAAATTAAAAATAAAAAAAATTTGTTTGTATACAAGGAGGAAAAAATTGCCCGAATAATATGAAAAAATGTATAAATATCCCTACAAAACGCGACAAATTTTTGGAATATTTGTCCAATGTAGAAGAATTGGTTTGGGTCATTTTTTTCCAAAATTACGTGAAAAATTTTGGACAAAAAATCGAAAAAAAATAACGGAAGAAAAACGGGCACCTATCTGGGATATTCAATACTCGTGCAGTCGGGCACGTTTCTGTAAATAGTTCCAAAATCTCGTACGTTTCTATACATGGCTGTATATATCCGTACAATTGCGTACGTTTGCGTACGTCTGCGTACGTTTCAGTACATATTCATATGATTCCGGACGTTTTTGTACGAAAATATTTTATTACGAATGGTTGTTTGACATCTACAGTGTACAGTGCTGTACATCTCCGCATGCTTCAGTATGTTCTAGCAATTTTGTGTACGTTTGCGTACGTTTGTGTACGTTCGCGTACGTTTGCGTACGTTTCTGTACAATGGTGTACAAAATGTTCGAATCGTAACCAAATCGTACGCGAACGTATGTAAACGTACCTCACCGTACATAATTCTATACAGACGTACCGAAATGTGTCAAAATCGTACGGTGAATTGCGCTAGATTACCGTTGATTTTTTCCATACGGGATGTGGTAGCGTATATAGCAGGCTGTATTGTGCGAGGATTATCGAAGAAAAAACTTTGTTCAGACTGTATCAAAGTACTCATAGGAGAGGAAAGTGAAATCTGCTCTTTAATTTCTGTTAAATCTAGGGGTGGTCTAATGTAACCATCTCAGGATGTTATTTTCATTTGTGGAAAAGTTGAGCAAACAATTAGATATGCATTGAACGAAAGTGGAGGCAGATTAATGTTACCGAAATATAGTTATGAATATCTCTTAAATTTTACAATGTGCAGATTGACATACTCTACTGAAATATTTTCTTTATTTGAAAATCACGAAAATAAAGAAAATATTTCCACAGATCACCTTCTTGAATTATGTAAAATTGTGGTGAAAAAATACTGAAATGTACAATTACATTATATTGCGAAAGTAGCAAATATAAATAGCAATTCTGATAGGAAAGTGATGACAAAGTTAGTACTATTCAAAGGTCAATAAAACGTTTATATATGTAAACGTGTTTTTATTATCATTCCTCTCGCTTATTTACACCTACTTCCAAATATTGAAAAGTAATAGCCTGCAGCATTTATAATCAAATACTCAATATACTACAATTTTAAAATTGTAATTTATTTTTTAATCAATTTTCTTTTAGGATAGAAGTTCTGTACTATAAAAAACATGATAATATAATGATAAAAATGATCAACTTTAGCAAATTTTGATGAAATAGAATTAATAGAGATTAGGATCAATCAGAAATGGATCATTATTTTCTTTTAACATTAAATGACAGTTGATAATAATCAAAACAGGGATACATGGTAGATACTAAAAATTTCTACATGGTCGAAAAAGTATTGGCACGAATCAGATACACAAAAGATTAAAGGCAAGTGATGTTTTTATAATTTCCGAACTGAAGATCTACATAATTCACAAGACTCAAACACTGCCAATAATAACACTAATTCAAAGTCCATTCTGTAGAAAACTTCTTAACTTTGGATATGATTTAATACTGAAATGAGAAAAATGTTCTTAGGTAGATGGTCCTCATACCTTTATTGTGGTGGTAAATTAAAATAATCAACACATTAATACGTTTAAGCATCAATATGAGCCACCTTCAAAACGAAACCTTTAATAATACACAATTTTTATTAATTTAACTAAATTTGTGTTGATTATTTTAATTTAACGCCAAAATAAATATACGAGGACCGTCTACCCCAGAAAACTTTTTACATTAATGTTACAATAATTGAAATTCAAACAAGTTTATAACAGATATTTTTCTTTCTTTCTTAACTGCATCCTTCAAATTCGATTGTTTGCTCTAATACTTTGCTTCTCATCAAGTCATATTATTATGTTGAAAATATGGATAATACTACAATTTATTCTCAGTAATTTCAGAATTAGATCTGTAAAGAATGCTTTACACTAAAATAAGTATATGTAATACTTTGGAGGTGACTGAAAATTCTGAAAACTGATGTTTACATGCTAATGTTAGGTTATGTTTTTGTTAATAATTTAGGGGTTATAGATATTAAGAAGCTGGTACTGTCTAAAAATACACATTTTATTTAATTATACTTCGCTGCATTATACATGTGTCACTATTCGATTATTTGTTGTTCAATTCGACGACAAATTATTTCAGGATAACACACTATACAAATGCAAACTGATGCCAACTAGCGCTCGCACCATGGTGGAAGTATACATGGTGTGCTCAGAACTCTGACGCCACGCCCGGCCCCTTTTCTGGCCGGCAGCCAAGAAACTTACGAAATGTTGCCAACCATGTAAAAATAAATTTTTAAGTTCTGTAAGTTGGTAAATGTACGTATGTGTTTGTGTGTACATATACTTCAATACTGTCACGGCATTGAAAGGAGCCGTCGGCGGTCTAAGCTTGTAGGCTCTTGGGAGGGGAGCGGAGCGAGAGGAAAATATTAAACAAATGACGGGGGGTTCAACTTTATCAGATACTTCGAATGTTAAAATTATGTATACTCGTCGTAGTCGAGTGGTACAAGCGCATGAGTTGAAGCACAACGTGTTATTTTTTTAGTTCGATTTCGACTTCGGGTATTTTTTTTTTTTTTTTTTTTTTTTGTTCTTTTACTCAACATTTGTAACGTAAACAATTTTGTACTTATTTACTATTAGTTATTTTATTTACAAAAATGAATTGTAAAAAAAAATTACAAACATTAAACAATATGTCTTTGCAGAATGACATTTGTAAAAATCGAATTCTTTGTAATATTAACAAAAATAAATGTACAATATTTTATTGTAATTTCCGAAATAATATACAAAAATTACAAGTCGTACATTTTTTCTAAAAAAGTTATTGTAGTTAATATAAGCTTGTAATTGATTTTTTTTATGTTTCAAATATAATGTAGACCTGCCATCTAATTCCTAACATCGGCCGGTATCTTTATATATATACGGCAACGATTTATATTGCATTTACGTAAATGGAAACATCTTTTACAGAATACAGAGTGAACGAAACTATCGTGCAAACAAATTTAGGAAACAAATATTTGTAATACTCGATTAATGTAATATTAAAATAAAAAGATGTTTTTTTTACTTCTGCAATGAAATTGTACTAAATTACTAACTGCTTTTTTGAAATATTTCAATACTGCTAGACAATAATATTTTTATCCCGTTAGAAAACTTATATGATTGCACTAACAGCATTCTGTAAATCAGTATATTTATATAGTATAAAATCTTATTTAAATTAGTTATACATTTTCACCAATATTTTTTTTAATTATTCTTTTACGTATTAATTAATTAAATAAATATATTATACTAATGTTGTTGTAATACACCGATTAAGATATCGAAAATTAGTAAATTACGTTTCAGATACTGATTTTCCTTAACCCTTTTCATACCAAAACTCCACAATTATTTGATGATTTTCAAGAGAATATTTAGCTATTGTTATATCCCAAATCTGAGAAGCAGATCTGGAACATATTTAGTTGGCCATTTTTTTGGTCAAGGCACTTAAGCCCTTTACCTGGGAGCTGGCCTATGATCATGAGTGGAAGGAAAGGAAGATTATGAATAAAACATTTTATAAATGTATATATATTTTATTTCTTTTTTTCACTTACTTGTTTTACGGGAAAAGGAATATTTTAGGGTTTGTTTGGGAACGACCTCAACCGCTGAGTAGCGTTTAAAGTCGTCACTGCCCCTCAACCGCTGAGTAGCGTTTAAAGTGCAGTAAAGATCTGGTTCGAGGAGGCTGAATTTATACAGAATTTTTACGTATACTTGTATGAGTTGGACGAAAAGAGAAGATGAGATAGGAAATACATATCTTATTGGTTAAAAACTTTTGGCGGCAAGAGTTTTCTAGCGGAAGTCTATCTTTTAAATTTTCCTATTCGTTAAAAATGAATTTCCGCCGAGTGCAGTAGTTTTATTGGGTAGGCCATAAAACTCTCAAGTATCGTGTGTGCATTGGGCGGCTTCTCTGTTCGACCAAAGGCATCTAAAAACTAATTTCTAATTTATTGTATAAATTAAAAAATGAAATTTAATTAACTTCATTTGATTAGGTTTTAAATTATCGTTAAAAAAAGTCCAAACACTTAATAGTTTGGTTTAATTTGAAACAAAAATTAATTATTGTTTTTGAGTATTATTTAATCATATTTCATTTTTATTCTTAACTTAAGTTTATGATCTAGTTCTTAACACTATTCACTAATCACTAGGTTCACTTAATGTTCATTATTAATGTTCTTTTTAGTTTTGTGCACTAATATTTTTCTTGTAGAAAACGTCTTTGTTTCCTTCTTATCTCTTCTATTTTTATCGATGGAGAAAACCCGGCGTTTCATGGCATGACCTAGTTACGATTTTCGTTAGGATGTAACACCTCCCCTCTTGAAATATGGCTGGGTATCCAGGCATGCAAACCTCTCCTGAGGTTGTTAATGCATTTTTGGTTGTATGTAGAAGGTGTGATTAACTCCTATTTGTAAAGGCGTATTCTCAAATTCTTGGGTTAGTCGAAAAATAGTCTCTACATCTATTTTCCCATTGTACTAACAGTACTTCTTTATTACAATAATGACAACAGAATCCAAGCTCGTCTTTGAATTGATCAGAATCGTAATTTGTATATGCGTAGTAGAATTTAGCAGCATGTAATTTCGGAAGTGTTTCTGGTATAGGTCGTGAAGCTGGATGGCAATCTTTGCAAATAGAAATGATACTGCCATTTGATCGTCGATATTGTATCACGGTACATAATTCCTTTATGCACAATTGATGGTGTCCGCTAGTTGTAATTTTGGGTATTCCTGATGGTTCGCCAAGGTATAATGGGGAATTTGATGAGGGTACTATACGTATGGTTTGCTCTTGAATTAAATAAGATTCATTTTCAAAATAATGAATACAACAGTCTTGACATGAAGCAGATGGTTGGATTTTTAAGAGCTTAATTGAGCATTTTTGACAATGAAGTTTTATCAATGTCTGTTGAACGGGGGTTGTAAAATGAGCCCATTTTAAAGGAGTGAATTCTTCTTGAATTTCGATAGGTGCGTTGCTGAAACAAGATGTGCATATAAGATGAGCGTAATCATTGAAGATGTGGCACAGAATTGTTGAATTTATGGATTGAATACATAAATATGGAGCCATTCGATGATATCTGTTCTTGATGCGTTCACTTATTTTGTAAGGCATCTGAAGCAGGTTTTCACTGTGAGGCGCCATCTATAATTAAAATATTTATTTCTTTAATGCAAAAGCTGGATATAGGTTTTCAGTGGGTCGAGGAGGTGCAGATGTGTTTACGTCGTTCTGAGATGAAGATAGGGTTATCTCCTGATTTGTTGGAGTTAAAAGTTCCATTTCGTTATCTTCTTTAGGTTTTCCTTTAGAAAGGTGGAGCAGAAGGTGAGTGAAAGAGTCCCAAATAGCTGCGATAAGCAGTAAAGACCATCCGTAAACGGAGTGTAGAGCGTAACCATGTACGATCGTGTCCACGGCTAATTTTATCAATCGAAAAATCAAAACCAACATTAATAGTCCTGCACTCACGTTGCCAAATTTGACAAATTTATCCCAATAAACACCCCAGGTGTTTTCGGATATGATATTTAATGAATCCGCATCCAATAGATGTTTGAGCGATATACCCGCGCCTACCATGCCTTGTCCTGTGATTCCACGAGCTACAGAATTAAGGATGGCTGCTTTTTCGGCGGGGAACATAATATGTTTCCTCAGTTCGCCCAGAGTTTTTTCTGAGTAGATTCCCGTAGATCCAAGATTCTCCAGATTTGTATACTTCCAAGTGGCTTGATCATTCGGTTTGAGCATAGTTGGAACGGTGGCCTCAATAGAATGGGGCATTACTTTATACCAGATTCCATTTAGTCGGTACATTGGAGGTGCTGCTAAATTACATATTATTTGTACTCCTGACTCTACTAATACATGCGTGCGTGGTCGTAGAAATAAACTTTGGTTTCCTCGGGTGACGGGAATGTCAATATAACATTCAGATGTTTGTCGAACTCTTACTTCTACAGGTATGCATTTGATGATGTGAATTGCCTCACCGGCAGACATAGCCATAAAACCCGGACCTCTCATAATGTTGAAGGCGAATTCGTCTTGATTGCTGGCGGCGATGGACAAACTGTTTTTTAAAACTTGCTGTTCTAATGTGCAACGTTGTACTAAAATATCGTAATATAAAGATTTTAACTCGCTACGAATGTGTTTCTCTACATAGATAAACTTACTATTAACATATGCAAAAATGTTAACGTTTTCTACCTTGAATTTTTTTACAGTTGATACGATTGGTCGTCTGCCTGAAAATGGCGCTATAAACAATTTCGGATGTTCGGTTTGAAATATTGGATATCCGCATAATTTTCGCTCGCTTTTTATTGTCAACGCAAAAGTAATATCTTCCGTTTCTACGGTTATTATTACTGGTGCGTCTCGATTGTTAATTTCCTCTATACGAGAGGATATTCCTTCATACAGAACGTCATATTTATTGAAATCGCAACTATCTTTCTCTAAAAGATCCCAGTAAGTGTAACCTCGTTCTAAATCAAAACACGAACCCTCTCTAATGGAACAAGTGGTTCCAGTTTTTAAATGTGCCCGTCCGGTTTTTAAATTAAGAGATACCGTGTCTGTATGTAGGATTATTTCGACTACCGCTTGTACTATTACATTGTTCCATGATCCGTATGGATCAGAATAATGCGCGCCGTTACAACTTCCATCGGCTGTGACAGTTCCCGCGAGCATTACATTTCTAATATTTAGCTGGCCAACGCTCAGGCCCGAAATTATTACATTATTTCCTAATACTATAGTATTGGTATTATGAATATTTTTACATTGAACGTGCGAAAGTTCTACGATATATTCGGTTATTCCGTTTAATACAGGCGATGCATGTGAATGCATTCCACAATAGGTAATATGTCTCTTAACTAATACTTTGCACTGAATTGCCTTCGTCGTTGAATATTCTGCGAGTTGCACCAACTGAATATATAATAAAGTGTGATTAACCGTTGGTTCTGGAATTTCACACTCTCCAACATCCAGCAATGATAAAGTAGTTATATTTAATTGCGGACTCCCGCAGTCATACCCAATTAGATCTGCGCCGTAAGTTACTGATGCTAATAAAAATATCGACCATATAATCTGTGAATTGATCATCTTGTCTTTGTTGGATAAATCTCCTAAAATCAGACGTGGTTTTTATTAGATTATGATGTTATAGGTGATTTTTTTAATCTATTGATATTAACTACTACTGTTTTTTCCTTATTTCTAGCTTTCTTTTGAATATTGATTTTTACGTTATTCTTATTTATTATTTCTAATACTTCATGGGGGCCTGTGTACTGATTTTGTAATTTATGAATTTTTCCACCCTTGAGTAAAAATACAAAATCGCCCGGTCTTAGAGTAAGAGGATTTATGTTTCTATCATAATATTCTTTACACTTAGTCTTAGCTGCTTGTAAATTACTCCTAGCTACCTGTCTAATATTATGTAATTTGGTTACTAAATCGGATAAATATTGATTATATGTATCTGAATGGGTATCGGCTAGAGCGTCGTCACTCGAAATGGGTCTCGCTAATCTACCGAATACTAATTCATATGGTGTATGTTTAGTGCCTTCGTGAATGCTAGTATTGTAAGAGAACATTGCGAACTCCAACAACTCATCCCATTCATTTTCGACATTAGCATACTGTTTGTAGATATTGGGCTAAAACATGATGTGATCGTTCTAATGAACCATTCGATTGCGGATGAAAAGCTGTGGTTTGACAATTTTTTATTCTGAATTTCTTTGACACTTTTTTCATCAGTATACTAAGAAAATTTCTACCCTGATCCGTTAGAACTATTCTAGGAGCTCCAAATACGCATATGAAGTTTTTAATAAATGCATCTGATATAGTTTCCGCAGTGGCGTTTTTTAAGGCGACGCCTATAGAATATTTTGTAAGTGCGTCTTGCATCGTTAGTATGCATTCATTTCCGGAACTAGTTTGAGGTAAAGGCCCTACTATATCTAAAGCTATTTTATCAAATGCCGTCCTTGGTGTATCAGTGATAACCATAGGGTTTTTTGTTTTTACACGAACTAATTTCTTTAATTGGCAGTCTAAACAATTACGTATAAAATCCTGAATATCTGTTTTCATATTTTCCCAAAAATAATATTGTCTAATTCTATTGTATGTTTTTGTAACGCCTTTGTGTCCACCCATCATTGACGCATGATATTTTTCTAAAATTCTTTGTCTATTTTCTTGTCCTAGGTATTTTACATCACCGTGGCATATAATTAATTTAGTATTAATTCTATTAAAAACTTGAGCTAATTCATTAAGTACTATTTCCCATTCAACATACTTAACTTTTTTTGATTTACAAATGCTAATCGATCGCAAGTCTAATTCCCTTAATAAATTTTCTAGTTCATTTATTACATTTTTTATTATTTTAGCTGAATCTATCAAATTTTTGCAAATCTTTGGTACTATCAAAGCTATATGATATTTTCCGTTTTTATTTGTATAACTAATTTTCCCTATTTCTAATGTTTTAAACTGGCATATTTCATGCCTGTATTTTAATATTTCTGAACCTGCATCCTCGGGTTCGTTGTTTTCGTTTATAAAATATAAGAAATTATCCTTACGCATGTATATCTGATCCCGAGAGTTTATAATATTTTTCGAAAATCGACGGACCTTTTCATAATTTTGCTGCACATTTTCTAAGTCGTACGTATTTTCTAGAGTCGGAGATTCAGCATTATCTAGTGATATCAAATCATCATTTTCACTGCCTTCGTCGGAAGCTGAATCTTCCGATTCACTATCGCTTTTATAATCAGTTTCCTGGGAAACTCCGGTGGATAGTTTTTGTATTTTGGGATCGTCGT
Source organism: Trichopria drosophilae (assembly GCA_030407085.1). Taxonomy (NCBI): domain Eukaryota; kingdom Metazoa; phylum Arthropoda; class Insecta; order Hymenoptera; family Diapriidae; genus Trichopria; species Trichopria drosophilae. The sequence goes on along the minus strand of CM059582.1, from coordinate 113,118,286 downwards.
CTGGACGTGTCATGAGTTTATGACGATCACTTCTGTTTGGTTGGTCGCTTTGACGAGGCCGTTCGAGTACCTCGGCAACTACGGTCAATTGGTTTGAATTATTTGCATTCGTTTCCGAAGTGTAATCGTCGTTTTCATACTCATTTATTTTTATGTTTTCATCGGAATAATCCTTCGTGATTGTCTCGTTGGATACCTTATCACTTTTTAGTTTCACATTTTTTCCTTCGACATAGGGTTTAGAAGTAGAAGGAAGTTTTTTTATGACTGTTGACAGTTCTAAATTCCTTTTCAAACGCTCACTTCGTCGCAACATCTTGGGTTTTTGTAGAAGGTGTAGTTCAGTTTTCTTTGGTCTGCCACTCGGACGAGGGGGTTCAAAACTGTGTGTAGTGTTTATGGCAAATGCCGGGTTTCGTGATAATGCATCAGCATTTACATTAGTTTTGCCGGCTTTATAGACTACATCGTAATTGTATTCCGCGAGTTTTAATCTCCATTTTAAAACACGAGAATTGGCATTTTCTGTTGTTCGAAACCAAATTAGTGGCTTGTGATCAGTGACTAAGGTAAATCTTCTTCCGTATATATATGGCCGAAATTGTGAAACGGCGTATACTATGGCTAGTGCTTCCTTTTCGTAAATGTCATATTTTTTTTCACAATCATTTAACACTCGTGAAATGTATGCTATTGGTCGGTCTTTGCCAATTTCTCCTTGAGATAATATTCCACCTATCGCGAAACCTGAAGCATCAGTTGTAATAATAAATGGTTTTGAAAAATCAGGATATTGTAATATCGGTTCAGAAATGAGTTTATCTTTTAAAATGTTAAATGCAATTTCTTGTTTTGTTGTCCAATTAAAGGCAACATCATCTTTTAATAAATTACTTAAAGGTCTAGCTATTTTTGAGAACTCTTTAATAAATCGTCTATAGTAACCGGATAAGCCTAAGAATTGGCGAATATTCTTTTGATTTTTAGGAATTGGAAATTGTTGTACTGCTTTCAGAGTTTCAGGATTGGGCTTAATTCCGTCTTTGCCGATAACGTATCCTAAATAGACTACTTCGTGTCGTAGAATTTTACATTTTTCGGGTTGGAGTTTTAAGTTTGCTTCGCGAAGTCGTGCCATTAGTTTATGCATTTTCACTTCGTGTTCGCTTAATGATGATGCGTATACAACTATGTCGTCCAAATAAACGAAGAGTTCTATCCCTTGTAAACCTGTAAGGATAACGTCCATTAGTCGTTGGAACGTCGCTGGAGCATTTTTTAATCCAAACGGCATTCTTTGAAATTGATAGTGACCATAAGGAGTTGAAAAGGCTGTTTTATGCGCATCTTCCGGATGCATTTTTATCTGGTGAAAACCATTTGCTAGATCAAACACAGAGAAATATTTTGCTCCACCGAGTTGATCTATGATATCTATAATGTTTGGAAGGGGATAAGAATCACGGATTGTTTTCTCATTTACTTTACGGAAATCGAGGACCATGCGCCAGCGTTTGTTTCCTTCGGCGTCGGCCTTCTTTGGAACGACCCATACGGGTACGTTGTATGGAGATTTGAAAGGTTTTATGATGCCTTGTTCGAGAAGTTCGGAAACTTGTTTGTTTACTTCGTCTTTGTGGATTGCAGGATATCGGTATTGCCTAGTGTTTATGGGCGCATCATCTGTTGTTATAATTCGATGTTGTAATACATCTGTGCCGTTTAATTCATCACCCGGTAAGTAAAAGCAATCAGTACTTTCCCTTAATATATTTTCGGCACTGTATCTTTCTTCAGGATTCAGATGTTCTAAATTAATCAGTTTTAATAATTCGTTGATTCTTTCATTTTTGTCGAATTTATGTTAAATATACTATTGTTTTTTGATTCTTGTTTCTTTCGATTTTTATATTCTTCGTCTGTCAAGATTTCATCGAAACTTTCGTTTTTCGTTTTATTTTTATTTAGTATTTTTTTATTTGGATTTAGCAATTTTTCGTTTTCATTTTGATTTAGTAATTTTTCGTTTTTATTTAGATTTAGTAATTTTTTGTTTTCATTTTGATTTAGTAATTTTTCATTTAATTTGAAGATTTGTGGATTATCCTTTTTTGGTTCACTTAGATTTAGAGAGTTTTTATTTGCTCCGTTATTTTCTTCGGAGGTTTTTAGAGCTGATTCACTTTGATTCAGTGGATTTTGATTTAGTAGATTTTGATTTGCTCCGCTATTTTCGGAGGTTTTTATTAATAGTGAATCAGTTGTATTTGAATTTTGACTCTCGTTTATGTTCCCTACTTCTTCGATTTCCAATGTAGGAATTTCCAAGTCAAATTCTTCTTCCGTCGTATTAAATACCGAAAAATATGTTTTTCCGCGTGTATTCTTGACAAGAGCCTTTCCTGCGTAAATTCCTTGCCCTATCTTTAAGTCCGGTAAATGTCCGACTCGTAACTCTGGATTCGCAACTCGAGCATAGCAAATCGTGGTACTCCTCGGGGGAATGCGTTGAGTGTCATAAAAATCAAAGCACACAGCCTTCTCATCTCCATAGAGATCAAAGCGTCGGTCATCGTAATTTATCTTAGCATTTGATTGCCAGAAAAATTCGTTTCCTAATAATCCGTTTTGTTTGATCGGAAAATCAGCTGGAACAATATGAAAACTCACGAGACATCCTAAGAGCTCGACCGTGACAGTCCCTAAGGTAGTCACTAGGTGACGAGTTATTCCATTCAGCTTTAAAATTTCCTTTTGATCAATAAATATGTCGGATGGTACCGAATCTGCCCTAAGGAGATTGGGACCTGATCCTGAATCTAGGAGAAAGCTCTGTATACCCTTTAATGGTTTTGCTACTACTCGAATCGATGGTGCAGAATCTTTTATTCGAACATTGACCGTTCGGACAAATTCGTTTCGGCATTTATTGCTCGGACGCGACGTTCGGCTTGAGAAGTCTCCCTCGGAGCGCCCGTTGGGAGGGGACCGTGCGAGTTTCCCTGATTTTGTGTTTTCTGGGAGTTATTAAATTCCCGTTTACGACATTCGTTTATAGTGTGCCCAGGATTTTTGCAATAATTGCAGAATTTTTTATTATTATAGTTATTATTATGGTTATTATTCGCGTTATTAAATTGCCAGTGGTTTTTAGGGGTTTTTTGGTCAAAATTAGTTTCTCTCAAATGTGTATTTTGCTGTCTAGGAAATAATTGTTCAGGTTGTTGACTAACGTTTCTTTTATGGTAGGGATTCGAAACACGAGAAGAATTGCGGGTGTTTGCATCTTGACTAGCGGCACCTCTACCAGCAGGTAGTGGCGTCATGACCTGGTTTTTTACAGATTTGGCATGTTACTGATTCCTTTTTTTGTATCATTTGCGTTTTTTTAATTTTATCGCGTGTATTCTCATTATCGGTTCGAAGGAGTTTTAATGCAGCTAGTTTTTTTTCGATTGAAAATCGGGTAATAATCCATCCGTGAACGCATCGACAATTTCTTGATCGATGGAAGCTATTTGTTCTTCGCTTAAATCATTTTCAATTTCTATTTTTCGCGCCTCGAGGATGCGGTTGCCTATTTCACGCACTTTATTAGCATAGGAAATCGTATCTTCGTTTTCCTTTTGAAATATTTTGCCCAATTCGCGTCGAATTTGGTTTGCGGATAAAGCCGGAGCATATACACTTTTAACATATTTCGAAAAATCAGCCAGTTTTTCATATTTTTGTCCAGTTATTACGCGCCTAGCTTCACCTGTTAAACGCGTTCTAATTAATTTTACGAGGTTTGCTTCTGCAGATTCTGGAAGCATTAACAATGCTTCGTCGCATCCTTCTAAAAAGGTGTAGACTGAAATATTTTTCCCGTCAAAGATAGGTACGCATTCGAGAGCGTCCCGAAGCGTGACTGTTTGTGTATTTTGAGCCATTTCGTTTGAATATTCTACCTTAATTTTTATATCGGTTTCTAAATTGTCATGTATTTTCTTTTCTAAGTTTTTTGGATCTTGGTCAAAAATTGATCTATCTACCGTGGTATTAGAACGAAGTGCGCGATCTTGAGGTTTTGGAGAGTGTTCGACCGGCATAATTTCCAATCATGATCATTGATTTATCCCACCGCTGTCACCAATTTTGTTATATCCCAAATCTGAGAAGCAGATCTGGAACATATTTAGTTGGCCATTTTTTTGGTCAAGGCACTTAAGCCCTTTACCTGGGAGCTGGCCTATGATCATGAGTGGAAGGAAAGGAAGATTATGAATAAAACATTTTATAAATGTATATATATTTTATTTCTTTTTTTCACTTACTTGTTTTACGGGAAAAGGAATATTTTAGGGTTTGTTTGGGAACGACCTCAACCGCTGAGTAGCGTTTAAAGTCGTCACTGCCCCTCAACCGCTGAGTAGCGTTTAAAAGTAATTTGGAAATATCAGTTCGTTGAAAAATGACATTTGGAAAAGCTATTAGCAAAATAAGCCCGTTTCCCCATATAAATAGTGTCAAATATCCCCCTCCCAGTAGTTTATTTTTTCGCCAATGGATTCAGGGCGAATTAACATTAACATCGTTATCATTTTTACACATATCATGACCAACCTTATAATTATTACGATTGTCATGATCATGGTTTAGGTCATCATCATCACCATTTAATAAATTATCGCCATTCATATCGTCATTGTTTAAAACATTATTTCCTCTTTCATTGTTCTCATTATCCTATATCTCATTATCATATATTACATCATCCCCCTCTTGTCCTATATTATCATAATTTCTGTCATGTTTATTTTCATCATTAATTCAATTAAAATTTTTGATATCCCGATGATTCATGACGAAGACATATGTGCCCTCGTCATCATTCAAGCATAATATGCTACTCGCGGGGTCAAGTGGAAATTGTACATTTTCGTTTCTTATAGGTTTACCCGCCCACCTAATTTCTCGTTCAGAATAGTTCAGAATCGTGCCATACCGTACATGAAAGTCGTTTCCTAAAATAATTTGTGTCAACAAATGGGGAATTACTAGGAAACCATGGTCGGTCACTATATCGTCAATTTTAGATTGCAAAAATACTTGTGTTTTTATTGTCGTAGCCTTTCTCCCAATCGCTGTGGTTATATGCAGATTGGTTACTGGTAACTGGAATGTTACCAGTGTGAGAAATTTGTCGGTAGAACTCTTCGGAAATGGCAGTGATTTGGCTGCCAAAGTCAATTAGAGACCACACTTCCCTGCCGCATATAATCAACTTTATATGCGGACATTTAAATTCCCTGCGACTTTTACGTACGACATTGTTGTCAAGCGAAATTATAATCGCGACGCGCTGTGGGGGCGTAATGCAACGCGCCGGTCGTTAGTTTAAATTCGGATTTCGTCGGTATTGTATCTCGTCATTTCGCGAATTAAAAGTTCGGTTTTCGAAATTAGGTGGTAGGTACCGAACGTCCGGAAGCGAAAACCGCCCCTCGTGACGCTCCCCGCGTGGCGAATTACGTGGATTTTTCCGATTTCTTCGATTCTCGTGCATATATGAATTTTCGCGACGATTTTTCTCATCTGTTCGAATTTGCCTTATTCCGACCGTCCATTGAGGGTGACTTGCATATCTTGTCTTAATTTTGTTTTCTTAATCTATTCTGATTGCGTGCATTTTCGCGAGTCTTGCCTATTCCCTCAGTATCGTCATACTGTAAGGGAGCAAGCGATTCTCTAACGGAAAACGGTAGTTGTTGCGTTCTAGTATATTTTATTTCAAACTCCGTCATTTTTGGGATGAAATACATCGCTGTTTAATTTTTTTATAAAACTAACTACGGAAATCACCATCAGAAGTGCAGTACCTGTCACTTGTCTATTTTTATTTTGCTTCCAATTGTACCGCTATAGAGTGGAATTTGTCAATAAATAATTTTTTGAATTCCGCCTAACTCGCGAAATTTTTTACCTCAAACCATATTTTCGCCTTACCTTCCAGTGTACTCTCTACGAACAATAATTTCCGGATTCCTTGAATATTTTTTAAATTAAAATATCGATCCAGATCCTCAAGGAATTTCACCGGATTTGTTTTGAATTAATTTTCAGACTTCAATCGCTTTCGGTGCGATTATGTCGATATTTTGGTTATTATAATTTTGTGATAAAATCGCACCTAATTCGTTTGCAAATGTTTTTATATTATTTGTGTCGTTATTTTCGCGAGTTTCTGTGTGCTGCTGTCTGCAATCCCCGTTTCGCTGCCGCATTTGAATTCTCATATCGTCAAGTTGGTTTTGCATTTCGGCGAGCATTTTCGTCAGCACTTGGACTTCACTCGCTGTGTTTGCTGTCGTTTGCGGCGATACGTTGCGGACTTCTTCGTCGAGAAATAACGGCATTTTTAATTTATTTGTTCTTGTAGTAAATTTTAAATTGTTGTATTTGTTCTTAGTTATTCTACCCGATTTTGACTGTCCAGTGTGTTGAATTCCTACTTTCACTTACGTTCGCAAGCAGTATCACATCCTAATAATAATGCCACCTCTGATTCAAAGATTTTAGTTAGTGGGTGCCCTCAAGGAGCAAAATTAAGCTCGCTCCTTTTTATAATCTACACGGCTGACAGTTATAATATATGCTCAAATGTCCTTCTCCGAACGTATGCAGACGATACGCAGGTACTTCTCTCGTTTTCGCCAGGGGATAAACTTATTGCATTCTCTCTGCTGAACGATGATCTGAACACTATTGCGAAATGGGCTAACGACAATGCGCTGCTATTAAATCCGCTAAAGTCTAAATTATTACTAATCGGGAATGCCAAACTACGTAGTAAGGTTGATATTAGTCAACATAAAATTGTTGTTAACGGTAGGGCTATTCCGGTTGTTGACCAAGCCAAGGATGTTGGTGTTTTCATTGATTGCGATTGGAGTTTTTCATCCCATGTATCCAGCAAATGTTCGTTAGCCTTTGCATGTCTCCGACGGTTATTTCCATGGAGACGTGTCCTACCATCTCGAGTTAAACTTATATTAAGTGAAGCCTTAGTTTTGCCGCATTTATTGTATTGCATTTGCGTATATGGACCTTGTCTTAGTGGAGATGGCTGGAGGAAAGTTCAGGCTATTCAGAACGCTTGCTTACGGTTTATGTATGGGGTACGTAAATTTGAGCATATTACACCTGCTTTGAGAAACTGGGGATGGCTCACAATGAAAAATAGAATGAAAGTTGCATTAATAAGCAAGACTAGACAAGTACTTTCTACTAAAAAGCCGGAATATCTATACCAAAGAATTGGGATGCTAGGTGTTAATCGACCTAATCTGCGTAATGTGATCAATACTACTATAAGCTACCCTCTGTATAGATCTGCCAAGGCCATGGGTGCCTTTTCTGTTATCGCAGACCGTACGTTTAATTCGATCCCAATGGCTATCAGATCGCTATGGCATCAATCGAATCAATTTTTATTACGTGTTAAGAGTTACCTTGTGGATAAGCAAAATTAAGTGGAAAAATTTTATGATATATGTCTAATATTTTGTGCATACAATTATATATTGATTTTTTGGGTGTTTCGCTTGCTTTATATAATAATTTGAAACTATTCCTCATGCTGCATATTCTTACCTCATGAATGACTTTTTAATGGATATTATGTATGATTCTTGGTAAACTATTTTTGACTACTAATGTGTAATAAGGGTCAGGCTGCAAAACAGCAATTAACTGCTGTGTCTCGCCCTTTGTTCGATGTATATATTATATTGATCAATAAAGACGATATTATTATTATTATTATTATTATTATTATTATTAATGTAACCCATGCACTGACCATTCGTTTATTTTCAAATTTTTATTTTTCTGTCTTTCAAAAAATGTTTATTTTTTTTATTTTTGGATTCTCGAAAAGTTTTGATTTTTTGAGCCCTACACGTTGGGCGCCATTGTACCAATTTTATTTAAACAACTTCTATATATCGAGAAGACGGATCACCTTTCACACATTATTAATTATTAAATTTTTTATTGCTTGTATGCTAGTGCATGGACATTTCAAATTTCACACAATGAAATCGGGTTCTATATATAGTATCTATATATAGTTCTATATATACTGATCGGGATATAGTGTCATTACGCATAAAAAGCAAAACCAAATACCAGACGAGTCAAAATTGAAATAAATTACGGACATTTGACATCGATTAGCACACAAATTACATAACGCAATATATATACATACAATTTCGTGCCGATACCTCGTTTTATGGGAGTGAAGGATACCACGCGGCTGCTGCGAAGTGGTCCTGGTGATTTTGTTTGGGGCTCCTCAAAATATTCGGCCGGCTCTGGTTTCTCCCGATGGTCTCCTCGTCTGACGGTTCTCCACGGATCCAACATCTTGAGATCGGTGAGCGCATTCGCCGGGTACCCTGAATCCTGCCGTCACTTCGCGTTCCGGTTCTTCGCTAAAACGAAAAGGGAAGACTTAACGGCAGAGAGAAGCGAAATCTGATGTTAAGATTATGATGGTATGAGGCACTTACCTTGGACTTCGATCTGTGGATCGAAGTCGATGAAGAAACCAACGCGTTTTTTATTAATGTCCCGGCATTGGATCTTTTCTTGAGGTCGATTTTGAGGGATCGTCGTCGACGTGCCGGGTCGCCTCACTGAGGTATCGTGTGGTAGAAATTCAAGAGGGTTTTGCGGTTACGGCATCTCTATTTATACCCTAAGGGACGTCCAATCTACCTGTCACTATTCAGCTCTTTAATCGGAATTCGGGCCGAACTATCATGGTTTTAAATGTCATTCGTGCGATTTGATTGGCAGGCCGCCCACCTGATTCGAATTTGGTGCGCGCCCGAATTCCGACTGGCTACGTCATTCGCATTCATTCGGCACGCCTCGGTAACTTCGTTAGCGCGGTTCGTCTTCGTCCGGAATGCAAACAGTTATGGCGGCTCCTGTCGCACGTGTGGCATGACTGACTTTCAATTTGCGCCGGTCTTCCTTTAATTTTTCGCGATTTTCACCTAGTTTTTTGTAACCCTTCTCTCCCTAAATCCTCCTCTCCCTATTCGATACGAACGTCGCGTTACAACTTCAACATGAATAGAAAAGGATTCGTGTTTATGAGTTTAAATTCAGATTCTCGTCGTGTTTGTTTAATGCGGGTTAAGGAAGATTTACTAACCTTGTAATACATTTATTGTAATAGTTCGAAATCTTTCTTCGTTTACAGCACAATAACAGTATTCGCACACGATACACACACCGCGAGATACATAAGCAAGTATCATCGAGTTCGAGAGGTTCCAGTATGGTCACGATGGCGACTGACTGAACATATAATGATGCCACATGTCGTGGCGTGCATTGCGCTCATGCTGGGGGGGGGGGGGGCTCTGAGAGCCCCCTTTGACGTAACGGATCCGTACCCCTTTGCCGTTGCCTGTGAGCATCAGAAAGGTGCTTTTGCAACACAATTCAGGATCATTAAGGCGTACCACCATATGGGGCTTTTTCTCGACATAACTGTTTGTGCTCTAGGTGTATAACTTTTTTCACGGTGTACTTCTGACACCATTTTTGTTACGTGGACGATTTCGTGTTTGAATAATATTTATTAACAAATTAAATAAAAATATAATTTGGGTCTTACCTTATTTTCCTGCTGTTGTTTCCAGGTTCAATTAGGATGAAATAAAGAAATAAATGTAACTAAATTAACTTTTATTAAATGACTCACAACTTGACTTATTCTAAACTTACAAAACCCACAACGGCGAGCTTCTGCTCAAGTCGCTTCTAGGATAAGACTGACCGTGTACAGAGAAGGTCGTTGCAGATTCGAAAATGTGGAAGGAGATTCGAATCCAATACATATAAACATTACACGGACATTTAAACGGACCGTATCTCTTTACTATATTAATCACTTGAGCGGCGATGCGGCCCAAATGGCATCACGCGTGTCGGTGACCAAAGCGACGAAAATATCGAAAATGATGGTCCTACTTAAACTCGCTTTGCTAAATTTGTAGAGGGATTTAAGTTATGAAATCGTAGTATATCAATGTTCCGATGTCAAGGATAAGAAAAATAGGTTTTTCGTGGCTTTGAATAAGTTTTTTTAGTGTAAATGTCGGCAATTTTGAATACTTTTCTGAGAATGGCGTCAAAACTTTTACTCAGTTTTCTTCTTCAAACAAAATTGGATTTGGTCGAAAATTGGTACTAGGGTTTTTTTTTGGGTCGCTGACTGCGAATTTGAAGAAAAAGATATCCTACCCGGAGCACGCCACGAGGAGGCTGCAGCGATAGGATTTCGTGCTCCTTTTTTTTTGTAGTTTTTAATTTGTTGACTTTTTTTTTGAATATTAAAAATATTTAAGAAGTTAAATGTTTATGAAAGCCGATAAGATCTATTGGTTTACAACATTTTCAGGAAGCAATTTCAAATTCGTAATCGGCGACCCAAAAAAACTCCCGTGTACCAATTTCGAGCGATTACGGCAAATATTCTTAATAAATCGTCCCTCATATTGGATCCGCCATTGTTAATTTTGAAGAAGCGACATCAAATTTGTAATCAGCGACCCTAAAAATCTCCCAGTACCAATTTTCGGCCAAATCCAATTTGTTTTGAAGAAGAAAATTGAGTAAAAGTTTTGACGCCATTCTCAGAAAAGTATTAAAAATTGCCGACATTTACACTCAAAAAACTTATTCAAAGCCTCAAAAAACCTATTTTTCTTGTCATATTCGTGTTCCTTGACATCAGAACATTGAGATACTACGATATCATAACTTAAATCCCTCTACAAACTTTGCAAAGCGAGTTCAAGTGGGACCGCCATTTTCGATTTTTTCGCCGCTTTAGTCACCTACACGCGGGACGCCATTTGGACCGCATCGCCATTCACGTGGTTAAAATTAAAACAGTTCGTACCAACGACTATCATTTTTAAAAATTCACATCACTGATTTATTTTATTCATGAAATTCTTTCGAGGGTATTTTATGTTTTTATTAATTTTTTGTATATTGCTAATTCAAATGCCGATCGATTGCAATGTTCAAAAATAGATGTTAAAGAGAAAATAAAACACAGATTTGTAAGAAAATGTGACTAAAAAGCAAAATCACTGAATAAATAAGATTAAAACATATGAACAATATTTTTTACTTTAAATTATTATTTGATGTTTCACAACATTTTAAGTTATTTCTGTATGAAAATATTCTCAGTTTTCATCCCCATTATTTTTGACTGAGACAACTTTAGGGATAAGTTTTATAACTTTTTATACATCTAAATGATAGAATTTAAAAATTTTTTCATTTTCAGCTCGGCCCACAACCCTCACATTCGTAGAAAAAACTTTTACGCACTTGTATCGAAAACTACTATTATTCTCAGCATTAAAATGACCCATGTTTGGTAGAAGTTTAGTGCACTTGTGGATATAATAGTAATGTGACTTCAACATTAACTTGAAAGGTTTTAAAGAAAATTGTGCTCTCCACCACCGAGCAAAAAAATAAATAAATTACTGTTGTAGTGAAAAGCACACATTTGCATTACTCGACCGATTGTCAAACTTACCTTCCTTTCTTGGGGATTGATGATTGGGAAAAGTGCCCCAATAATGGAATAAAGTTTAGTTTATTATGATTTAAACGTGTACAAGTCATATCGTTTAAGATATCTGACAATTAAACTCTCACAACACAATCTTCCATTAGCCCGGTAACCAGAGATAAAAGTGAAGCCAATAACGAAAAAAATGGAAGAAGAAATTTTTTGACGTAAACAGGTTCCAAATATGTACTAGAATATAGAATCACAGTTTTAAACAAAAATTTAATATGGCGTCATTCTCAAAATTTGGAATCTTTAATTTTTTCACATTTTCTCGATTTACAGTCGTATTTTTAATTTCTTGCTAAAATATGCAGAATTAAATTCTCTATCTTTTTTATCTAAACAACATTTGTGTAAAATAATTATTTATTACTAATAATAAGCATAGAAGGTAACAAATTTGGACATTGAACCAGTTTTTTCAATTTTTTGACCATTTTTATTAAAAATAAGTATTAAATGGCAAAGTGGTAGAGGACAAAATTTCGTACAAGTTTCGAATAAAACATTTTTTCGTACAACGAATGTAAAACGACCGAGAACACGGTAAAAATAGGCCGGGGGTGGGAAATTGCTTAACGCGGCACTGTACATTATACCTGAGGGTCGGGACAATAGGCGTCTTCCACGGATTTACGAATATAGCGACGGAACCTACCGCTTATATCCGCTTATACCGATCGCCATATTGGGAAGATGAACTTACACACGCAGAAACGACATGTTCGTGTGCGAGCCATGGTGGAAGTATACATGGTGTGCTCAGAAGTTTCGCTTTCTCACTCTAAAATCGTTTCTCTCTCGCACATTTCGTCGAGAAAGTACATAGTGGTGCCAACTGCGAAAAAAGAAATGTTTAAGTTCTATAAGTTGGCAAACGTACGTATGTGTTATGTATGCACGTATATGCACTCCGCAGCTGTGTCAATCTGACGCACGCGCAGTGCAAATCTCGCTGGTCGCCCGGCCGGATCCCCGCGAGGCGGCTATATTTGAACAGGTATGCCGACGGTCTCGATGCAAATTAGTCGATTTTTACATAAAAATGCATGCAAAAAATTCGCATTTTAGTCGAAGTCGACGTAAAATATATATTCCTTTAAATATTTATTAATAATAAATGAAAAATATATTTTTGTAAGCACGAAAACACTCAAATTCCTGTTTTTTCGTCAAAATTGGACGGGATGCGTTTTTCAAAGAGCAGAAAAGTGTAAAACATATTGTAAAATTTATAAATAAATAATTCCCATATAACAGTTAATCATTTTTTATGATAGTAATGCATATAAAGAAATAATATCAAAAAAGTACAGCATAAATGGCAACTTGAATGTTAATTTTTAACATGTTTTAGTTAACAATTATTATTTAAAAACATTCCTGCAGTAAATTATTTTATTTGATTAATAATAACATAAATAATTTTCTTCGTTCATTCTTCCGATGAACAAATGTGATTAGCGTTCTGAATCTAACGTGACAATTTCGTTGGCTCAGACGGTAGAGCGCTTGCTTACGGAACCGAAGATCTGCAGTTCGATTTCCGGAGGCTTCATTTTTTTTCTTTCTTCTATCCAATAAATTTTTGTTTGCATCAAAAATAATTATTTAATGTAATTATTTCCGATTAATTATAATTATTAATCTTTGTTTTATTTTATTTCATTTACTTCTATTTCGTTTTATGTTCATTATCAAATTAACTTTTTTTTTAAATGAAATGTTAAACGTTAATTGAAAAGTTAAATAATGTCACTTATTTACCTGCTCAAGTATTAACTTCTAATATAACTCAATTCATTATTTTGTTAATTTTTTACTTCTATATTTTTAACTCGTAACTTTTTATTTTTTTTACTTCCAGTTTTGAATTTAAGCTTACATTTAACTTTAAACTGATCACTGTAAGATAATAACTTATATTATAAGCAGTCTTTCTGCAACATATATAAAACGTTGATTTGGTTTATTATTAATTATAGTTATTAATCATTATTTTATTTCATTTCGTTTATGTAATTTCATACCGTTTCGTGTAAAATTTAACCAAGTATTGCGTTAAAAAAATTTTAGTTTTTGCTAGTAATATGTCAGATTGAAGGTGGTTCTAAAGTCGTCAGCCTATCAAGTAGGAATTTCCACTGAAAAATGTAAATTAAAAACGAAGAAATCGATTCTTTTAAATTAACCTTGCGCACAAGTAATTCTAATCACATTACACGATCGCCTGAAAAATGGAAAAGAAATTAATTGATAAATCACCGAGTATTGTTGGAAATAAATAAAAATCATGTAATGCCTATAAAATATTAAGTTCCATCTCAATTCGTTAATATCATTTTTTTTGGAAAATCGTGTAGTGAGTATAATTAATTGTGCGGAAGCCGAATTTTCAAAAATCGCTGTCGTCCTTTTTGCTTTACATTTTCAGTGTTAATTACTACTTTGTGGGACAATGAGTTTATGACACCCTTAAGAAAACACTACACTTTCATTCTTGTAATAATTTTTTTTACAACGAACGGTTGTCGCATTGTAGGCGTTCAATAAATGTTCTTTTTTCTTTCAATGCAAACTTTGAAAATTCATAACTCCACAATTTCAAATATCACATTCAAATAGAAAAAGGTTAGGCTAGACGAAATACGCTAAATTTTATGGTAAATGTCAAGTTTTTAATATCAATAATACATTTTGTAAATTTTATCTTGAAAAATTAGATTTTTATTATATTTAATATTCATATATTTATGAATTTTAAATAAAAATTAATGATTTTGAATTATAATGCAGTGTTAATTAGGATATTAATAACTAATTCGAGTTCAAAGCATTTTTTATATACAATATGCGGTAGGATATTAGCCTGAAGTAATAAATCATACATTCAAATACAAATTCTACAAGTACTTTACGTACCCTGTATCAATAACATATTTGGATATTTTTAGTTTTTTAATTTTTAATTTAATCAACGGAATTATTAATCAAATTATTGATATTATTTTTTTACTAATGTTTTTATATTATATCACAGGATGTCATTACCAATATATTTAGATAATATTTTAAAATTGATAAAAATAATTAATATTCGCAATTTTTATAATTGTTAATAGTTTTTAACAAATTATGGAAAAAAAGGGAAAATAGATAAATTACCAACGTCGAGATTCGAACGCACGACCTTTGAATTACTAAGCGAACGCGCTAGCACCTAAACCAACGCGTCTTCGCATCGGGCGTTTCGTCCGGTCCGTATAAGACTTTGTAAGACGTTAGCGTTAAATCTTAAAATGTGTTTTTCTCGGAAACGACTGCGCATGGGGTCGTGTTACTTTATGACAAGTAAAGAGGTACTGAGTACCACATTATGGCCAAGTTTCAACAAAATCGGAGAGCACCATACCGTAGCGTCCCCTTGCGAGATAAATATAATAAATCTATTGAAAAAGTAAATAACATGGTATAAACACATAAAATAAAATGAAAAAACCGTAAAAAAAGCGTATAAAAACCGCCATATTGGATCGGCCATTTTGAATTTTGACATCCTGCATAGCCTACATTTTAGTTGTGGCTATTATTCCACAGGATCCACAAGCTTGTACCGATCTGTCAACGGGAACATTATTACCCAGTACATCAAAGAAATAAAAAAATATAAAAAATCACGTTTTTTGTAAATTATCCGCCATTTTGAAAGAATCAATCGTCATAGAACAAAACTAATGGAAGATTTGAAAAGTACGAACAAATGTACGTCAGAAAATGTGAATTTGAAATCTGTTTGCTTATTATTACATAGTGTTACATCCTAACGAAAATCGTAACTAGGTCATGCCATGAAACGCCGGGTTTTCTCCATCGATAAAAATAGAAGAGATAAGAAGGAAACAAAGACGTTTTCTACAAGAAAAATATTAGTGCACAAAACTAAAAAGAACATTAATAATGAACATTAAGTGAACCTAGTGATTAGTGAATAGTGTTAAGAACTAGATCATAAACTTAAGTTAAGAATAAAAATGAAATATGATTAAATAATACTCAAAAACAATAATTAATTTTTGTTTCAAATTAAACCAAACTATTAAGTGTTTGGACTTTTTTTAACGATAATTTAAAACCTAATCAAATGAAGTTAATTAAATTTCATTTTTTAATTTATACAATAAATTAGAAATTAGTTTTTAGATGCCTTTGGTCGAACAGAGAAGCCGCCCAATGCACACACGATACTTGAGAGTTTTATGGCCTACCCAATGAAACTACTGCACTCGGCGGAAATTCATTTTTAACGAATAGGAAAATTTAAAAGATAGACTTCCGCTAGAAAACTCTTGCCGCCAAAAGTTTTTAACCAATAAGATATGTATTTCCTATCTCATCTTCTCTTTTCGTCCAACGCATACAAGTATACGTAAAAATTCTGTATAAATTCAGCCTCCTCGAACCAGATCTTTACTGGACTTAGTCTTTGAAATTTCGTACGATGAAACAGTAATATCAACCGAAAAATGTCTGTGTGCAAAGCTATTCGCAAAATAAACCCATTTTCCCTTATGATTAGTGTCTCATATCCCCCTCTCAGTAGTTCATTTTGTCGCCGATAGGGTCGCATACAGCAAAACTTAACAGGGCGAATACTATTTATGAAAATGATGATAATGTGTATGTTGATTGTGAAAATGATAATGATGACAATATTAATAATGATATTTATGAAATTGATGTTAATGATGATGATAATAATAATGATTATGAAAATGATACTAATATGAACGATAATAATAACGATATTGAATGTCCAGTGAAGATAATAAGTAAAGAGAATGAAATTCTGTCGGGAATAAAAGAAATGACCACGATGATTCATTAGGACGAATATGAAATTGAGCCCGGTTATGGCCGAAATATCAAATCGCTATCTGGCGGCGCGGCGTTCTAGCGTGTAATGCCGTGAATCGCGAAACGGATAAAGGTAATGATGACATAGAACAGAAGATCGATGAAGTGGTAGAACAAATTACGGAAATTGATGAGATGGAGAAAACTGGGCCAGTTCACGAAATTTCACGTATTTTTCGAATTCGTGGGTTTATTTCCGGTTTGCAATCCATCAAAACCAAATATATGACATACAAATTACTCCTAGGAGTCTGGGGAATAAAATGTGGTATCATTAGTTGTGTAAATAATTTGTTGCTAGTGCCTTTCGGGGCGAAAACTGGCCAGTTCACGAAATTTCACGTATTTTTTCTAAATTGTGGGTTTATTTCCGGTTTGCAATCCATCAAAACCAAATTTGTGACATACAAATTACTCCTAGGAGTCTGGCGAATAAAATGTCACATCATTAGTTGCATAAATAATTTGTTGCTTGTGCCATTCGGGCCGAAAAATGGGGCCAGTTCACGAAATATCACGTATTTAATTTCGAATAAGCGGGTTTATTTCCGGTTTGCAGTCCATCAAAACCAAATATATGATAGAGATATTACTCCTAGGAGTCTGGCGAATAAAATGTGACATCATTAGTTGCATAAATAATTTGTTGCTTGTGCCTTTCGGGCCGAAAACGGTGCCCACGCACGAAATTTCACATATTTAATTTCGAATATGTGGGTTTATTTCCGGTTTGCTATCCATCAAAACCAAATATCTGATAGAGATATTACTCCTACGAATCTGGGAAATAATATGTGCCATCACTAATAGCCTAAATAATTTGTTGCTAGTGCCTTTCGGGGCGAAAACTGGGCCAGTTCACGAAATTTCATGTATTTTTTCGAATTTGTGGGTTTATTTCCGGTTTGCAATCCATCAAAACCAAATATGTGATATACAAATTACTCCTAGGAGTTGGGCGAATAAAATGTGACATCATTAGTTGCATATATAAATTGTTGCTTGTGCCGTTCGGGCCGAAAACGGTGCCCACGCGCGAAATTTCAAATATTTAATTTCGAATATGTGGGTTTATTTCCGGTTTGCAATCCATCAAAACCAAATATATGACATACAAATTACTCCTACGAATCTTGGGAATAAAATGTGTCATCATTAGTTGCATAAATAACTTGTTGCTAGTGCCTGTCGGGCGAAAACTGGGCAAGTACGCGAAATTTCACGTATTTTTTCGAATTTCTGGGTTTATTTCCGGATTGCAATCCATCAAAACCAAATATATGACATACAAATTACTCCTAGGAGTCTGGGGAATAAAATGTGATATCATTAGTTGCAGAAATAATTTGTTGCTAGTGCCTTTCGGGGCGAAAACTGGGCCAGTTCACGAAATTTCACGTATTTTTTCGAATTTGTGGGTTTATTTCCGGTTCGCATTCCATCAAAACCAAATATATGATAAACATATTACTCCTAGAAGCCTGGGGAATACAATGTGATATCATTAGTTGTGTAAATAATTTGTTGCTAGTGCCTTTCGGGGCGAAAACTGGCCAGTTCGCGAAATTTCACGTATTTTTTCGAATTTGTGGGTTTATTTCCGGTTCGCATTCCATCAAAAACAAATATATGATATACAAATTACTTCTAGGAGTCTGGGGAATAAAATGTGATATCATTAGTTGCAGAAATAATTTGTTGCTAGTGCCTTACGGGGCGAAAACTAGGCCAGTTCGCGAAATTTCATGTATTTTTTCGAATTTGTGGGTTTATTTCCGGTTTGCAATCCTTCAAAACCAAATATGTGACATACAAATTACTCCTAGGAGTCTGGCGAATAAAATGTGACATCACTAGTTGCATAAATAATTTGTTGCTTGTGCCATTCGGGCCGAAAAATGGGGCCAGTTCACGAAATATCACGTATTTAATTTCGAATTTGTGGGTTTATTTCCGGATTGCAATCCATCAAAACCAAATATATGATATACAAATTACTCCTAGGGGTCTGGCGTATAAAACGTGACATCATTAGTGGCATAAATAATTTGTTGCTTGTGCCTTTAGGGCCGAAAACGGTCCACACGCACGAAATTTCACGTATTTAATTTTGAATATGTGGGTTTATTTCCGGTTTGCAATCCATCAAAACCAAATATGTGACATACAAATTACTCCTAGGAGTCTGGCGAATAAAATGTGACATCATTAGTTGCATATATAAATTGTTGCTTGTGCCGTTCGGGCCGAAAACGATGCCCACGCACGAAATTTCACATATTTAATTTCGAATATGTGGGTGTATTTCCGGTTTGCAATCCATCCAAACCAAATATATGATAGAGATATTACTCCTACGAATCTGGGGAATAATATGTGCTATCATTATTTGCCTAAATAATTTGTTGCTAGTGCCTTTCGGGGCGAATACTCTGCCAGTTCACGAAATTTCACGTATTTTTTCGAATTTGTGGGTTTATTTCCGGTTCGCATTCCATTAAAAACAAATATATGATATACAAATTACTTCTAGGAGTCTGGGGAATAAAATGTGATATCATTACTTGCAGAAATAATTTGTTGCTAGTGCCTTACGGGGCGAAAACTAGGCCAGTTCGCGAAATTTCATGTATTTTTTCGAATTTGTGGGTTTATTTCCGGTTTGCAATCCATCAAAACCAAATATGTGACATACAAATTACTCCTAGGAGTCTGGCGAATAAAATGTGACATCATTAGTTGCATAAATAATTTGTTGCTTGTGCCATTCGGGCCGAAAAATGGGGCCAGTTCACGAAATATCACGTATTTTTTCGAATTTGTGGGTTTATTTCCGGATTGCAATCCTTCAAAACCAAATATATGATATACAAATTACTCCTAGGAGTCTGGCGTATAAAATGTGACATCATTAGTGGCATAAATAATTTGTTGCTTGTGCCTTTAGGGCCGAAAACGGTCCACACGCACGAAATTTCACGTATTTAATTTCGAATATGTGGGTTTATTTCCGGTTTGCAATCCATCAAAACCAAATATGTGACATACAAATTACTCCTAGGAGTCTGGGGAATAAAATGTTCTATCATTAGTTGCAGATATAATTTGTTGCTAGTGCCTTTCGGGGCGAAAACTGGGCCAGTTCGCGAAATTTCACGTATTTTTTCGAATTTGTGGGTTTATTGCTGGTTTGCAATCCATCAAAACCAAATATATGAGATACAAATTACTCCTACGAATCTGGGGAATAAAATGTTCTATCATTAGTTGCAGATATAATTTGTTGCTAGTGCCTTTCGGGGCGAAAACTGGGCCAGTTCGCGAAATTTCACGTATTTTTTCGAATTTGTGGGTTTATTGCTGGTTTGCAATCCATCAAAACCAAATATATGAGATACAAATTACTCCTACGAATCTGGGGAATAAAATGTTCTATCATTAGTTGCAGATATAATTTGTTGCTAGTGCCTTTCGGGGCGAAAACTGGGCCAGTTCACGAAATTTCACGTAGTTTTTGAATTTGGTGGTTTATTTCCGGTTTGCAATCCTTCAAAACTAAATATATGACATACAAATTACTCCTACGAATCTGGGGAATAAAATGTGCTATCATTAGTTGCAGATATAATTTCCTGCTAGTGCCTTTCGGGGCGAAAACTGGGCCAGTTCGCGAAATTTCACGTATTTTTTCGAATTTGTGGGTTTATTGCTGGTTTGCAATCCATCAAAACCAAATATATGACACACAAATTATTCCTACGAATCTGGGGAATAAAATGTGACACTATTAGTTGCATAAATAATTTGTTGCTAATGCTTTTCGAGGCGAAAACTGGGCCAGTTCACGAAATTTCACGTATTTTTTGAGTTCGTGGGTTTATTTCCGGTTTGCAATCCATCAAAACCAAATATATGACATACAAATTACTCCTAGGAGTTTGGGGAATAAAATGTGACATCATTAATTGTGTAAATAATTTGTTGCTAGTGCCTTTCGGGGCGAAAACTGGGCCAGTTCACGAAATATCACGAATTTTTTCGAATTTGTTGATTTATTTCCGGTTGGAAGTCCATCAAAACCAAATATAGGACATGCAAATTACTCCTAGGATTCTGGCGATTAGAATGTGATATCATTAGTTGCATAAATAATTTGTTGCTTGTGCCTTTCGGGGCGAAAACGGTGCCCACGCACGAAATTTCACATATTTAATTTGGAATTTGTGGGTTTATTTCCGGTTGGCAATCCATCAAAACCAAATATATGACATGCAAATTACTCCTAGGATTCTGGCGAATAGAATGTGATATCATTAGTTGCATAAATAATTTGTTGCTAGTGCCTTTCGGGGCGAAAACTGGGCCAGATCACGAAATTTCACGTATTTTTTCGAATTCGTGGATATATTTCCGGTTTACAATCGACCAATTTCCAAATATATAATAGACATATTACTCCTACGAATCTGGGGAATAAGATGTGCCATCATTAGTTGCATAAATAATTTGTTGCTAGTGCGTTTCGGGGCGAATACTCTGCCAGTTCACGAAATTTCACGTATTTTTTTAAATTTGTGGGTTTATTTCCGGTTGGCAATCCATCAAAACCAAATATATGACATAGAAATTACTCCTACGAATCTGGGGAATAAAATGTGACATCATTAATTGTGTAAATAATTTGTTGCTAGTGCCTTTCGGGGCGAATACTCTGCCAGTTCACGAAATTTCACGTATTTTTTCGAATTTGTGGGTTTATTTCCGGTTCGCATTCCATCAAAACCAAATATGTTACATACAAATTACTCCTAGGAGTCTGGCGAATAAAATGTGACATCATTAGTTGCATAAATAATTTGTTGCTTGTGCCATTCGGGCCGAAAAATGGGCCAGTTCACGAAATATCACGTATTTTTTCGAATTTGTGGGTTTATTTCCGGCTTGCAATCCATCAAAACCAAATATATGATATACAAATTACTCCTAGGAGTCCGGTGTCTAAAATGTGACATCATTAGTGGCATAAATAATTTGTTGCTTGTGCCTTTAGGGCCGAAAACGGTCCACACGCACGAAATTTCACGTATTTAATTTCGAATTTGTGGATTTATTTCCGGACTGCAATCCATCAAAACCAAATATATGACTTACAAATTACTCCTACGAATCTGGGGAATAAGATTTGCCATCATTAGTTGCATAAACAATTTGTTGCTAGTGCCTTTCGGGGCGAAAACTGGGTCAGTTCACGAAATATCACGTATTTTTTTAAATTTCTGGGTTTATTTCCGGTTGGCAATCCATCAAAACCAAATATATGACTTACAAATTACCCCTACGAATCTGGGGAATAAGATGTGCCATCATTAGGTGCATAAATAATTTGTTGCTAGTGCCTTTCGGGGCGAAAACTGGGCCAGTTCACGAAATTTCTCGTATTTTTCGAATTTGCGGGTTTATTTCCGGTTCGCAATCCATCAAAACCAAATACATGACTTACAAATTATTCCTACAAATCTGGGGAAATTATGATAATATAAGACAAGAGGGGGATGATGTAATATATGATAATGAGATATAGGATAATGAGAGCAATGAAAAAGGAAATAATGTTTTAAACAATGACGATATGAATGGCGATAATTTATTAAATGGTGATGATGATGACCTAAACCATGATCATGACAAACGTAAGAATTATAAGGTTGGTCATGATATGTGTAAAAATGATAACGATGTTAATGTTAATTCGCCCTGAATCCATTGGCGAAAAAATAAACTACTGGGAGGGGGATATTTGACACTATTTATATGGGAAAACGGGCTTATTTTGCTAATAGCTTTTCCAAATGTCATTTGAACTGATATTTCCAAATTACTTTTAGTCTTTGAAATTTCGTACGATGAAACAGTAATATCAACCGAAAAATGTCTGTGTGCAAAGCTATTCACAAAATAAACCCATTTTCCCTTATGATTTGTGTCTCATATCCCCCTCTCAGTAGTTCATTTTGTCGCCGATAGGGTCGCATACAGCAAAACTTAACAGGGCGAATACTATTTATGAAAATGATGATAATGTGTATGTTGATTGTGAAAATGATAATGATGATAATGTTAATAATGATATTTATGAAATTGATGTTACTGATGATGATAATAATAATGATTATGAAAATAATACTAATATGAACGATAATAATAACGATATTGAATGTCCAGTGAAGACAATAAGTAAAGAGAATGAAATTCTGTCGGGAATAAAAGAAATGACCACGATGATTCATTAGGACGAATATGAAATTGAGCACGGTTATGGCCGAAATATCAAATCGCTATCTGGCGGCGCGGCGTTCCAGCGTGTAATGCCGTGAATCGCGAAACGGATAAAGGTAATGATGACATAGAACAGAAGATCGATGAAGTGGTAGAACAAATTACGGAAATTGATGAGATGGAGAAAACTGGGCCAGTTCACGAAATTTCACGTATTTTTCGAATTTGTGGGTTTATTTCCGGTTCGCAATCTATCAAAACCAAATAAATGACATACAAATTACTCCTACGAATCTGGGGAATAAAATGTGCTATCATTAGTTGCAGATATAATTTGTTGCTAGTGCCTTTCGGGGCGAAAACTGGCCAGTTCACGAAATATCACGTATTTAATTTCGAATATGCGGGTTCATTTCCGGTTTGCAATCCATCAAAACCAAATATATGGTAGAGATATTACTCCTAGGAGTCTGGAGAATAAAATGTGACATCATTAGTTGCATATATAAATTGTTGCTTGTGCCGTTCGGGCCGAAAACGGTGCCCACGCACGAAATTTCACATATTTAATTTCGAATATGTGGGTTTATTTCTGATTTGCAATCCATCAAAACCAAATATATGATAGAGATATTACTCCTAGGAGTCTGGCGAATAAAATGTGACATCATTAGTTGCATAACTAATTTGTTGCTTGTGCCTTTCGGGTCGAAAACGGTGCCCACGCACGAAATTTCACATATTTAATTTCGAATATGTGGGTTTATTTCCGGTTTGCAATCCTTCAAAACCAAATATATGATAGAGATATTACTCCTACGAATCTGGGAAATAATATGTGCCAACATTAATAGCCTAAATAATTTGTTGCTAGAGCCTTTCGGGGCGAAAACTAGGCCAGTTCACGAAATTTAACGTATTTTTCGAATTTGAGGGTTTATTTCCGGTTCGCAATCCATCAAAACCAAATACATGACTTACAAATTACTCCTACGAATCTGCGGACTAAGATGTGCCATCATTAGTTGCATAAATAATTTGTTGCTAGTGCCTGTCGGGCGAACACTGGGCAAGTACGCGAAATTTCACGTATTTTTTCGAATTTGTGGGTTTATTTCCGGATTGCAATCCATCAAAACCAAATATATGATATACATATTACTCCTAGGAGTCTGGGGAATAAAATGTGATATCATTATTTGCCTAAATAATTTGTTGCTAGTGCCTTTCGGGGCGAATACTGGGCCAGTTCACGAAATTTCACGTATTTTTTCGAATTTGTGGGTTTATTTCCGGTTCGCATTCCATCAAAACCAAATTCATGATATACAAATTACTTCTAGGAGTCTGGGCAATAAAATGTGATATCATTAGTTGCAGAAATAATTTGTTGCTTGTGCCTTTAGGGCCGAAAACGGTCCACACGCACGAAATTTCACGTATTTAATTTCGAATGTGTGGGTTTATTTCCGGTTTGCAATCCATCAAAACCAAATATATGACATACAAATTAGTCCTAGGAGTCTGGCGAATAAAATGTGACATCATTAGTTGCATATATAAATTGTAGCTTGTGCCGTTCGGGCCGAAAACGGTGCCCACGCACGAAATTTCACATATTTAATTTCGAATATGTGGGATTATTTCCGGTTTGCAATCCATCAAAACCAAATATATGATAGAGATATTACTCCTAGGAGTCTGGCGAATAAAATGTGACATCAATAGTTGCATAAATAATTTGTTGCTTGTGCCTTTCGGGCCGAAAACGGTGCCCACGCACGAAATTTCACATATTCAATTTCGAATATATGGGTTTATTTATGGTTTGCAATCCATCAAAACCAAATATATGACATACAAATTACTCCTACGAATCTGGGGAATAATGTGTGTCATCATTAATTACCTAAATAATTTGTTGCTAGTGCCTTTCGGGCCGAATACTGGGCCAGTTCACGAAATTTTACGTATTTTTCGAATTTGTGGGTTTATTTCCGGATTGCAATCCATCAAAACCAAATATATGACATACAAATTACTCCTAGGAGTCTGGGGAATAAAATGTGATATCATTAGTTGTGTAAATAATTTGTTGCTAGTGCCTTTCGGGGCGAAAACTGGCCAGTTCATGAAATTTCACGTATTTAATTTCGAATATGTGGGTTTATTTCTCGTTTGCAATCCATCAAAACCAAATATATGACATGCAAATTACTCCTACGAATCTGGGGAATAATATGTGCCATCATTAATTACCTAAATAATTTGTTGCTAGTGCCTTTCAGGCCGAAAACTGGGCAAGTTCGCGAAATTTCACGTATTTTTTCGAATTTGTGGGTTTATTTCCGCTTCGCAATCCATCAAAACCAAATAAATGACATACAAATTACTCCTAGGAGTCTGGGGAATAAAATGTGATATCATTAGTTGTGTAAATAATTTGTTGCTAGTGCCTTTCGGGGCGAAAACTGGGCCAGTTCACGAAATTTCTCGTATTTTTCGAATTTGTGGGTTTATTTCCGGTTTGCAATCCATCAAAACCAAATATGTGACATACAAATTACTCCTAGGAGTCTGGGGAATAAAATGTTCTATCATTAGTTGCAGATATAATTTGTTGCTAGTGCCTTTCGGGGCGAAAACTGGGCCAGTTCGCGAAATTTCACGTATTTTTTCGAATTTGTGGGTTTATTGCTGGTTTGCAATCCATCAAAACCAAATATATGAGATACAAATTACTCCTACGAATCTGGGGAATAAAATGTTCTATCATTAGTTGCAGATATAATTTGTTGCTAGTGCCTTTCGGGGCGAAAACTGGGCCAGTTCGCGAAATTTCACGTATTTTTTCGAATTTGTGGGTTTATTGCTGGTTTGCAATCCATCAAAACCAAATATATGAGATACAAATTACTCCTACGAATCTGGGGAATAAAATGTTCTATCATTAGTTGCAGATATAATTTGTTGCTAGTGCCTTTCGGGGCGAAAACTGGGCCAGTTCACGAAATTTCACGTAGTTTTTGAATTTGGTGGTTTATTTCCGGTTTGCAATCCTTCAAAACTAAATATATGACATACAAATTACTCCTACGAATCTGGGGAATAAAATGTGCTATCATTAGTTGCAGATATAATTTCCTGCTAGTGCCTTTCGGGGCGAAAACTGGGCCAGTTCGCGAAATTTCACGTATTTTTTCGAATTTGTGGGTTTATTGCTGGTTTGCAATCCATCAAAACCAAATATATGACACACAAATTATTCCTACGAATCTGGGGAATAAAATGTGACACTATTAGTTGCATAAATAATTTGTTGCTAATGCTTTTCGAGGCGAAAACGGTGCCCACGCACGAAATTTCACATATTTAATTTGGAATTTGTGGGTTTATTTCCGGTTTGCAATCCATCAAAACCAAATATATGACATACAAATTACTCCTAGGAGTTTGGGGAATAAAATGTGACATCATTAATTGTGTAAATAATTTGTTGCTAGTGCCTTTCGGGGCGAAAACTGGGCCAGTTCACGAAATATCACGAATTTTTTCGAATTTGTTGATTTATTTCCGGTTGGCAGTCCATCAAAACCAAATATAGGACATGCAAATTACTCCTAGGATTCTGGCGATTAGAATGTGATATCATTAGTTGCATAAATAATTTGTTGCTTGTGCCTTTCGGGGCGAAAACGGTGCCCACGCACGAAATTTCACATATTTAATTTGGAATTTGTGGGTTTATTTCCGGTTGGCAATCCATCAAAACCAAATATATGACATGCAAATTACTCCTAGGATTCTGGCGAATAGAATGTGATATCATTAGTTGCATAAATAATTTGTTGCTAGTGCCTTTCGGGGCGAAAACTGGGCCAGATCACGAAATTTCACGTATTTTTTCGAATTCGTGGATATATTTCCGGTTTACAATCGACCAATTTCCAAATATATAATAGACATATTACTCCTACGAATCTGGGGAATAAGATGTGCCATCATTAGTTGCATAAATAATTTGTTGCTAGTGCGTTTCGGGGCGAATACTCTGCCAGTTCACGAAATTTCACGTATTTTTTTAAATTTGTGGGTTTATTTCCGGTTGGCAATCCATCAAAACCAAATATATGACATAGAAATTACTCCTACGAATCTGGGGAATAAAATGTGACATCATTAATTGTGTAAATAATTTGTTGCTAGTGCCTTTCGGGGCGAATACTCTGCCAGTTCACGAAATTTCACGTATTTTTTCGAATTTGTGGGTTTATTTCCGGTTCGCATTCCATCAAAACCAAATATGTTACATACAAATTACTCCTAGGAGTCTGGCGAATAAAATGTGACATCATTAGTTGCATAAATAATTTGTTGCTTGTGCCATTCGGGCCGAAAAATGGGCCAGTTCACGAAATATCACGTATTTTTTCGAATTTGTGGGTTTATTTCCGGCTTGCAATCCATCAAAACCAAATATATGATATACAAATTACTCCTAGGAGTCCGGTGTCTAAAATGTGACATCATTAGTGGCATAAATAATTTGTTGCTTGTGCCTTTAGGGCCGAAAACGGTCCACACGCACGAAATTTCACGTATTTAATTTCGAATTTGTGGATTTATTTCCGGACTGCAATCCATCAAAACCAAATATATGACTTACAAATTACTCCTACGAATCTGGGGAATAAGATTTGCCATCATTAGTTGCATAAACAATTTGTTGCTAGTGCCTTTCGGGGCGAAAACTGGGTCAGTTCACGAAATATCACGTATTTTTTTAAATTTCTGGGTTTATTTCCGGTTGGCAATCCATCAAAACCAAATATATGACTTACAAATTACCCCTACGAATCTGGGGAATAAGATGTGCCATCATTAGGTGCATAAATAATTTGTTGCTAGTGCCTTTCGGGGCGAAAACTGGGCCAGTTCACGAAATTTCTCGTATTTTTCGAATTTGCGGGTTTATTTCCGGTTCGCAATCCATCAAAACCAAATACATGACTTACAAATTATTCCTACAAATCTGGGGAAATTATGATAATATAAGACAAGAGGGGGATGATGTAATATATGATAATGAGATATAGGATAATGAGAGCAATGAAAAAGGAAATAATGTTTTAAACAATGACGATATGAATGGCGATAATTTATTAAATGGTGATGATGATGACCTAAACCATGATCATGACAAACGTAAGAATTATAAGGTTGGTCATGATATGTGTAAAAATGATAACGATGTTAATGTTAATTCGCCCTGAATCCATTGGCGAAAAAATAAACTACTGGGAGGGGGATATTTGACACTATTTATATGGGAAAACGGGCTTATTTTGCTAATAGCTTTTCCAAATGTCATTTGAACTGATATTTCCAAATTACTTTTAGTCTTTGAAATTTCGTACGATGAAACAGTAATATCAACCGAAAAATGTCTGTGTGCAAAGCTATTCACAAAATAAACCCATTTTCCCTTATGATTTGTGTCTCATATCCCCCTCTCAGTAGTTCATTTTGTCGCCGATAGGGTCGCATACAGCAAAACTTAACAGGGCGAATACTATTTATGAAAATGATGATAATGTGTATGTTGATTGTGAAAATGATAATGATGATAATGTTAATAATGATATTTATGAAATTGATGTTAATGATGATGATAATAATAATGATTATGAAAATAATACTAATATGAACGATAATAATAACGATATTGAATGTCCAGTGAAGACAATAAGTAAAGAGAATGAAATTCTGTCGGGAATAAAAGAAATGACCACGATGATTCATTAGGACGAATATGAAATTGAGCACGGTTATGGCCGAAATATCAAATCGCTATCTGGCGGCGCGGCGTTCCAGCGTGTAATGCCGTGAATCGCGAAACGGATAAAGGTAATGATGACATAGAACAGAAGATCGATGAAGTGGTAGAACAAATTACGGAAATTGATGAGATGGAGAAAACTGGGCCAGTTCACGAAATTTCACGTATTTTTCGAATTCGTGGGTTTATTTCCGGGTTGCAATCCATCAAAACCAAATATATGACATACATATTACTCCTAGGAGTCTGGGGAATAAAATGTGGTATCATTATTTGCATAAATAATTTGTTGCTAGTGCCTTTCGGGGCGAAAACTGGCCAGTTCACGAAATATCACGTATTTAATTTCGAATATGCGGGTTCATTTCCGGTTTGCAATCCATCAAAACCAAATATATGGTAGAGATATTACTCCTAGGAGTCTGGAGAATAAAATGTGACATCATTAGTTGCATATATAAATTGTTGCTTGTGCCGTTCGGGCCGAAAACGGTGCCCACGCACGAAATTTCACATATTTAATTTCGAATATGTGGGTTTATTTCTGATTTGCAATCCATCAAAACCAAATATATGATAGAGATATTACTCCTAGGAGTCTGGCGAATAAAATGTGACATCATTAGTTGCATAACTAATTTGTTGCTTGTGCCTTTCGGGTCGAAAACGGTGCCCACGCACGAAATTTCACATATTTAATTTCGAATATGTGGGTTTATTTCCGGTTTGCAATCCTTCAAAACCAAATATATGATAGAGATATTACTCCTACGAATCTGGGAAATAATATGTGCCAACATTAATAGCCTAAATAATTTGTTGCTAGAGCCTTTCGGGGCGAAAACTAGGCCAGTTCACGAAATTTAACGTATTTTTCGAATTTGAGGGTTTATTTCCGGTTCGCAATCCATCAAAATCAAATACATGACTTACAAATTACTCCTACGAATCTGCGGACTAAGATGTGCCATCATTAGTTGCATAAATAATTTGTTGCTAGTGCCTGTCGGGCGAACACTGGGCAAGTACGCGAAATTTCACGTATTTTTTCGAATTTGTGGGTTTATTTCCGGATTGCAATCCATCAAAACCAAATATATGATATACATATTACTCCTAGGAGTCTGGGGAATAAAATGTGATATCATTATTTGCCTAAATAATTTGTTGCTAGTGCCTTTCGGGGCGAATACTGGGCCAGTTCACGAAATTTCACGTATTTTTTCGAATTTGTGGGTTTATTTCCGGTTCGCATTCCATCAAAACCAAATTCATGATATACAAATTACTTCTAGGAGTCTGGGCAATAAAATGTGATATCATTAGTTGCAGAAATAATTTGTTGCTTGTGCCTTTAGGGCCGAAAACGGTCCACACGCACGAAATTTCACGTATTTAATTTCGAATGTGTGGGTTTATTTCCGGTTTGCAATCCATCAAAACCAAATATATGACATACAAATTAGTCCTAGGAGTCTGGCGAATAAAATGTGACATCATTAGTTGCATATATAAATTGTAGCTTGTGCCGTTCGGGCCGAAAACGGTGCCCACGCACGAAATTTCACATATTTAATTTCGAATATGTGGGATTATTTCCGGTTTGCAATCCATCAAAACCAAATATATGATAGAGATATTACTCCTAGGAGTCTGGCGAATAAAATGTGACATCAATAGTTGCATAAATAATTTGTTGCTTGTGCCTTTCGGGCCGAAAACGGTGCCCACGCACGAAATTTCACATATTCAATTTCGAATATATGGGTTTATTTATGGTTTGCAATCCATCAAAACCAAATATATGACATACAAATTACTCCTACGAATCTGGGGAATAATGTGTGTCATCATTAATTACCTAAATAATTTGTTGCTAGTGCCTTTCGGGCCGAATACTGGGCCAGTTCACGAAATTTTACGTATTTTTCGAATTTGTGGGTTTATTTCCGGATTGCAATCCATCAAAACCAAATATATGACATACAAATTACTCCTAGGAGTCTGGGGAATAAAATGTAATATCATTAGTTGTGTAAATAATTTGTTGCTAGTGCCTTTCGGGGCGAAAACTGGCCAGTTCATGAAATTTCACGTATTTATTTTCGAATATGTGGGTTTATTTCTCGTTTGCAATCCATCAAAACCAAATATATGACATGCAAATTACTCCTACGAATCTGGGGAATAATATGTGCCATCATTAATTACCTAAATAATTTGTTGCTAGTGCCTTTCAGGCCGAAAACTGGGCAAGTTCGCGAAATTTCACGTATTTTTTCGAATTTGTGGGTTTATTTCCGCTTCGCAATCCATCAAAACCAAATAAATGACATACAAATTACTCCTAGGAGTCTGGGGAATAAAATGTGATATCATTAGTTGTGTAAATAATTTGTTGCTAGTGCCTTTCGGGGCGAAAACTGGGCCAGTTCACGAAATTTCTCGTATTTTTCGAATTTGTGGGTTTATTTCCGGTTCGCAATCTATCAAAACCAAATAAATGACATACAAATTACTCCTAGGAGTCTGGGGAATAAAATGTGATATCATTAGTTGTGTAAATAATTTGTTGCTAGTGCCTTTCGGGGCGAAAACTGGGCCAGTTCACGAAATTTCTCGTATTTTTCGAATTTGTGGGTTTATTTCCGGTTCGCAATCTATCAAAACCAAATAAATGACATACAAATTACTCCTACGAATCTGGGGAATAAAATGTTCTATCATTAGTTGCAGATATAATTTGTTGCTAGTGCCTTTCGGGGCGAAAACTGGGCCAGTTCACGAAATTTCACGTAGTTTTTGAATTTGGTGGTTTATTTCCGGTTTGCAATCCTTCAAAACTAAATATATGACATACAAATTACTCCTACGAAACTGGGGAATAAAATGTGCTATCATTAGTTGCAGATATAATTTCTTGCTAGTGCCTTTCGGGGCGAAAACTGGGCCAGTTCGCGAAATTTCACGTATTTTTTCGAATTTGTGGGTTTATTGCTGGTTTGCAATCCATCAAAACCAAATTCATGATATACAAATTACTTCTAGGAGTCTGGGCAATAAAATGTGATATCATTAGTTGCAGAAATAATTTGTTGCTTGTGCCTTTAGGGCCGAAAACGGTCCACACGCACGAAATTTCACGTATTTAATTTCGAATGTGTGGGTTTATTTCCGGTTTGCAATCCATCAAAACCAAATATATGACATACAAATTAGTCCTAGGAGTCTGGCGAATAAAATGTGACATCATTAGTTGCATATATAAATTGTAGCTTGTGCCGTTCGGGCCGAAAACGGTGCCCACGCACGAAATTTCACATATTTAATTTCGAATATGTGGGATTATTTCCGGTTTGCAATCCATCAAAACCAAATATATGATAGAGATATTACTCCTAGGAGTCTGGCGAATAAAATGTGACATCAATAGTTGCATAAATAATTTGTTGCTTGTGCCTTTCGGGCCGAAAACGGTGCCCACGCACGAAATTTCACATATTCAATTTCGAATATATGGGTTTATTTATGGTTTGCAATCCATCAAAACCAAATATATGACATACAAATTACTCCTACGAATCTGGGGAATAATGTGTGTCATCATTAATTACCTAAATAATTTGTTGCTAGTGCCTTTCGGGCCGAATACTGGGCCAGTTCACGAAATTTTACGTATTTTTCGAATTTGTGGGTTTATTTCCGGATTGCAATCCATCAAAACCAAATATATGACATACAAATTACTCCTAGGAGTCTGGGGAATAAAATGTGATATCATTAGTTGTGTAAATAATTTGTTGCTAGTGCCTTTCGGGGCGAAAACTGGCCAGTTCATGAAATTTCACGTATTTAATTTCGAATATGTGGGTTTATTTCTCGTTTGCAATCCATCAAAACCAAATATATGACATGCAAATTACTCCTACGAATCTGGGGAATAATATGTGCCATCATTAATTACCTAAATAATTTGTTGCTAGTGCCTTTCAGGCCGAAAACTGGGCCAGTTCGCGAAATTTCACGTATTTTTTCGAATTTGTGGGTTTATTTCCGGTTCGCAATCTATCAAAACCAAATAAATGACATACAAATTACTCCTACGAATCTGGGGAATAAAATGTTCTATCATTAGTTGCAGATATAATTTGTTGCTAGTGCCTTTCGGGGCGAAAACTGGGCCAGTTCACGAAATTTCACGTAGTTTTTGAATTTGGTGGTTTATTTCCGGTTTGCAATCCTTCAAAACTAAATATATGACATACAAATTACTCCTACGAATCTGGGGAATAAAATGTGCTATCATTAGTTGCAGATATAATTTCCTGCTAGTGCCTTTCGGGGCGAAAACTGGGCCAGTTCGCGAAATTTCACGTATTTTTTCGAATTTGTGGGTTTATTGCTGGTTTGCAATCCATCAAAACCAAATATATGACACACAAATTATTCCTACGAATCTGGGGAATAAAATGTGACACTATTAGTTGCATAAATAATTTGTTGCTAATGCTTTTCGAGGCGAAAACTGGGCCAGTTCACGAAATTTCACGTATTTTTTGAGTTCGTGGGTTTATTTCCGGTTTGCAATCCATCAAAACCAAATACATGACTTACAAATTATTCCTACAAATCTGGGGAAATTATGATAATATAAGACAAGAGGGGGATGATGTAATATATGATAATGAGATATAGGATAATGAGAGCAATGAAAAAGGAAATAATGTTTTAAACAATGACGATATGAATGGCGATAATTTATTAAATGGTGATGATGATGACCTAAACCATGATCATGACAAACGTAAGAATTATAAGGTTGGTCATGATATGTGTAAAAATGATAACGATGTTAATGTTAATTCGCCCTGAATCCATTGGCGAAAAAATAAACTACTGGGAGGGGGATATTTGACACTATTTATATGGGAAAACGGGCTTATTTTGCTAATAGCTTTTCCAAATGTCATTTGAACTGATATTTCCAAATTACTTTTAGTCTTTGAAATTTCGTACGATGAAACAGTAATATCAACCGAAAAATGTCTGTGTGCAAAGCTATTCACAAAATAAACCCATTTTCCCTTATGATTTGTGTCTCATATCCCCCTCTCAGTAGTTCATTTTGTCGCCGATAGGGTCGCATACAGCAAAACTTAACAGGGCGAATACTATTTATGAAAATGATGATAATGTGTATGTTGATTGTGAAAATGATAATGATGATAATGTTAATAATGATATTTATGAAATTGATGTTACTGATGATGATAATAATAATGATTATGAAAATAATACTAATATGAACGATAATAATAACGATATTGAATGTCCAGTGAAGACAATAAGTAAAGAGAATGAAATTCTGTCGGGAATAAAAGAAATGACCACGATGATTCATTAGGACGAATATGAAATTGAGCACGGTTATGGCCGAAATATCAAATCGCTATCTGGCGGCGCGGCGTTCCAGCGTGTAATGCCGTGAATCGCGAAACGGATAAAGGTAATGATGACATAGAACAGAAGATCGATGAAGTGGTAGAACAAATTACGGAAATTGATGAGATGGAGAAAACTGGGCCAGTTCACGAAATTTCACGTATTTTTCGAATTTGTGGGTTTATTTCCGGTTCGCAATCTATCAAAACCAAATAAATGACATACAAATTACTCCTACGAATCTGGGGAATAAAATGTGCTATCATTAGTTGCAGATATAATTTGTTGCTAGTGCCTTTCGGGGCGAAAACTGGCCAGTTCACGAAATATCACGTATTTAATTTCGAATATGCGGGTTCATTTCCGGTTTGCAATCCATCAAAACCAAATATATGGTAGAGATATTACTCCTAGGAGTCTGGAGAATAAAATGTGACATCATTAGTTGCATATATAAATTGTTGCTTGTGCCGTTCGGGCCGAAAACGGTGCCCACGCACGAAATTTCACATATTTAATTTCGAATATGTGGGTTTATTTCTGATTTGCAATCCATCAAAACCAAATATATGATAGAGATATTACTCCTAGGAGTCTGGCGAATAAAATGTGACATCATTAGTTGCATAACTAATTTGTTGCTTGTGCCTTTCGGGTCGAAAACGGTGCCCACGCACGAAATTTCACATATTTAATTTCGAATATGTGGGTTTATTTCCGGTTTGCAATCCTTCAAAACCAAATATATGATAGAGATATTACTCCTACGAATCTGGGAAATAATATGTGCCAACATTAATAGCCTAAATAATTTGTTGCTAGAGCCTTTCGGGGCGAAAACTAGGCCAGTTCACGAAATTTAACGTATTTTTCGAATTTGAGGGTTTATTTCCGGTTCGCAATCCATCAAAACCAAATACATGACTTACAAATTACTCCTACGAATCTGCGGACTAAGATGTGCCATCATTAGTTGCATAAATAATTTGTTGCTAGTGCCTGTCGGGCGAACACTGGGCAAGTACGCGAAATTTCACGTATTTTTTCGAATTTGTGGGTTTATTTCCGGATTGCAATCCATCAAAACCAAATATATGATATACATATTACTCCTAGGAGTCTGGGGAATAAAATGTGATATCATTATTTGCCTAAATAATTTGTTGCTAGTGCCTTTCGGGGCGAATACTGGGCCAGTTCACGAAATTTCACGTATTTTTTCGAATTTGTGGGTTTATTTCCGGTTCGCATTCCATCAAAACCAAATTCATGATATACAAATTACTTCTAGGAGTCTGGGCAATAAAATGTGATATCATTAGTTGCAGAAATAATTTGTTGCTTGTGCCTTTAGGGCCGAAAACGGTCCACACGCACGAAATTTCACGTATTTAATTTCGAATGTGTGGGTTTATTTCCGGTTTGCAATCCATCAAAACCAAATATATGACATACAAATTAGTCCTAGGAGTCTGGCGAATAAAATGTGACATCATTAGTTGCATATATAAATTGTAGCTTGTGCCGTTCGGGCCGAAAACGGTGCCCACGCACGAAATTTCACATATTTAATTTCGAATATGTGGGATTATTTCCGGTTTGCAATCCATCAAAACCAAATATATGATAGAGATATTACTCCTAGGAGTCTGGCGAATAAAATGTGACATCAATAGTTGCATAAATAATTTGTTGCTTGTGCCTTTCGGGCCGAAAACGGTGCCCACGCACGAAATTTCACATATTCAATTTCGAATATATGGGTTTATTTATGGTTTGCAATCCATCAAAACCAAATATATGACATACAAATTACTCCTACGAATCTGGGGAATAATGTGTGTCATCATTAATTACCTAAATAATTTGTTGCTAGTGCCTTTCGGGCCGAATACTGGGCCAGTTCACGAAATTTTACGTATTTTTCGAATTTGTGGGTTTATTTCCGGATTGCAATCCATCAAAACCAAATATATGACATACAAATTACTCCTAGGAGTCTGGGGAATAAAATGTGATATCATTAGTTGTGTAAATAATTTGTTGCTAGTGCCTTTCGGGGCGAAAACTGGCCAGTTCATGAAATTTCACGTATTTTTTCGAATTTGTGGGTTTATTGCTGGTTTGCAATCCATCAAAACCAAATATATGACACACAAATTATTCCTACGAATCTGGGGAATAAAATGTGACATCATTAATTACCTAAATAATTTGTTGCTAGTGCCTTCAGGCCGAAAACTGGGCAAGTTCGCGAAATTTCACGTATTTTTTCGAATTTGTGGGTTTATTTCCGCTTCGCAATCCATCAAAACCAAATAAATGACATACAAATTACTCCTAGGAGTCTGGGGAATAAAATGTGATATCATTAGTTGTGTAAATAATTTGTTGCTAGTGCCTTTCGGGGCGAAAACTGGGCCAGTTCACGAAATTTCTCGTATTTTTCGAATTTGTGGGTTTATTTCCGGTTTGCAATCCATCAAAACCAAATATGTGACATACAAATTACTCCTAGGAGTCTGGGGAATAAAATGTTCTATCATTAGTTGCAGATATAATTTGTTGCTAGTGCCTTTCGGGGCGAAAACTGGGCCAGTTCGCGAAATTTCACGTATTTTTTCGAATTTGTGGGTTTATTGCTGGTTTGCAATCCATCAAAACCAAATATATGAGATACAAATTACTCCTACGAATCTGGGGAATAAAATGTTCTATCATTAGTTGCAGATATAATTTGTTGCTAGTGCCTTTCGGGGCGAAAACTGGGCCAGTTCGCGAAATTTCACGTATTTTTTCGAATTTGTGGGTTTATTGCTGGTTTGCAATCCATCAAAACCAAATATATGAGATACAAATTACTCCTACGAATCTGGGGAATAAAATGTTCTATCATTAGTTGCAGATATAATTTGTTGCTAGTGCCTTTCGGGGCGAAAACTGGGCCAGTTCACGAAATTTCACGTAGTTTTTGAATTTGGTGGTTTATTTCCGGTTTGCAATCCTTCAAAACTAAATATATGACATACAAATTACTCCTACGAATCTGGGGAATAAAATGTGCTATCATTAGTTGCAGATATAATTTCCTGCTAGTGCCTTTCGGGGCGAAAACTGGGCCAGTTCGCGAAATTTCACGTATTTTTTCGAATTTGTGGGTTTATTGCTGGTTTGCAATCCATCAAAACCAAATATATGACACACAAATTATTCCTACGAATCTGGGGAATAAAATGTGACACTATTAGTTGCATAAATAATTTGTTGCTAATGCTTTTCGAGGCGAAAACGGTGCCCACGCACGAAATTTCACATATTTAATTTGGAATTTGTGGGTTTATTTCCGGTTTGCAATCCATCAAAACCAAATATATGACATACAAATTACTCCTAGGAGTTTGGGGAATAAAATGTGACATCATTAATTGTGTAAATAATTTGTTGCTAGTGCCTTTCGGGGCGAAAACTGGGCCAGTTCACGAAATATCACGAATTTTTTCGAATTTGTTGATTTATTTCCGGTTGGCAGTCCATCAAAACCAAATATAGGACATGCAAATTACTCCTAGGATTCTGGCGATTAGAATGTGATATCATTAGTTGCATAAATAATTTGTTGCTTGTGCCTTTCGGGGCGAAAACGGTGCCCACGCACGAAATTTCACATATTTAATTTGGAATTTGTGGGTTTATTTC
Organism: Trichopria drosophilae; assembly: GCA_030407085.1. Lineage (NCBI taxonomy): Eukaryota > Metazoa > Arthropoda > Insecta > Hymenoptera > Diapriidae > Trichopria > Trichopria drosophilae. Next base: position 113,080,454 of record CM059582.1, on the reverse strand, counting down.
CGGTTGGCAATCCATCAAAACCAAATATATGACATGCAAATTACTCCTAGGATTCTGGCGAATAGAATGTGATATCATTAGTTGCATAAATAATTTGTTGCTAGTGCCTTTCGGGGCGAAAACTGGGCCAGATCACGAAATTTCACGTATTTTTTCGAATTCGTGGATATATTTCCGGTTTACAATCGACCAATTTCCAAATATATAATAGACATATTACTCCTACGAATCTGGGGAATAAGATGTGCCATCATTAGTTGCATAAATAATTTGTTGCTAGTGCGTTTCGGGGCGAATACTCTGCCAGTTCACGAAATTTCACGTATTTTTTTAAATTTGTGGGTTTATTTCCGGTTGGCAATCCATCAAAACCAAATATATGACATAGAAATTACTCCTACGAATCTGGGGAATAAAATGTGACATCATTAATTGTGTAAATAATTTGTTGCTAGTGCCTTTCGGGGCGAATACTCTGCCAGTTCACGAAATTTCACGTATTTTTTCGAATTTGTGGGTTTATTTCCGGTTCGCATTCCATCAAAACCAAATATGTTACATACAAATTACTCCTAGGAGTCTGGCGAATAAAATGTGACATCATTAGTTGCATAAATAATTTGTTGCTTGTGCCATTCGGGCCGAAAAATGGGCCAGTTCACGAAATATCACGTATTTTTTCGAATTTGTGGGTTTATTTCCGGCTTGCAATCCATCAAAACCAAATATATGACATACAAATTAGTCCTACGAATCTGGGGAATAAGATTTGCCATCATTAGTTGCATAAACAATTTGTTGCTAGTGCCTTTCGGGGCGAAAACTGGGTCAGTTCACGAAATATCACGTATTTTTTTAAATTTCTGGGTTTATTTCCGGTTGGCAATCCATCAAAACCAAATATATGACTTACAAATTACCCCTACGAATCTGGGGAATAAGATGTGCCATCATTAGGTGCATAAATAATTTGTTGCTAGTGCCTTTCGGGGCGAAAACTGGGCCAGTTCACGAAATTTCTCGTATTTTTCGAATTTGCGGGTTTATTTCCGGTTCGCAATCCATCAAAACCAAATACATGACTTACAAATTATTCCTACAAATCTGGGGAAATTATGATAATATAAGACAAGAGGGGGATGATGTAATATATGATAATGAGATATAGGATAATGAGAGCAATGAAAAAGGAAATAATGTTTTAAACAATGACGATATGAATGGCGATAATTTATTAAATGGTGATGATGATGACCTAAACCATGATCATGACAAACGTAAGAATTATAAGGTTGGTCATGATATGTGTAAAAATGATAACGATGTTAATGTTAATTCGCCCTGAATCCATTGGCGAAAAAATAAACTACTGGGAGGGGGATATTTGACACTATTTATATGGGAAAACGGGCTTATTTTGCTAATAGCTTTTCCAAATGTCATTTGAACTGATATTTCCAAATTACTTTTAGTCTTTGAAATTTCGTACGATGAAACAGTAATATCAACCGAAAAATGTCTGTGTGCAAAGCTATTCACAAAATAAACCCATTTTCCCTTATGATTTGTGTCTCATATCCCCCTCTCAGTAGTTCATTTTGTCGCCGATAGGGTCGCATACAGCAAAACTTAACAGGGCGAATACTATTTATGAAAATGATGATAATGTGTATGTTGATTGTGAAAATGATAATGATGATAATGTTAATAATGATATTTATGAAATTGATGTTAATGATGATGATAATAATAATGCTTATGAAAATAATACTAATATGAACGATAATAATAACGATATTGAATGTCCAGTGAAGACAATAAGTAAAGAGAATGAAATTCTGTAGGGAATAAAAGAAATGACCACGATGATTCATTAGGACGAATATGAAATTGAGCACGGTTATGGCCGAAATATCAAATCGCTATCTGGCGGCGCGGCGTTCCAGCGTGTAATGCCGTGAATCGCGAAACGGATAAAGGTAATGATGACATAGAACAGAAGATCGATGAAGTGGTAGAACAAATTACGGAAATTGATGAGATGGAGAAAACTGGGCCAGTTCACGAAATTTCACGTATTTTTCGAATTCGTGGGTTTATTTCCGGGTTGCAATCCATCAAAACCAAATATATGACATACATATTACTCCTAGGAGTCTGGGGAATAAAATGTGGTATCATTATTTGCATAAATAATTTGTTGCTAGTGCCTTTCGGGGCGAAAACTGGCCAGTTCACGAAATATCACGTATTTAATTTCGAATATGCGGGTTCATTTCCGGTTTGCAATCCATCAAAACCAAATATATGGTAGAGATATTACTCCTAGGAGTCTGGAGAATAAAATGTGACATCATTAGTTGCATATATAAATTGTTGCTTGTGCCGTTCGGGCCGAAAACGGTGCCCACGCACGAAATTTCACATATTTAATTTCGAATATGTGGGTTTATTTCTGATTTGCAATCCATCAAAACCAAATATATGATAGAGATATTACTCCTAGGAGTCTGGCGAATAAAATGTGACATCATTAGTTGCATAACTAATTTGTTGCTTGTGCCTTTCGGGTCGAAAACGGTGCCCACGCACGAAATTTCACATATTTAATTTCGAATATGTGGGTTTATTTCCGGTTTGCAATCCTTCAAAACCAAATATATGATAGAGATATTACTCCTACGAATCTGGGAAATAATATGTGCCAACATTAATAGCCTAAATAATTTGTTGCTAGAGCCTTTCGGGGCGAAAACTAGGCCAGTTCACGAAATTTAACGTATTTTTCGAATTTGAGGGTTTATTTCCGGTTCGCAATCCATCAAAATCAAATACATGACTTACAAATTACTCCTACGAATCTGCGGACTAAGATGTGCCATCATTAGTTGCATAAATAATTTGTTGCTAGTGCCTGTCGGGCGAACACTGGGCAAGTACGCGAAATTTCACGTATTTTTTCGAATTTGTGGGTTTATTTCCGGATTGCAATCCATCAAAACCAAATATATGATATACATATTACTCCTAGGAGTCTGGGGAATAAAATGTGATATCATTATTTGCCTAAATAATTTGTTGCTAGTGCCTTTCGGGGCGAATACTGGGCCAGTTCACGAAATTTCACGTATTTTTTCGAATTTGTGGGTTTATTTCCGGTTCGCATTCCATCAAAACCAAATTCATGATATACAAATTACTTCTAGGAGTCTGGGCAATAAAATGTGATATCATTAGTTGCATAACTAATTTGTTGCTTGTGCCTTTCGGGTCGAAAACGGTGCCCACGCACGAAATTTCACATATTTAATTTCGAATATGTGGGTTTATTTCCGGTTTGCAATCCTTCAAAACCAAATATATGATAGAGATATTACTCCTACGAATCTGGGAAATAATATGTGCCAACATTAATAGCCTAAATAATTTGTTGCTAGAGCCTTTCGGGGCGAAAACTAGGCCAGTTCACGAAATTTAACGTATTTTTCGAATTTGAGGGTTTATTTCCGGTTCGCAATCCATCAAAACCAAATACATGACTTACAAATTACTCCTACGAATCTGCGGACTAAGATGTGCCATCATTAGTTGCATAAATAATTTGTTGCTAGTGCCTGTCGGGCGAACACTGGGCAAGTACGCGAAATTTCACGTATTTTTTCGAATTTGTGGGTTTATTTCCGGATTGCAATCCATCAAAACCAAATATATGATATACATATTACTCCTAGGAGTCTGGGGAATAAAATGTGATATCATTATTTGCCTAAATAATTTGTTGCTAGTGCCTTTCGGGGCGAATACTGGGCCAGTTCACGAAATTTCACGTATTTTTTCGAATTTGTGGGTTTATTTCCGGTTCGCATTCCATCAAAACCAAATTCATGATATACAAATTACTTCTAGGAGTCTGGGCAATAAAATGTGATATCATTAGTTGCAGAAATAATTTGTTGCTTGTGCCTTTAGGGCCGAAAACGGTCCACACGCACGAAATTTCACGTATTTAATTTCGAATGTGTGGGTTTATTTCCGGTTTGCAATCCATCAAAACCAAATATATGACATACAAATTAGTCCTAGGAGTCTGGCGAATAAAATGTGACATCATTAGTTGCATATATAAATTGTAGCTTGTGCCGTTCGGGCCGAAAACGGTGCCCACGCACGAAATTTCACATATTTAATTTCGAATATGTGGGATTATTTCCGGTTTGCAATCCATCAAAACCAAATATATGATAGAGATATTACTCCTAGGAGTCTGGCGAATAAAATGTGACATCAATAGTTGCATAAATAATTTGTTGCTTGTGCCTTTCGGGCCGAAAACGGTGCCCACGCACGAAATTTCACATATTCAATTTCGAATATATGGGTTTATTTATGGTTTGCAATCCATCAAAACCAAATATATGACATACAAATTACTCCTACGAATCTGGGGAATAATGTGTGTCATCATTAATTACCTAAATAATTTGTTGCTAGTGCCTTTCGGGCCGAATACTGGGCCAGTTCACGAAATTTTACGTATTTTTCGAATTTGTGGGTTTATTTCCGGATTGCAATCCATCAAAACCAAATATATGACATACAAATTACTCCTAGGAGTCTGGGGAATAAAATGTAATATCATTAGTTGTGTAAATAATTTGTTGCTAGTGCCTTTCGGGGCGAAAACTGGCCAGTTCATGAAATTTCACGTATTTATTTTCGAATATGTGGGTTTATTTCTCGTTTGCAATCCATCAAAACCAAATATATGACATGCAAATTACTCCTACGAATCTGGGGAATAATATGTGCCATCATTAATTACCTAAATAATTTGTTGCTAGTGCCTTTCAGGCCGAAAACTGGGCCAGTTCACGAAATTTCACGTATTTTTCGAATTTGTGGGTTTATTTCCGGTTCGCAATCTATCAAAACCAAATAAATGACATACAAATTACTCCTACGAATCTGGGGAATAAAATGTGCTATCATTAGTTGCAGATATAATTTGTTGCTAGTGCCTTTCGGGGCGAAAACTGGGCCAGTTCGCGAAATTTCACGTATTTTTTCGAATTTGTGGGTTTATTGCTGGTTTGCAATCCATCAAAACCAAATATATGAGATACAAATTACTCCTACGAATCTGGGGAATAAAATGTTCTATCATTAGTTGCAGATATAATTTGTTGCTAGTGCCTTTCGGGGCGAAAACTGGGCCAGTTCGCGAAATTTCACGTATTTTTTCGAATTTGTGGGTTTATTGCTGGTTTGCAATCCATCAAAACCAAATATATGAGATACAAATTACTCCTACGAATCTGCGGACTAAGATGTGCCATCATTAGTTGCATAAATAATTTGTGTGCTAGTGCCTGTCGGGCGAACACTGGGCAAGTACGCGAAATTTCACGTATTTTTTCGAATTTGTGGGTTTATTTCCGGATTGCAATCCATCAAAACCAAATATATGATATACATATTACTCCTAGGAGTCTGGGGAATAGAATGTGATATCATTATTTGCCTAAATAATTTGTTGCTAGTGCCTTTCGGGGCGAATACTGGGCCAGTTCACGAAATTTCACGTATTTTTTCGAATTTGTGGGTTTATTTCCGGTTCGCATTCCATCAAAACCAAATTCATGATATACAAATTACTTCTAGGAGTCTGGGCAATAAAATGTGATATCATTAGTTGCAGAAATAATTTGTTGCTTGTGCCTTTAGGGCCGAAAACGGTCCACACGCACGAAATTTCACGTATTTAATTTCGAATGTGTGGGTTTATTTCCGGTTTGCAATCCATCAAAACCAAATATATGACATACAAATTAGTCCTAGGAGTCTGGCGAATAAAATGTGACATCATTAGTTGCATATATAAATTGTAGCTTGTGCCGTTCGGGCCGAAAACGGTGCCCACGCACGAAATTTCACATATTTAATTTCGAATATGTGGGATTATTTCCGGTTTGCAATCCATCAAAACCAAATATATGATAGAGATATTACTCCTAGGAGTCTGGCGAATAAAATGTGACATCAATAGTTGCATAAATAATTTGTTGCTTGTGCCTTTCGGGCCGAAAACGGTGCCCACGCACGAAATTTCACATATTCAATTTCGAATATATGGGTTTATTTATGGTTTGCAATCCATCAAAACCAAATATATGACATACAAATTACTCCTACGAATCTGGGGAATAATGTGTGTCATCATTAATTACCTAAATAATTTGTTGCTAGTGCCTTTCGGGCCGAATACTGGGCCAGTTCACGAAATTTTACGTATTTTTCGAATTTGTGGGTTTATTTCCGGATTGCAATCCATCAAAACCAAATATATGACATACAAATTACTCCTAGGAGTCTGGGGAATAAAATGTGATATCATTAGTTGTGTAAATAATTTGTTGCTAGTGCCTTTCGGGGCGAAAACTGGCCAGTTCATGAAATTTCACGTATTTAATTTCGAATATGTGGGTTTATTTCTCGTTTGCAATCCATCAAAACCAAATATATGACATGCAAATTACTCCTACGAATCTGGGGAATAATATGTGCCATCATTAATTACCTAAATAATTTGTTGCTAGTGCCTTTCAGGCCGAAAACTGGGCCAGTTCGCGAAATTTCACGTATTTTTTCGAATTTGTGGGTTTATTTCCGGTTCGCAATCTATCAAAACCAAATAAATGACATACAAATTACTCCTACGAATCTGGGGAATAAAATGTTCTATCATTAGTTGCAGATATAATTTGTTGCTAGTGCCTTTCGGGGCGAAAACTGGGCCAGTTCACGAAATTTCACGTAGTTTTTGAATTTGGTGGTTTATTTCCGGTTTGCAATCCTTCAAAACTAAATATATGACATACAAATTACTCCTACGAATCTGGGGAATAAAATGTGCTATCATTAGTTGCAGATATAATTTCCTGCTAGTGCCTTTCGGGGCGAAAACTGGGCCAGTTCGCGAAATTTCACGTATTTTTTCGAATTTGTGGGTTTATTGCTGGTTTGCAATCCATCAAAACCAAATATATGACACACAAATTATTCCTACGAATCTGGGGAATAAAATGTGACACTATTAGTTGCATAAATAATTTGTTGCTAATGCTTTTCGAGGCGAAAACTGGGCCAGTTCACGAAATTTCACGTATTTTTTGAGTTCGTGGGTTTATTTCCGGTTTGCAATCCATCAAAACCAAATATATGACATACAAATTACTCCTAGGAGTTTGGGGAATAAAATGTGACATCATTAATTGTGTAAATAATTTGTTGCTAGTGCCTTTCGGGGCGAAAACTGGGCCAGTTCACGAAATATCACGAATTTTTTCGAATTTGTTGATTTATTTCCGGTTGGCAGTCCATCAAAACCAAATATATGACATGCAAATTACTCCTAGGATTCTGGCGATTAGAATGTGATATCATTAGTTGCATAAATAATTTGTTGCTTGTGCCTTTCGGGGCGAAAACGGTGCCCACGCACGAAATTTCACATATTTAATTTGGAATTTGTGGGTTTATTTCCGGTTGGCAATCCATCAAAACCAAATATATGACATGCAAATTACTCCTAGGATTCTGGCGAATAGAATGTGATATCATTAGTTGCATAAATAATTTGTTGCTAGTGCCTTTCGGGGCGAAAACTGGGCCAGATCACGAAATTTCACGTATTTTTTCGAATTCGTGGATATATTTCCGGTTTACAATCGACCAATTTCCAAATATATAATAGACATATTACTCCTACGAATCTGGGGAATAAGATGTGCCATCATTAGTTGCATAAATAATTTGTTGCTAGTGCGTTTCGGGGCGAATACTCTGCCAGTTCACGAAATTTCACGTATTTTTTCGAATTTGTGGGTTTATTTCCGGTTGGCAATCCATCAAAACCAAATATATGACATAGAAATTACTCCTACGAATCTGGGGAATAAAATGTGACATCATTAATTCTGTAAATAATTTGTTGCTAGTGCCTTTCGGGGCGAATACTCTGCCAGTTCACGAAATTTCACGTATTTTTTCGAATTTGTGGGTTTATTTCCGGTTCGCATTCCATCAAAACCAAATATATGATATACAAATTACTTCTAGGAGTCTGGGGAATAAAATGTGATATCATTAGTTGCAGAAATAATTTGTTGCTAGTGCCTTACGGGGCGAAAACTAGGCCAGTTCGCGAAATTTCATGTATTTTTTCGAATTTGTGGGTTTATTTCCGGTTTACAATCCATCGAAACCAAATATGTGACATACAAATTACTCCTAGGAGTCTGGCGAATAAAATGTGACATCATTAGTTGCATAAATAATTTGTTGCTTGTGCCATTCGGGCCGAAAAATGGGCCAGTTCACGAAATATCACGTATTTTTTCGAATTTGTGGGTTTATTTCCGGCTTGCAATCCATCAAAACCAAATATATGATATACAAATTACTCCTAGGAGTCCGGTGTATAAAATGTGACGTCATTAGTGGCATAAATAATTTGTTGCTTGTGCCTTTAGGGCCGAAAACGGTCCACACGCACGAAATTTCACGTATTTAATTTCGAATTTGTGGATTTATTTCCGGACTGCAATCCATCAAAACCAAATATATGACTTACAAATTACTCCTACGAATCTGGGGAATAAGATTTGCCATCATTAGTTGCATAAACAATTTGTTGCTAGTGCCTTTCGGGGCGAAAACTGGGTCAGTTCACGAAATATCACGTATTTTTTTAAATTTGTGGGTTTATTTCCGGTTGGCAATCCATCAAAACCAAATATATGACTTACAAATTACCCCTACGAATCTGGGGAATAAGATGTGCCATCATTAGGTGCATAAATAATTTGTTGCTAGTGCCTTTCGGGGCGAAAACTGGGCCAGTTCACGAAATTTCTCGTATTTTTCGAATTTGCGGGTTTATTTCCGGTTCGCAATCCATCAAAACCAAATACATGACTTACAAATTATTCCTACAAATCTGGGGAAATTATGATAATATAAGACAAGAGGGGGATGATGTAATATATGATAATGAGATATAGGATAATGAGAGCAATGAAAAAGGAAATAATGTTTTAAACAATGACGATATGAATGGCGATAATTTATTAAATGGTGATGATGATGACCTAAACCATGATCATGGCAAACGTAAGAATTATAAGGTTGGTCATGATATGTGTAAAAATGATAACGATGTTAATGTTAATTCGCCCTGAATCCATTGGCGAAAAAATAAACTACTGGGAGGGGGATATTTGACACTATTTATATGGGAAAACGGGCTTATTTTGCTAATAGCTTTTCCAAATGTCATTTGAACTGATATTTCCAAATTACTTTTAGTCTTTGAAATTTCGTACGATGAAACAGTAATATCAACCGAAAAATGTCTGTGTGCAAAGCTATTCACAAAATAAACCCATTTTCCCTTATGATTTGTGTCTCATATCCCCCTCTCAGTAGTTCATTTTGTCGCCGATAGGGTCGCATACAGCAAAACTTAACAGGGCGAATACTATTTATGAAAATGATGATAATGTGTATGTTGATTGTGAAAATGATAATGATGACAATATTAATAATGATATTTATGAAATTGATGTTAATGATGATGATAATAATAATGCTTATGAAAATAATACTAATATGAACGATAATAATAACGATATTGAATGTCCAGTGAAGACAATAAGTAAAGAGAATGAAATTCTGTCGGGAATAAAAGAAATGACCACGATGATTCATTAGGACGAATATGAAATTGAGCACGGTTATGGCCGAAATATCAAATCGCTATCTGGCGGCGCGGCGTTCCAGCGTGTAATGCCGTGAATCGCGAAACGGATAAAGGTAATGATGACATAGAACAGAAGATCGATGAAGTGGTAGAACAAATTACGGAAATTGATGAGATGGAGAAAACTGGGCCAGTTCACGAAATTTCACGTATTTTTCGAATTTGTGGGTTTATTTCCGGTTCGCAATCTATCAAAACCAAATAAATGACATACAAATTACTCCTACGAATCTGGGGAATAAAATGTGCTATCATTAGTTGCAGATATAATTTGTTGCTAGTGCCTTTCGGGGCGAAAACTGGCCAGTTCACGAAATATCACGTATTTAATTTCGAATATGCGGGTTCATTTCCGGTTTGCAATCCATCAAAACCAAATATATGGTAGAGATATTACTCCTAGGAGTCTGGAGAATAAAATGTGACATCATTAGTTGCATATATAAATTGTTGCTTGTGCCGTTCGGGCCGAAAACGGTGCCCACGCACGAAATTTCACATATTTAATTTCGAATATGTGGGTTTATTTCTGATTTGCAATCCATCAAAACCAAATATATGATAGAGATATTACTCCTAGGAGTCTGGCGAATAAAATGTGACATCATTAGTTGCATAACTAATTTGTTGCTTGTGCCTTTCGGGTCGAAAACGGTGCCCACGCACGAAATTTCACATATTTAATTTCGAATATGTGGGTTTATTTCCGGTTTGCAATCCTTCAAAACCAAATATATGATAGAGATATTACTCCTACGAATCTGGGAAATAATATGTGCCAACATTAATAGCCTAAATAATTTGTTGCTAGAGCCTTTCGGGGCGAAAACTAGGCCAGTTCACGAAATTTAACGTATTTTTCGAATTTGAGGGTTTATTTCCGGTTCGCAATCCATCAAAACCAAATATATGACTTACGAATTACTCCTAGGAGTCCGGTGTATAAAATGTGACATCATTAGTGGCATAAATAATTTGTTGCTTGTGCCTTTAGGGCCGAAAACGGTCCACACGCACGAAATTTCACGTATTTAATTTCGAATTTGTGGATATATTTCCGGACTGCAATCCATCAAAACCAAATATATGACTTACGAATTACTCCTAGGAGTCTGGCGAATAATATGTGATATCATTAGTTGTGTAAATAATTTGTTGCTGGTGCCTTTCGGGGCGAAAACTGGGCTAGTTCACGAAATTTCACGTATTTCTTCGAATTTGTGGGTTTATTTCCGGTTTGCAATCGATCAAAACCAAATATATGACTTACAAATTACTCCTACGAATCTGGGGAATAAAAAGTTGCCATCATTAATTGCCTAAATAAGTTGTTGCTATTGCCTTTCGGGGCGAAAACTGGGCCAGCTCACGAAATTTCACGTAGTTTTTCGAATTTGGTGGTTTATTTCCGGTTTGCAATCCTTCAAAACTAAATATATGACACACATATTACTCCTACAAATCTGGGGAATAAAATGTGATATCATTAGTTGCGTAAATAATTTGTTGCTAGTGCCTTTCGGGGCGAAAACTGGGCTAGTTCACGAAATTTCACGTATTTCTTCGAATTTGTGGGTTTATTTCCGGTTTGCAATCCATCAAAACCAAATATATGACATACGAATTACTCCTAGGAGTCTGGCGAATAATATGTGATATCATTAGTTGTGTAAATAATTTGTTGCTAGGTGCCTTTCGGGGCGAAAACTGGGCTAGTTCACGAAATTTCACGTATTTCTTCGAATTTGTGGGTTTATTTCCGGTTTGCAATCCATCAAACCCAAATATATGACTTACAAATTACTCCTACGAATCTGGGGAATAAAAAGAGGCCATCATTAATTGCCTAAATAATCTGTTGCTACTGCCTTTCGGGGCGAAAACTGGGCCAGTTCACGAAATTTCACGTATTTTTTCGAATTCGTGGGTTTATTTTCGGTTTGCAATCCATCAAAACCAAAAATATGACATACAAATTACTCCTAGAATTCTGGCGAATAATACCTGACGTCATTAGTTGCATAAATAATTTGTTGCTTGTGCCTTTCGGGGCGAAAACGGTGCCCACTCACGAAATTTCACATATTTAATTTCGAATATGTGCGTTTATTTCCGGTTTGCAATCCATCAAAACCAAATATATGACATACGAATTACTCCTAGGAGTCTGGCGAATAATATGTGATATCATTAGTTGTGTAAATAATTTGTTGCTAGTGCCTTTCGGGGCGAAAACTGGGCCAGATCACGAAATTTTACGTATTTTTTCGAATTCGTGGGTTTATTTCCTGTTTACCATCCATCAAATCCAAATATATGATAAACATATTACTCCTAGGATTCTGGCGAATAATACCTGACGTCATTAGTTGCATAAATAATTTGTTGCTAGTGCCTTTGGGGGCGATAACTGGGCTAGTTCACGAAATTTCACGTATTTCTTCGAATTTGTGGGTTTATTTCCGGTTTGCAATCCATCAAAACCAAATATATGATATACAAATTACTCCTAGGCGTCTGGGGAATAAAATGTGATATTATTAGTTGCAGAAATAATTTGTTGCTAGTGCCTTTCGGGGCGAAAACTGGGTCAGTTCACGAAATATCACGTATTTTTTCGAATTTGTAGGTTTATTTCCGGTTGGCAATCCATCAAAACCAAATATATGACATGCAAATTACTCCTAGGAGTCTGGCGAATAATATGTGATATCAATAGTTGTGTAAATAATTTGTTGCTCGTGCCTTTCGGGGCGAAAACTGAGCCAGTTCACGAAATTTCATGTATTTTTTGAGTTCGTGGGTATATTTAAGGTTTGCAATCCATCAAAACCAAATATATGACTTACAAATTACTCCTACAAATCTGGGGAATAAGATGTGCCATCATTAGTTGCATAAACAATTTGTTGCTAGTGCCTTTCGGGGCGAAAACTGGGTCAGTTCACGAAATATCACGTATTTTGTCGAATTTGTGGGTTTATTTCCGGTTGGCAATCCATCAAAACCAAATATATGACATACAAATTACTCCTACGAATCTGGGGAATAAAAAGAGGCCATCATTAATTGCCTAAATAATCTGTTGCTACTGCCTTTCGGGGCGAAAACTGGGCCAGTTTACGAAATTTCACGTATTTTTTCGAATTCGTGGATTTATTTCCGGTTTACAATCCATCAAATCCAAATATATGATAGACATATTACTCCTAGAAGTCTGGGGAATAAAATGTGATATCACTCGTTGCAGAAATAATTTGTTGATAGTGCCTTTCGCGTGGAAAACTGGGGTAGTTCACAAAATTTCACGGATTTCTTCGAATTTGTGGGTTTATTTCCGGTTGGCAATCCATCAAAACCAAATATATGACATGCAAATTACTCCTAGGATTCTGGAGATTAGAATGTGATATCATTAGTTGCATAAATAATTTGTTGCTAGTGCCTTTCGGGGCGAAAACGGTGCCCACTCACGAAATTTCACATATTTAATTTCGAATATGTGCGTTTATTTCCAGTTTGCAATCCATCAAAACCAAATATATGACATACGAATTACTCCTAGGAGTCTGGCGAATAATATGTGCTATCATTAGTTGTGTAAATAATTTGTTGCTAGTGCCTTTCGGGGCCAAAACTGGGCCAGTTCACGAAATTTCACGTATTTTTTGAGTTCGTGGGTTTATTTCCGGTTTGCATAAATAATTTGTTGCTTGTGTGTTATGATCCGTATAATTTTTAAATTTTATTATATAAATATTTTATTTCATTTTCATTTATTATAATATATCTAATTTCATTGCATTAGACAAATTAATACTGAACGGTATTGTGGATTATTCCGTTCTAATGCAATGTAAAAAGGGATTATAGTTTTATAAAATTTAAAATAATTAAATAGTAATAGAATTTCTATTTGAGAACGAAATAGAAATAAGTATTCTCTAATACAAATGAACCGGATCACAACTACGCGCGACACATGCATACGCTCACCGGCCTAATGCGATTCCAAGAAATAGACTATTTCTTTTCAGTGACTATTATAATTTTCATACAATTATTAAATCGACAATTTCTAATTTTATATTTTAATTAAAAAGAACATATTATTATATTGGGATTTTTAATACTAAATAGTATTTTGGATTTATTCCATTCCAATATAATAATATTAATAATTAGTAATTAGTTATACAAATAAAATAAATTTATGTAATTGTGTAACATAATATGTATGTATCATTGTATAGGTTGTAGGTCGTATTTGTGTGTGTAAATGCGTGAGTCTTCGGTATATCTGTTTATGTATTATATTATTTATCGTGTGTATGTACTTTGTAAGTGTGCAAGGATGATATTCTGACTTGACGAAAAGTTGAATGTGTCAACTGTCAAGCAGTTAATTTCTAGAGTCGGACCTGACTACATCCAGAAATAGCAAGCGACATAGTTTGTGTAATTTAGCTATTAAATTAAAGTGCTAATAGATTATCGAGGTAAGAAATATTTCGCGATAATTGTTTTAGTTAAATAAATAATAATAAATAAATTCGAACGTGTGTGGTGAGTTTTTTTTAGTGTTGTGTCGTCCAGATATTTAGATAGACTCAGGTATCATTTCATTTCTATTTTTTTTTGCGAATTCCTGTATAGGAATAGTGAAGGTATCCCGGACCATAAAATAAATTCCGTTTCTATCGTAACAGAAAATTTGGCGATCCTGCCAGGATACTTGTTCCGTTGCAAAAATTTGGAATTGGAATAAGTGAATTAATTTGATTAGTTTTGTTTCAGATCTTCACTGTTTAGAATAAAATATCTGAAGTCTGAAAATTTGACTCCTTTAGGAAAATATATTTTATTAAAAGGAATAAAACTTCCCATTTTTGTTTTAAATTTTTGTGAGAAGTGTCCGGAAAAGATCAAGGACATAAATTCTATGTGGCAGTTGTTGGCCGTTATGCGTTAACATGTGCTCATGGTGACTATTTATTTCAAATAGATAAAGGAGAAATATATATATTTATTCATCGAGAAGGTAACAAAAATTTATTTTTAATTACATTATATTTATTTGAAATTTTAATTATTTGTGTTAAATTATTATGTATATTTGTGAAATTGAATATGTCCATTGTGTTGTATCGTAAATGTAAATTATTTGAAATGACAGTTTGTTTTAAATTAATTTTAAGAAGTGACTAATTGTAATAGTGACTGGAAAATAATTTGAATGTGATAGTTAACAAACCGGAAACGTGAATTTATTTTAATTTATTGACTTTCATTTTTTTTTTGATAATTTATATTTTTGAATTTAATAATTATTTCTTTTGTATTATTTTATTTTTATTTAAGAATAATTTTTAGTTTTTGTTTTTATTTTTAATTTTATTTTACTAGTTTATTTTCGAATTAATAAAATAAAACAATTATTATTAAATTTAAACTTTTATTTTATTTTATTTGAATATTGTGTGTGTTGTTTTGAATATTTATTAAACGGAAATTTTTGGCAACGTGGCGAATATTATTTCAAGCCGTTGCGTTTTTAAAATTTTATTTTATTTTATTTGAATTGAAAATTTATTAAATTATTTAAATTATTTTTTTTTATATATATTTTAATTTTTTTTTTTATTTCTGAAAATAAAATGGGTGATCAAACGTCCTCAAGTATGGACATTACAAATAAAATGATGGCATCCATGACGGAATGCCTACTCCTACAAAACGCTTTAACGTCAATAACATATTATGACGGTAAGAATATCCCACTTAAGACCTTTATTCAAGATGTAGAAACTGCTTGTGGAAATATTCCAAGTGATTTTGAATCATCTTTTGTAAAAGCAGTATTAAGCAAATTACAAGGTGCTGCTAGGGATAGCGTTTATGGTAAAAATTTTATGAAAACTGATGACCTTATAAAACACTTGAAAACTAGATTCTCTCCTGGTAAAGATTATCCCTTTTACATTCAACAGATTCAAAGTGCATTTATGAAAAGAAACGAGACAGTCAGTGATTTTTATAATCGTTTAAATGTTTTATTGTCTGGTGCAACCATATGTTTAAAAGACACCTATGGAGCAAGTGGAGAGGAAATGTTAAAACCTCTAAATGACTGCGTTCTGGATTCGTTTTTAAGAGGTTTGCCTGATGATATATCTGGGTTAGTTTTAGTAGGTGATCCCAAGAATATGGAAGAAGCTGTAAAATTAGCAATTAAGTTAGAATCTCGCAAACGTCCCGAAAAACAAATTTTTAAACATCAAAATTTAGACAATGAAAGTTTTGAATTACCATCAACAAGTTTTCAAAATTTTCCAATTGAAAGTAACGAACAAAAGGAAAATGGAAAATTTTCTATATTGAAGAATCCAGGTTCAAATTTAAATGACGAAAATAAAAATTTTGACAGATACAGACATTTTAATCGAAGTGACATGCATGATCAATATCGTCATTACATGTCAATGCAACCTTTTTATTCTCCGTATTGTTATCCAAATTTTTATCCACCCATTCCCTTTGGATATTATTCACCTTACCAGCAAAATGTAATGCCGATGGGAATGATGCCAAATCAACTATATCCCCATAATAGTGCTAATTATTCCGAAAGAAATGATACTAGTTACCCACGCAATAGATCTAATGCTCCTGTAGTGAAGTACCCGAGATCACCTTCACCAAATCGAAACAGAGAACTATCTAATGCTTTAAACTGGAATCCGGCTCGCCGAACTATAGACGCGACGACGAGTCCGATGAAAAATCCAGATTCGCGTTCCATAAAAGTGAAATTTGTGGATCAACAAAGTCCATCCAGATCATAAATTTTAGAAAAACGAATTTACGAATTAATGTCAATAGTGAACAATTAAAATTGGGTAATGGACAATTTTTAGTAGATACAGGCGCTGAAATTTCCATTATAAAAATTAGTTGTTTGGATCCAGAAGATTTTGTTGATACAAATGATATTATACATATATCAGGAATTACATCAGAGACTGTAAAGACGTTAGGTTCTATAAAAATGACGTTATTTTCTCATAGTGTTCATAAATTTTATGTAGTCCCAAGATCATTTCCATTAGATTGTGACGGTATTTTAGGCTATGACTATTTACAAAATGAGCAAGCAAATATTTCATTTTTCCATAAAGCGTTAATAATAGCAAGTGAACCCATAAGTCCGAAAAATTTTATATATGAAAAGAAATGCAAATTAGGAAATGAAGATTCATCTAGAGCGCGCACGTATATATTAAAAGCTAGGATGAGACATTTAATTCAATTGGACGTAGTTAATCCGGAATTAGGAGAAGGATATTTAAAAAGAATTCCAACTATCGAGGGTATATATATTGGTGAAGCGGTAGTTTGTCTTAATGACAATAATAGTTGTAAGCTATTCGCTATAAATACATTAGATAAGGATATTGAAGTAGAAATCCCTCCTCAAGAATTAATTCCGTTTACTTCGATTAAAAATATGGAATACGGAACTTTTAAAAAAATAAACAATAGTAGTAAGTTGCAATTTTTAAATGAAAGAATTGGTAAAATAATTAACAATTTAAAGTTAGATTCTCTAAATGATGAAGAAAAGGAACACATTTTTAATTTAATTGAAGAATTCCCTCATTTGTTTGCATTACCGGGTGATATATTACCTGCTACCTCTAAAATACAGCATTCTATACCTTTGACAGATGATGTGCCCATAAATGCAAAACAATATAGATATCCACAGGTACATAAAGAAGAGATAGAACGTCAAATTAAATTAAAATTAAAAAACAAAGCAATAGTACAATCCTCATCGCCTTATAATTCTCCCCTTTGGATAGTACCTAAAAAACCCGATAGTCAAGGAAATCCACGGTGGAGAATAGTTATAGATTTTAGGAAATTAAATGAGAAAACAATAAGTGATGCTTATCCTTTACCAAATATTACGGATATTTTAGATCAGTTAGGAGAGGCTGTATATTTTTCGGTGTTAGATCTGAATTCAGGTTTTCAGCAAATTAAGATGAATCCTGAAGACCGGGCTAAAACTGCCTTCTCCACACCGAATGGCCATTATGAATATGTTCGAATGCCCGAAGGATTGAAAAATGCTCCAGCTACATTTCAGCGACTTATGGATAATGTGCTTAGAGGTTTAACCGGATTTGAAACTTTCGTTTATATGGACGATATTGTAGTTTTCGCAAAAGACTTAAAAGAACATGGGGAAAGAATAAGAAGAGTATTTAAAAGATTAAATGAAGCAAATCTTTCCTTACAGACAGATAAATGTGCTTTTTTAAAACCTGAAGTTGCATACCTAGGTCATATAATAGGACGAAATGGTTTGAGGCCTAATCCAAAAACTGTAGAAGCAGTTAAGAATTTTCCTCGTCCGAAAACTCAACGTAACATCCGTGAATTTTTAGGGTTATCAGGTTATTATCGTCGCTTTATAAAAGATTATGCAGATATAGCAAAACCTTTAACTCTATTATTAAAAAAAGGTACAAACTTTTGTTGGGAAAAGAATCAAGAAGATAGCTTTTGTGCATTGCGCGAAATATTATGTAAAGAACCGGTTTTACAATATCCAAATTTTGACAAGATATTTAAATTGACAACGGATGCATCGAATTATGCGATTGGCGCTGTTCTTAGTCAAGAAATAGATGGACAAGATTTACCCATATCATATTATTCGAAAAATTTGACAAATGCAGAACAAAATTATTTTACGACAGAAAAGGAGTGTCTAGCAGTATTATATGCTATAAATCATTTTAGACCTTATTTATATGGACGTAAGTTTTTATTAGTTAGTGACCACGAACCATTAAAATGGATTGACTCTGTGAAAGATCCGGGACAACGTCTTATTCGATGGAGATTAAAATTACGCGATTATGAATACGAGTTTGCCCATAAACCGGGTCGACTAAATAAAAACGCGGACGCCCTGTCTAGAAATCCGATTCTTGAAGAAAATATTGATTCCGATGAAACGAATATGTCGTCGCAACAAATATTTCCACTTAAAAAGAACTTAAAACCTACAACAAGTAAGTTAGTATCCAAACCACAACCAGAAGGAAATTTAAATAAAGGAAAAGTAGGAAGACCAGCAGGTTCGTTAAACAAGAAGAAAACTCTTGAAAGCAATCTTAATTTAAGTTCTATTGCTTCTCGAACTCGTTCAAAAATTCAACCAACACCTGGTCTACTTCAAGTACCCTCATCTACGTATCGAAAACTTCAATCAACATCCAAAGAAGACGAGATATCATCGAGTGATACAGAATCAGAAAAGGAAACACCTTTAGAACAAGATGATCCACCAGCATTTCGTCAAAGCAAAAGTGTTTTTCCTCATCTTGCTTTAGACACGAATTTTGATTTTATAGATGTTCCAACCGTCTCTGAAAGACAATCTCCTACTGTAAATCAAGCTTCTAAAGCTGTGGATGTAAATCCTGCAGTAACGAGTGATAATCTAGACGAGATTATGATTGAATTATCTGAGAATTCTGACTCTGATACAGAAGATGAGATTGAATTTCAACAACAAAATAAAATTCAAGAAGATAAAAGATCAAGAATAGATTTACAAAAACTAAGAAATTCATTTGAAGAATTCGAGAAATCTTTAAGAGAACACGATCATATACCTGAAAATGAAGAAGATTTATTAGAACAACAAAGACAGTTAAATGCAAGAGAATTTGGATTACATGGAAATGAAAAAGAATTTTTTAACCAACAATCACGTAATAATAAAGATATATTACAGCATATACCAGAGGAAACGGAATTAGTTATTTCTCCTCGAAGGTTACAACCAACAATAATAGAGGATACTATTATTTCTCAACCTATCTTTCAATCAACATTATTAACACCTTCGTTTGTTAGAGATAAGCCAATTGCATTATCAACACCAATTGAAAATGTTGATTTTGGACAAAACTCGAAGAAGGGAGGAAGATTAGTATCTAACGCGAATTTAACTGTAAAACCAAGACAATTGATTTCAACGAATAAAGAATCTCCGTTTAGAACTATAGAGATTAATGAAAGCGTTCACCCAGAGATAGAACTCCAAACGTTAGATCCAATGACAGAAAGTAGTTACACTTTGGAATTCTGTAGAGAAAATCTTACGTACGAACATTCAAATTATGTACATTTTATTTCAGCCGATTGTGAAATAGTAACTCCGATCTGTAGATTATTGTCTGATTTAGGAAAAATAAATATCCAAAATTTTAAAACCAATAAACTAAAAATAGGACAAGTTTTAGTAACGAATAACGGAAATTATAAAATTTTTAGCGTAGTTATAAAGGACAAACATTTTGACAATACTTTAAAAGAAAATTTGCGTATAGCTCTATTGAATTTAAGGAAAATATTATTAGATTTAGATATAACTAGATTTAGAATATCTCAAAATAATGATTTTATAGAAAATGATTTACAAAAATTTTTATTTAAGACTATTCAAGAAATATTTTTTGAAACAAAAATTAAAATTATAGTATGTGTAGGAAACATTCAAGTACCACCCGAAGATTTAAGATTAAAAATAATTTCTGAAAATCATGACAGCTTGATTGGAGGTCATAAAGGAGTAACAAAAACATATCGAAGGATACGTCAACGGTTTTATTGGCCTGGTTTAAGAAACGATATTCAAAACTATATTAGAGTTTGTAAAAGTTGTCAAAGTCGGAAAGTAAATCGTACTAGAGTCAGGGAACCCATGATTATAACTGATACTCCTATTGACGCATTTGAAAAAATATCTTTAGATACTGTAGGCCCTTTACCTGTGACGCCAAATGGAAATAGACATATTTTGACCATGCAAGACAATTTAACGAAATACTCTATAGCAGTACCTATACCAGACATTACAGCTGAGACAATAGCTCATGCTTTAGTAATAAAATTAATTTTACAATATGGATCACCTAAAGTTATTTTGACCGATAAAGGACCTAGTTTTATGAGTAAGTTATTACATCAAGTATCAAAAATATTCAAAATACATCAAGTTAATACCTCCGGATATCGACCTCAAACAAATGGAAGTCTAGAACGCAGTCATATCGTATTATCAGAATATATATCGCATTATTTAAGAGATTATAATGACTGGGATAGATTGGTACCATTTGCTATGTTCGCATACAATACATCAGTTCATGCAGCGACTAACTTCACGCCTTTTGAACTTATATTTGGAAAAATAGCAAGATGCCCTAGTTCTTTTCCGGAAACTGATTCATTAAAATCCTATAATACTTATTTATTTGATTTAGTCAATAGAATGACAGAAATGCAAGTAATTGCAGGTAAGAACCTGATTGACGCTAAACATCGTTCTAAAGAAAAATATGACTTGAAAAGTAATCCGTTTAAAGGTAAAATTGGAGATTCGGTAAAAATTTTAATTGAACCTAAACAAAGTAAATTTTCTCCAAAATACAAAGGAGAGTACAGAATAGTGGAGATCTTGAACAAAAATAATATAGTAATAGAGGATGAAAAAGGAAATAGACTCACCAAGCACGTAGACAAATTGAAATTGATTAATTAAAAGTGATTGAAGAATATCCTTTTATATTATTATATTATGGAATTTTCCAGGATTATTCTTCAAGATATTATTTATTATGTAATAAAATCATGTGAGCGTAACATTATTTATTATATTAGCATTAACAACCATGAAAGGAGCCGTAGATAGACTTGTTGTCACAAGACTCTCCCCAAGATCTAAGGGATGGCAATTAAAACGATTGTTCCGACTGGACGGTGTTAAGCATGCCGTGGTTGTGACGCGTCCTACTGGTTTACTTGGATTTATAACCTTTGCTAATCCAGAACAAGCTACTTTGTGTTTGGAGAAAAGTAAACAGCATGAATACACCCTTCATGGTCGAAAACTTCGCCTCTTACGTGCTGATCCTTGGCATGCACGTGGTGCTCCAGAACATCGAGAACAGAATGATCAACAAAGGGAAGAGACCGGTGGTTTAGCCAACTTAATGCCTATTGAAATAACTTCTAGGATTGGGTCTTTCTTGCCTTTACTTGATCGTTCTCGTTTAGCTACCATGTCCAGATTGTGGAGAGATGGAGTCTATGACGCATTCAGAGGCCTTCGAAACCTCTCTGATAGTTCTTCATGGTTATGGAATGAAGAATGGGATCAGTCTCCTATATCGGTGGGTCTTCTCTATTGGGCTGTCCATGGAGGAGGGGATTATCTTGGAGAAATTGATTTGAAACGTGAATTACCACCTCAAATTGCGTACGTTTTATCGCGGAAATGTCCCAATCTTACAACTTTAAATCTCATAGGATTAGAAGTTAGGCCAACGGCAATCCGGATGATGGCGGAAGTTGCAACACAATTGCAAAGTCTGCAGCTAGGGAAAACCATTGGACCTATAGAAAAAGATCTTAAACGCGTCTTTAATAAAAATTTGACTCTTCGAGATCTTACCTTCAGCGGAACTGAAATTACTGGAACATGTTTCATAGATTCAGTTCTTCGTCTCCGAACTTTGAAGATGGAGAGATGTGAGAAGTTAAAAACAGAAAATCTAATATATTTGATTAATCGACAAACGGATTTAGAGCATCTAACTTTGATCCGGGGTCGTCAAATTCAAGGTTTATCAATTCTATCCGCTTTAGCCAATAATCATGGTTCAGACAAGCTAACATCTCTCATTCTTCAAGGAATAGGAATAGGTAATATCTTGAATGAGCCAAATAATATAGATGAACAACATGAAAATCATGATGTCAATTTCTTTGAGCTTCCTCTCGTTCATGTTGGTCAAGAAGTATTGGATTTCCCACGAAAGTGTAAAAATTTGGTGCTTCTTGAATTAAGATTCTGCCCGGTAGTTGATGACTCATTTATTTGGGAGATTGGTCAACATTTGGACCAAATTCAGACTCTTGACATCACTGGGTGTACCAACATTCGTGATGACTTTGGCTTGGATCCATTGGGGGCCTTGACGAGATTGAGGAGGTTGAAGATGTCTCTGCTCCGCCCTTACATCTTGGCTTTCTTTCTGGAATCTCTACATGGTCTTCGTGAACTGGAGTGTCGCGACTGTCCTGGGGTTGGTACTGCGGAGGTATGCAGTTTGTTGAATAACAGTTGTGAACTAACACACCTCGACCTGGAGGGCTGTGAAAATGTTGATAGACAAGTCATCGACTGCGCTTTCACCCGACTACGCAATTTCGGCATAGACACCGTCTTGTCAATGTACCTGGGAGACACTAGTGTACAAAGAAGAAAGAAAGATGACCGGAACTCTTTAATTAAGATTTATTTTACAAGACGATCGCCGAAACTATAAGTAAATATATTAGATAACTAATGCATTAACATAATTAGCATTGTTGATTATTCATAATCTAATATATCTACATGTTAATTATAATTTATTTATATTTTTTTTTTTTTTTTTTTTTTTTTTTTTTTTTTTTTTCTTCTTTTTTTAGGTCCAGGAGAACGATAAAAAATAACCTATTGACGGTCGATTTTTTTTTTTTTCTTTTTAAATTTGTCTAAATTAAGTGATTATTAAAAATTCTGGTATTTGATATATATATGTTATTTTATTCATCAATGATCTTTGTTATGCTCACATATTTTCATTTATCCTCAGAATCACTCTTAATATTTAAATTGTGGCATTTGCCGTTGACTCCAAAGATTTTATCGATATTTATGAACACATTAATGATCATCTGCTTCCCTTTCAGTGAAAACAACAAAATATTGTAATATGTCATAACATGAAATGTTTAACATTGTGGCATTAGTAGCCGTTCATGACTATATTATGATTCAATTCCAGCCTCATCAACAGTGAATCACCGAGGACGGTGATCATTTTTTTAAGAAGGGAGGAGTGTTATGATTTATATTATATATTATTATGGTGTGCGTTTATTTCCGGTTTGCAATCCATCAAAACCAAATATATGACATACGAATTACTCCTAGGAGTCTGGCGAATAATATGTGATATCATTAGTTGTGTAAATAATTTGTTGCTAGTGCCTTTCGGGGCGAAAACTGGGCTAGTTCACGAAATTTCACGTATTTCTTCGAATTTGTGGGTTTATTTCCGGTTTGCAATTGATCAAAACCAAATATATGACTTACAAATTACTCCTACGAATCTGGGGAATAAAAAGTTGCCATCATTAATTGCCTAAATAATTTGTTGCTAGTGCCTTTCGGGGCGAAAACTGGGCCAGATCACGAAATTTCACGTATTTATTCGAATTCGTGGATTTATTTCCGGTTTACATATGATAGACATATTACTCCTAGGAATCTGGAGAATAAAATGTGATATCATTAGTTGCATAAATAATTTGTTGCTAGTGCCTTTGGGGGCGAAAACTGGGCTAGTTCACGAAATTTCACGTATTTCTTCGAATTTGTGTGTTTATTTTCTGTTTGCAATCCATCAAAACCAAAAATATGACATACAAATTACTCCTAGGATTCTGGCGAATAATACCTGACGTCATTAGTTGCATAAATAATTTGTTGATTGTGCCTTTCGGGCCGGTAACGGTGCCCACGTACGAAATTTCACATATTTAATTTCGAATGTGTGCGTTTATTACTTCGACCCAGACCTTAAGTCTGGACGAAGTATTGAATTTGGTCACCTCGGGCAAAAAAATTACCCTATAGTTTTTCATCAAATGTCCACGTTTCAGACCCTAAGGAAGCCAAAAAACGAAAAAAAAAATTTGTGTCCGTGATCTTGTACGTACGTACGTCCGTACGTCCGTACGTCCGTACGTACGTCCCGTTTTTATGTCTCGCGATATCGCGCACACGGTAAGGCCGATTTAAAATTTGCTGCTATATTTCAGTTTGGCATGGTAAAACGCAGATCTGATTAGTTTTTGGAGTATATCCATACAAGATTACTGGATGGTCGGTTAAAAAAACAACAAAAAAACAAGTTTTTTGCATTTTTCGTTTTGAAATACAAATCACACAAAAAAATGTTTCAAACAAAAAAGATAGAGCATCGAATTCTCTACAAAAAAGGTTCTATACATTTTTTTCGAAAAACCAACAGTAATGTCGTAAAAACGAATAAACATGAAAAAAAATCACTCATATATAATTAAGCATTTCCTTCAGTTTAAGTCGCATTATAATACTCCCGAAAGGGGGGGGGGGGGGCACAAAAAAATTTTCACTGTGATGATGGTGTCGCATAGCCAAGGGGAGGTAGTGGTGGAGAGAAGGCTCGGGTGGGGGGTCGCGCGGGGGGGGGGAGGCAAAAAAAAATGTTTGCTATGATGTTGGTGTCGAATAGCCAAGGGGAGGTGGTGGTGGGGAGGGGGTCCGGGTGGGGGGGGGGGAGAAAATTTTTTTTACTGTGATGATGGTGTCGGGTAGCCAAGGAGAGGTCGTGGTGGGGAGGGGGTTTCGGGGGTCGGGAGGGGGGGGGGACATATAATTTTTTTTGCTGTGATGTTGGTGTGGAGTAGCCAAGGGGAGGTGGTGGTGGGGAGGGGGTCCGGGTGGGGGGCCATAAACATTTTTGTTATGATGTTGGTGTCGGGTAGCCAACCCCCCCCCCCCCCAAACTTATAGAAGGTAATGTTATTGGAACTATTTAACAACTGGTATAATGTGGTAATAATTCAAAAACATTCGCTAAAGCTCGTGAAAGTTAAGGATTTTTATGGCGGCGAGTAGGAGGGATGCCAAGTGAGGCGCTAGACTTGATCAATGTTTTGGATGCATCCGTATGTTAATGGGGGGGGGCATAAAAAAATAAAATGTTATTTGTTAATGCGGCAGCTGATATGTTGGATTTGAAATTACCTAACTTATTTTTATTCCTGTTTTTATGGCTGCCTTATTAATACCTCGGTTGGTCTGCGTTCGGGGCGAAGTTTTGAAAATGCTCATTTTCAGATTTTATTCATTGCAGAAACAAAACATTATTGCACTATATTAAAATATGTTCGAACTGCCCCCCCCCCAACCGCCATTAATTCCTAACTATGCTGCAAAGGGAATATTCTCATAAACGAACATGTATTGTAGGCACCCAGTCTGTAGGCACCCGGGTCGGAGGCACCCTAGTTTCCGGTTTGAAATCCATCAAAACCAAATATATGACATACGAATTACTCCTAGGAGTCTGGCGAATAATATGTGATATCATTAGTTGTGTAAATAATTTGTTGCTAGTGCCTTTCGGGGCGAAAACTGGGCTAGTTCACGAAATTTCACGTATTTCTTCGAATTTGTGGGTTTATTTCCGGTTTGCAATCGATCAAAACCAAATATATGACTTACAAATTACTCCTACGAATCTGGGAAATAAAAAGTTGCCATCATTAATTGCCTAAATAAGTTGTTGCTATTGCCTTTCGGGGCGAAAACTGGGCCAGTTCACGAAATTTCACGTAGTTTTTCGAATTTGGTGGTTTATTTCCGGTTTGCAATCCTTCAAAACTAAATATATGACACACATATTACTCCTACAAATCTGGGGAATAAAATGTGATATCATTAGTTGTGTAAATAATTTGTTGCTAGTGCCTTTCGGGGCGAAAACTGGGCTAGTTCACGAAATTTCACGTATTTCTTCGAATTTGTGGGTTTATTTCCGGTTTGCAATCCATCAAAACCAAATATATGACATACAAATTACTCCTAGGAGCCTGGCGAATAATATGTGATATCAATAGTTGTGTAAATAATTTGTTGCTAGGTGCCTTTCGGGGCGAAAACTGGGCTAGTTCACGAAATTTCACGTATTTCTTCGAATTTGTGGGTTTATTTCCGGTTTGCAATCCATCAAACCCAAATATATGACTTACAAATTACTCCTAGGAACCTGGCGAATAATAAGAGGCCTTCATTATTTGCTTAATAATTCGGTGCCTGCTGCCTTTCGGGGCGAAAACTGGGCCAGTTCACGAAATTTCACGTATTTTTTCGAATTTGTGGGTTTATTTTCGGTTTGCAATCCATCAAAACCAAAAATATGACATACAAATTACTCCTAGAATTCTGGCGAATAATACCTGACGTCATTAGTTGCATAAATAATTTGTTGCTAGTGCCTTTCGGGGCGAAAAATAGGCCAGTTCGCGGAATTTCACGTATTTTTTCGAATTTGTGGGTTTATTTCCGGTTTGCAATCCATCAAAACCAAATATATGACATACGAATTACTCCTAGGAGTCTGGCGAATAATATGTGATATCATTAGTTGTGTAAATAATTTGTTGCTAGTGCCTTTCGGGGCGAAAACTGGGCCAGATCACGAAATTTTACGTATTTTTTCGAATTCGTGGGTTTATTTCCGTGTCTTAAAATATGACATCATTAGTTGCATAAATAATTTGTTGCTTGTGCCTTTCGGGCCTGTAACGGTGCCCACGCACGAAATTTCACATATTTAATTTCGAATATGTGCGTTTATTTCCGGTTTGCAATCCATCAAAACCAAATATATGACATACAAATTACTCCTAGGAGTCTGGCGAATAGAATGTGATATCATTAGTTGCATAAATAATTTGTTGCTAGTGCCTTTCGCGGCGAATACTGGGCCAGTTCACGAAATTTCACGTATTTTTTCGAATTTGGTGGTTTATTTCCGGTTGGCAATCCCTCAAAACCAAATATATGACATACAAATTACTCCTACGCATCTGGGGAATAAGATGTGCCATCATTAGTTGCATAAATAATTTGTTGCTTGTGCCTTTCGGGGCGAAAACGGTGCCCACTCACGAAATTTCACATATTTAATTTCGAATATGTGCGTTTATTTCCGGTTTGCAATCCATCAAAACCAAATATATGACATACGAATTACTCCTAGGAGTCTGGCGAATAATATGTGATATCATTAGTTGTGTAAATAATTTGTTGCTAGTGCCTTTCGGGGCGAAAACTGGGCTAGTTCACGAAATTTCACGTATTTCTTCGAATTTGTGGGTTTATTTCCGGTTTGCAATCGATCAAAACCAAATATATGACTTACAAATTACTCCTACGAATCTGGGGAATAAAAAGTTGCCATCATTAATTGCCTAAATAAGTTGTTGCTATTGCCTTTCGGGGCGAAAACTGGGCCAGTTCACGAAATTTCACGTAGTTTTTCGAATTTGGTGGTTTATTTCCGGTTTGCAATCCTTCAAAACTAAATATATGACACACATATTACTCCTACAAATCTGGGGAATAAAATGTGATATCATTAGTTGTGTAAATAATTTGTTGCTAGTGCCTTTCGGGGCGAAAACTGGGCTAGTTCACGAAATTTCACGTATTTCTTCGAATTTGTGGGTTTATTTCCGGTTTGCAATCCATCAAAACCAAATATATGACATACAAATTACTCCTAGGAGCCTGGCGAATAATATGTGATATCATTAGTTGTGTAAATAATTTGTTGCTAGGTGCCTTTCGGGGCGAAAACTGGGCTAGTTCACGAAATTTCACGTATTTCTTCGAATTTGTGGGTTTATTTCCGGTTTGCAATCCATCAAACCCAAATATATGACTTACAAATTACTCCTACGAATCTGGGGAATAAAAAGAGGCCATCATTAATTGCCTAAATAATCTGTTGCTACTGCCTTTCGGGGCGAAAACTGGGCCAGTTCACGAAATTTCACGTATTTTTTCGAATTCGTGGGTTTATTTTCGGTTTGCAATCCATCAAAACCAAAAATATGACATACAAATTACTCCTAGAATTCTGGCGAATAATACCTGACGTCATTAGTTGCATAAATAATTTGTTGCTTGTGCCTTTCGGGGCGAAAACGGTGCCCACTCACGAAATTTCACATATTTAATTTCGAATATGTGCGTTTATTTCCGGTTTGCAATCCATCAAAACCAAATATATGACATACGAATTACTCCTAGGAGTCTGGCGAATAATATGTGATATCATTAGTTGTGTAAATAATTTGTTGCTAGTGCCTTTCGGGGCGAAAACTGGGCCAGATCACGAAATTTTACGTATTTTTTCGAATTCGTGGGTTTATTTCCGTGTCTTAAAATATGACATCATTAGTTGCATAAATAATTTGTTGCTTGTGCCTTTCGGGCCTGTAACGGTGCCCACGCACGAAATTTCACATATTTAATTTCGAATATGTGCGTTTATTTCCGGTTTGCAATCCATCAAAACCAAATATATGACATACAAATTACTCCTAGGAGTCTGGCGAATAGAATGTGATATCATTAGTTGCATAAATAATTTGTTGCTAGTGCCTTTCGCGGCGAATACTGGGCCAGTTCACGAAATTTCACGTATTTTTTGAGTTCGTGGATATATTGACGGTTTGCAATCCATCAAAACCAAATATATGACTTACAAATTACTCCTAGGAGTCTGGCGAATAGAATGTGATATCATTAGTTGCATGAATAATTTGTTGCTAACGCCTTTCCGGGCGAAAACTGGGCCAGTTCACGGAATTTCATGTATTTTTTTCGAATTTGTGCGTTTATTTCCGGTTTGCAATCCATCAAAACCAAATATATGACATACGAATTACTCCTAGGAGTCTGGCGAATAATATGTGATATCATTAGTTGTGTAAATAATTTGTTGCTAGGTGCCTTTCGGGGCGAAAACTGGGCTAGTTCACGAAATTTCACGTATTTCTTCGAATTTGTGGGTTTATTTCCGGTTTGCAATCCATCAAACCCAAATATATGACTTACAAATTACTCCTACGAATCTGGGGAATAAAAAGAGGCCATCATTAATTGCCTAAATAATCTGTTGCTAGTGCCTTTCGGGGCGAAAACTGGGCCAGTTCACGAAATTTCACGTATTATTTCGAATTTGTGGGTTTATTTCCGTGTCTTAAAATATGACATCATTAGTTGCATAAATAATTTGTTGCTTGTGCCTTTCGGGCCGGTAACGGTGCCCACGCACGAAATTTCACATATTTAATTTCGAATGTGTGCGTTTATTTCCGGTTTGCAAGCCATCAAAACCAAATATATGACATACGAATTACTCTTAGGAGTCTGGCGAATAATATGTGATATCATTAGTTGTGTAAATAATTTGTTGCTAGTGCCTTTCGGGGCGAAAACTGGGCCAGTTCACGAAATTTCACGTTTTTTTTCGAATTTGGTGGTTTATTTCCGGTTTGCAATCCATCAAAACCAAATATATGACATACAAATTACTCCTACGATTCTGGGGAATAAAAAGTTGCCATCATTAATTGCCTAAATAATTTGTTGCTTGTGCCTTTGGGGGCGAAAACTGAGCTGGTTCACGAAATTTCACGTATTTCTTCGAATTTGTGGGTTTATTTCCGGTTTGCAATCCATCAAAACCAAATATATGACTTACAAATTACTCCTACCCATCTGTGGAATAAGATGTGCCATCATTAGTTGCATAAATAATTTGTTGCTAGTGCCTTTCGGGGCGAAAACTGGGTCAGCTCGCGAAATTTCACGTATTATTTCGAATTTGTGGGTTTATTTCCCCGTCTTAAAATATGACATCATTAGTTGCATAAATAATTTGTTGCTTGTGCCTTTCGGGCCGGTAACGGTGCCCACGCCCGAAATTTCACATAGTTAATTTCGAATATGTGCGTTTATTTCCGGTTTGCAATCCATCAAAACCAAATATATGACAAACGAATTCCTCTTAGGAGTCTGTCGAATAATATGTGATATCATTAGTTGTGTAAATAATTTGTTGCTAGTGCCTTTCGGGGCGAAAACTGAGTCAGTTCACGAAATTTCACGTATTTTTTGAGTTCGTGGGTATCTTTCCGGTTGCAATCCATCAAAACCAAATATATAACTTACAAATTACTCCTACCCATCTGTGGAATAAGATGTGCCATCATTAGTAGCATAAATAATTTGTTGCTAGTGCCTTTCGGGGCGAAAACTGGGCCAGTTCACGAAATTTCATGTATTTCTTCGAATTCGTGGATTTATTTCCGGTTTACAATCCATCAAATCCAAATATATGATAGACATATTACTCCTAGGATTCTGGCGAATTATACCTGACGTCATTAGTTGCATAAATAATTTGTTGCTAATGCCTTTCGGGACGAAAACTAGGCCAGTTCACGAAATTTCACGTATTTTTCGAAATTGAGGGTTTATTTCCGGATTGCAATCCATCAAAATCAAATATATGACTTACAATTTACTCCTACGAATCTGGGGAATAATATGTGCCATCATTAGTTACATAAAAAATTTGTTGCTAGTGCCTTTCGGGGCGAAAACTGGGTCAGTTCACGAAATATCACGTATTTTTTCGAATTTGTAGGTTTATTTCCGGTTGGCAATCCATCAAAACCAAATATATGACATACAAATTACTCCTAGGAATCTGTCGAATAAAATGTGATATCATTAGTTGTGTAAATAATTTGTTGCTAGTGCCTTTCGGGGCGAAAACTGGGCCAGTTCACGAAATATCACGTATTTTTCCGAATTTGTGGGTTTAGTTCCGGTTGGAAATCCATCAAAACCAAATATATGACTTACAAATTACTCCTACGCATCTGGGGAATAAGATGTGCCATCATCAGTTGTATAAATAATTTGTTGCTAATGCCTTTCGGGGCGAAAACTGGATCAGTTCACGAAATATCACGTATTTTTTCGAATTTGTGGGTTTATTTCCGGTTTACCATCCATCAAATCCAAATATAAGATAAACATATTACTCCTAGGATTCTGGCGAATAATACCTGACGTCATTAGTTGCATAAATAATTTGTTGCTAGTGCCTTTGGGGGCGAAAATTGGGCCAGTTCACGAAATTTCACGTATTTTTTCGAATTTGGTGGTTTATTTCCGGTTGGCAATACATCAAAACCAAATATATGACTTGCATATTACTACTAGGATTCTGGCGAATAGAATGTGATATCATTATTTGCATAAATAATTTGTTGCTAGTGCCTTTGGGGGCGAAAACTGGGCTAGTTCACGAAATTTCACGTATTTCTTCGAATTCGTGGATTTATTTCCGGTTTACCATCCATCAAATCCAAATATATGATAAACATATTACTCCTAGGATTCTGGCGAATAATACCTGATGTCATTAGTTGCATAAATAATTTGTTGCTAGTGCCTTTCGGGGCGAAAACTGGGTCAGTTCACGAAATATCACGTATTTTTTCGAATTTGTAGGTTTATTTCCGGTTGGCAATCCATCAAAACCAAATATATGACATGCAAATTACTCCTGGGAGTCTGGCGAATAATATGTGATATCATTAGTTGTGTAAATAATTTGTTGCTAGTGCCTTTCGGGGCGAAAACTGAGCCAGTTCACGAAATTTCATGTAGTTTTTGAGTTCGTGGGTATATTTAAGGTTTGCAATCCATCAAAACCAAATATATGACTTACAAATTACTCCTACAAATCTGGGGAATAAGATGTGCCATCATTAGTTACATAAATAATTTGTTGCTAGTGCCTTTCGGGCGAAAACTGGGTCAGTTCACGAAATATCACGTATTTAATTTCGAATGAGTGCGTTTATTTCCGGTTTGCAATCCATCAAAACCAAATATATGACATACGAATTACTCCTAGGAGTCTGGCGAATAATATGTGATATCATTAGTTGTGAATATAATTTGTTGCTAGTGCCTTTCGGGGCGAAAACTGGGCCAGTTCGCGAAATTTCACGTATTTTTTCGAATTTGTTGGTTTATTTCCGGTTTGCATTCGATCAAAACCAAATATATAACATACAAATTACTCCTACGAGTCTGAGGAATAAAATGTGGTACCATTAGTTGGAGAAATAATTTGTTGCTAGTGCCCTTCGGGGCGAAAACTGTGCCCACGCACGAAATTTCACATATATAATTTCGAATATGTGGGTTTATTTCCGGTTTGCAATCCATCAAAACCAAATATATGACATACAAATTACTCCTACGATTCTGGGGAATAAAAAGTTGCCATCATTAATTGCCTAAATAATTTGTTGCTAGTGCCTTTCGGGGCGAAAACTGGGCCAGATCACGAAATTTCACGTATTTATTCGAATTCGTGGATTTATTTCCGGTTTACATATGATAGACATATTACTCCTAGGAATCTGGAGAATAAAATGTGATATCATTAGTTGCATAAACAATTTGTTGCTAGTGCCTTTGGGGGCGAAAACTGGGGTAGTTCACAAGATTTCACTGATTTCTTCGAATTTGTGGGTTTATTTCCGGTTGGCAATCCATCAAAACAAAATATATGACTTACAAATTACTCCTAGCAATCTGGCGAATAATACGTGACATCTTTAGTTGCATAAATAATTTGCTGCTTGTGCCTTTAGGGCCGAAAACGGTGCACACGCACGAAATTTCACATATTTAATTACGGATATGTGGGTTTATTTCCGGAGTGCAATTCATCAAAACCAAATATATGACATGCGAATTACTCCTAGGATTCTGGCGAATAATACCTGACGTCATTAGTTGCATAAATAATTTGTTGCTTGTGCCTTTCGGGGCGAAAACCGTGCCCACTCACGAAATTTCACATATTTAATTTCGAATATGTGCGTTTATTTCCGGTTGGCAATCCTTCAAAACCAAATATATGACATAGAAATTACTCCTAGGAGTCTGGCGAATAGAATGTAATATCTTTAGTTGCATGAATAATTTGTTGCTAACGCCTTTCCGGGCGAAAACTGGGCCAGTTCACGAAATTTCACGTATTATTTCGAATTTGTGGGTTTATTTCCGTGTCTTAAAATATGACATCATTAGTTGTATAAATAATTTGTTGCTTGTGCCTTTCGGGCCGGTAACGGTGCCCACGCACGAAATTTCACATATTTAATTTCGAATGTGTGCGTTTATTTCCGGTTTGCAATCCATCAAAACCATATATATGACTTACAAATTACTCCTACGATTCTGGGGAATAAAAAGTTGCCATCATTAATTGCATAAATAATTTGTTGCTAATGCTTTTGGGGGCGATAACTGGGCAGTTCACGAAGTTACACGTATTTATTCGAATTTGTGGGTTTATTTCCGGTTGGCAATCCATCAAAACCAAATATATGACATAGAAATTACTCCTAGGAGTCTGGCGAATAGAATGTAATATCTTTAGTTGCATGAATAATTTGTTGCTAACGCCTTTCCGGGCGAAAACTGGGCCAGTTCACGAAATTTCACGTATTATTTCGAATTTGTGGGTTTATTTCCGTGTCTTAAAATATGACATCATTAGTTGCATAAATAATTTGTTGCTTGTGCCTTTCGGGCCGGTAACGGTGCCCACGCACGAAATTTCACATATTTAATTTCGAATGTGTGCGTTTATTTCCGGTTTGCAATCCATCAAAACCAAATATATGACTTACAAATTACTCCTACGATTCTGGGGAATAAAAAGTTGCCATCATTAATTGCATAAATAATTTGTTGCTAATGCTTTTCGGGGCGATAACTGGGGCAGTTCACGAAGTTACACGTATTTATTCGAATTTGTGGGTTTATTTCCGGTTGGCAATCCATCAAAACCAAATATATGACATGCAAATTACTCCTAGGATTCTGGCGAATAGAATGTGATATCATTATTTTCATAAATAATTTGTTGCTAGTGCCTTTGGGGGCGAAAACTGAGCTAGTTCACGAAATTTCACGTATTTCTTCGAATTTGTGGGTTTATTTCCGGTTTGCAATCCATCAAAACCAAATATATGACTTACAAATTACTCCTACGCATCTGGGGAATAAGATGTGCCATCATTAGTTGCATAAATAATTTGTTGCTTGTGCCTTTCGGGCCGGTAACGGTGCCCACGCACGAAATTTCACATAGTTAATTTCGAATATGTGCGTTTATTTCCGGTTTGCAATCCATCAAAACCAAATATATGACAAACGAATTCCTCTTGGGAGTCTGTCGAATAATATGTGATATCATTAGTTGTGTAAATAATTTGTTGCTAGTGCCTTTCGGGGCGAAAACTGGGTCAGTTCACGACATATCACGTATTTTTTCGAATTTGTGGGTTTATTTCCGGTTGGCAATCCATCAAAACCAAATATATGACATGCCAATTACTCCTAGGATTCTGGCGAATAGAATGTAATATCATTATTTGCATAAATCATTTGTTGCTAATGCCTTTGGGGGCGAAAACTGGGCTAGTTCACGAAATTTCACGTAAATTGAGGGTTTATTTCCGGATTGCAATCTATCAAAATCAAATATATGACTTACAAATTACTCCTACGAATCTGGGGAATAATATGTGCCATCATTAGTTACATAAAAAATTTGTTTGCTAGTGCCTTTCGGGGCGAAAACTGGGTCAGTTCACGAAATATCACGTATTTTTTCGAATTTGTAGGTTTATTTCCGGTTGGCAATCCATCAAAACCAAATATATGACATACAAATTACTCCTAGGAATCTGTCGAATAAAATGTGATATCATTAGTTGTGTAAATAATTTGTTGCTAGTGCCTTTCGGGGCGAAAACTGGGCCAGTTCACGATATTTCATGTATTTTTTGAGTTCGTGGGTATATTTAAGGTTTGCAATCCATCAAAACCAAATATATGACTTACAAATTACTCCTACGAATCTGGGGAATAAGATGTGCCATCATTAGTTACATAAATAATTTGTTGCTAGTGCCTTTCGGGGCGAAAACTGGATCAGTTCACGAAATATCACGTATTTTTTCGAATTTCTGGGTTTATTTCCGGATTGCAATCCATCAAAACCAAATATATGACATACAAATTACTCCTAGGAGTCTGGGGAATAAAATGTGATATTATTAGTTGCAGAAATAATTTGTTGCTAGTGCCTTTCGGGGCGAAAACTGGGTCAGTTCACGAAATATCACGTATTTTTTCGTATTTGTAGGTTTATTTCCGGTTGGCAATCCATCAAAACCAAATATATGACATACAAATTACTCCTACGCATCTGGGGAATGAGATGTGCCATCATCAGTTGCATAAATAATTTGTTGCTAGTGCCTTTCGGGGCGAAAACTGGATCAGTTCACGAAATATCACGTATTTTTTCGAATTTCTGGGTTTATTTCCGGTTTGCAATCCATCAAAACCAAATATATGACATACAAATTACTCCTAGGATTCTGGCGAATAGAATGTGATATCATTATTTGCATAAATAATTTGTTGCTAGTGCCTTTGGGGGCGAAAACTGGGCTAGTTCACGAAATTTCTTCGAATTCGTGGATTTATTTCCGGTTTACCATCCATCAAATCCAAATATATGATAAACATATTACTCCTAGGATTCTGGCGAATAATACCTACGTCATTAGTTGCATAAATAATTTGTTGCTTGTGCCTTTGGGGGCGAAAACTGGGCTAGTTCACGAAATTTCACGTATTTCTTCGAATTTGTGGGTTTATTTCCGGATTGCAATCCATGAAAACCAAATATATGACTTACAAATTACTCCTATGCATCTGGGGAATAAGATGTGCCATCATTAGTTACATAAATAATTTGTTGCTAGTGCCTTTCGGGGCGAAAACTGGGTCAGTTCACGAAATATCACGTATTTTTCGAATTTGTTGGTTTATTTCCGGTTGGCAATCCATCAAAACCAAATATATGACATGCAAATTACTCCTAGGAGTCTGGCGAATAACATGTGATATCATTAGTTGTGTAAATAATTTGTTGCTAGTGCCTTTCGGGGCGAAAACTGAGCCAGTTCACGAAATTTCATGTATTTTTTGAGTTCGTCGGTATATTTAAGGTTTGCAATCCATCAAAACCAAATATATGACTTACAAATTACTCCTACAAATCTGGGGAATAAGATGTGCCATCATTAGTTACATAAATAATTTGTTGCTAGTGCCTTTCGGGGCGAAAACTGGGTCAGTTCACGAAATATCACGTATTTTCTCGAATTTGTGGGTTTATTTCCGGTTGGCAATCCATCAAAACCAAATATATGACTTACAAATTACTTCTACGCATCTGGGGAATAAAATGTGATATCATTAGTTGTGTAAATAATTTGTTGATAGTGCCTTTCGGGGCGAAAATTGGGCCAGTTCACGATATTTCACGTATTATTTCGAATTTGTGGGTTTATTTCCGTGTCTTAAAATATGACATCATTAGTTGCATAAATAATTTGTTGCTTGTGCCTTTCGGGCCGGTAACGGTGCCCACCCACGAAATTTCACATATTTAATTTCGAATGTGTGCGTTTATTTCCGGTTTGCAATCCATCAAAACCAAATATATGACATACAAATTACTCCAAGGAGTCTGGCGAATAAAATGTGATATCATTAGTTGCATAAATAATTTGTTGCTAGTGCCTTTCGCGGCGAAAACTGGGCCAGTTCACGAAATTTCACGTATTTTTTGAGTTCGTGGGTATGTTTGCGGTTTGCAATTCATCAAAACCAAATATATGACTTACTAATTACTCCTACGAATCTTGGGAATAAGATGTGCCATCATTAGTTACATAAATAATTTGTTGCTAGTGCCTTTCGGGGCGAAAACTGGGTCAGTTCACGAAATATCATGTATTTTTTCGAATTTGTAGGTTTATTTCCGGTTGGCAATCCATCAAAACCAAATATATGACATGCAAATTACTCCTAGGAGTCTGGCGAATTATATGTAACATCATTAGTTGCATAAATAATTTGTTGCTAGTGCCTTTTGGGCGAAAACTGGGCCAGTTCGCGAAATTTCACGTATTTTTTCGAATTTGTTGGTTTATTTCCGGTTTGCATTCCATCAAAACCAAATATATAACATACAAATTACTCCTACGAGTCTGAGGAATAAAATGTGGTACCATTAGTTGGAGAAATAATTTGTTGCTAGTGCCCTTCGGGGCGAAAACTGTGCCCACGCACGAAATTTCACATATATAATTTCGAATATGTGGGTTTATTTCCGGTTTGCAATCCATCAAAACCAAATATATGACATACATATTACTCCTACGAATCTTGGGAATAATAAGGATCCATCATTAAGTGCCTACATAATTTGCTGCTAATGCCTTTCGGGGCGAAAACTGTGCCAGTTCACGAAATATCACGTATTTTTTCGAATTTTTGGGTTCATTTCCGGATTGCAATCCATCAAAACCAAATATATGACATACAAATTACTCCTAGGAGTCTGGCGTATAAAATGTGATATCATTAGTTGCACAAATAATTTGTTGCTAGTGCCTTTCGGGGCGAAAAATAGGCCAGTTCGCGGAATTTCACGTATTTTTTCGAATTTGTGGGTTTATTTCCGGTTTGCAATTCATCAAAACCTAATATAAAACATACAAATTACTCCTAGGAGTCTGGCGAATAATATGTTACATCATTAGTTGCATAAATAATTTATTGCTAGTGCCTTTCGGGCGAAAACTGAGCCAGTTCACGAAATTTGACGTATTTTTTCGAATTTGTGAAAATCGTCACTAGGGCAACAAATTAGCAACAACCAAGCTATGAATTTCCCTACAGGATTGTGTTGGTTTCGATATCTGTGTATGTTTTTCACATTTGTCAGTAACTGGTACACGGTCAGAAATAGGTGCAATGGTGTATAGATCCTTTTTTTCTTGAAGCAACAAATAAGCAACAAATTTCTATGCTTTTATTTTTTTATTTTATCCCGTCTGTACGTGTTTTTTAACGATGGGTTGGGTAGCTTTTTTTAAGCCAGCCAAACCTAAGGTTTTTTTAAAAAATATAGGAGCAACAAAATCGCCACTAGGGCAACAAATTAGCAACAAAAAAGCAACAATTATCCCACCCGGTTTGGTTTGGTTTTGATGACTTTGGCTTTGTAGCTTTAAGTACCTAAGATTCACGCGGGTACACGGGATTCATTTTCGAGGGAAAGACGTACTATTTTGAAGGGTGCCCTTTGGCCTCAAAACTGCCGGCAGCGGCTTTATGCGAGCATTAAGCATAGCACTGGATGGTGATTTGGACAAAGAGACTACAATCTATATTGGCGATCTACTAGTGAACATTAAGAAATGCAAATTTTTCAAAATGAAAATTCCATTCCTACGCTTTATTATTTCTTGCAAGGGGGTTAACCCGGATCCGGATAAATTAAAAATATTAAAGATTTTAGTGATCCAAAATTATAAAAGAACTGTAGCGGTTCTTGGGGGTCTGTAACCATTATCGAGAGTCCAGCCCCAATCACAGCCCCGCTGTAGACCCTTTGCGAGATTTATTAAAGAAAAACGCGACCTGGGAATGGACAAACAAACACGCTGAAGCATTCATTACGTTAAAAAATAATTTTTTGTCATGTCCGACTTTCCATCACATCATTCCGAACGGGAAGTTTTATGTTCAGGCTAATGCGAGTGATCGTGGCATAGGGGGGGGGGGGGGGGCTTCTCCAGTTTGACGAATTTCAGAATCGAAAAATTATCTCCATCGTGAGTCTGTGCAGAAATTACGGACACTACAACCGAGAAGGAATTATTGTCGATCGTATATGCTGAGACAAAGTTTCGAACGCACCTGATAGGTGTACACTTTAAAATTATGACATATCACAAAAGTTTAACATTTTTGGGGTCTAGCATATTTCAAAGTCATCGACTGTTACGTTGGGGGCTTTTGTTGCAGCAATATTCCTTTTCGGTTGTTCACATTAAAGGTTCCAAAAACGTTTTGGCTGACTTTCCAAGTTGACACTGAGAAGGGAAATTTGCAAAGGAACCTAATAAAACGATATCGATCGGATCGATTCAGGATGGAGATAAGAATAGATATGCATCTGGATTCGCAATGAAATTTGTCGCTTGCATAAAACTGAGTTCAAGGGGGAATTGATAAATTTAAAAAAGTGGCAACGAGAAGACGAAGTTGTCACTAAGTTGATAAAGAAATATACTGACGACCCCAATGATTCATTTCATCAAGTATATGCTTATAAAACCAAGTTTTATTTCACCAAGCTAGTGGACAAGAGCACTTGCAAATTGTCGTACCCAAATAGATGCAGAACTATATCATAAAATATGTACATGAACGATTAGGTCACATGGGAGTGTATAAAACTATAGAGCACTTAAAACGATTTTTCTATTAGTGGGGAATGCATCGGCACACCAGGAAATTTGTTGTATCCTTCGACCTCTGACTACGCACTAAATACGTTACTATGGCCATGGAAGGTGAATACGAAAGGGTCCTTAGGTCCGCCAGACTTAGTGACAGTTGACTTTTATGGTCCTTTACCAACAGGTCGAGCTGGTATGCAGCATATTTTTGTGGTTTTGGATGCATTCTCCAAATATGTCAAATTATATCCAATGAAATAATCTACCACTCGCGCCAGCCTGAACAGAATAATAAATGATTACACACCAAAAGTAGGAAAACCAAAACGGGTATTGAGTGACCATGGGTCGCAATTCACGGCAGAAGCGTGGAAAAATCAATTACAGGCATTGGATATTGGGTTTGAATATAGCTCCATTAGACATCCCCAGTCGAACCCTACGGAAAGGGTTATGCGAGAACTGGGAAGATTATGCAGAACCTTATGCTCCGAAAAACATACAAAATGGATGAGCTTTGCTGCAGATATCGAAAATTTATTGAACACAATGACGCACCATTCAACAGGTTTTGCTCCTCGCCAAATACATTTTGGCGAGCCTGTAAACGATATGGATCAGAACTTAATTAAATTCCCCATGAGCAACGAGTTAGAGCAAAAACAAATAATAATTACGGCTAACCGAAATCTGGAACAAAGCTACCAAACGCGAAAAAAGCAACAAAAACACGTAACAAAAATAGAGTTAAAGGAGATTTGGTGTTGTTACGTGTTCCCCATTTATCCAATGCTTTGGATAAAGTGCCAAAAACATTTTTTGATTTGTCCGAAGGCACTTATGAAATCAAAAAACAAATGGGGAATAATACCTTCCTTTTAAGTGACCCTACAAACAATAAAATAAAGGGGACTTACAATCGATCCAATCTTCTACAATATGTTACACCGGAGATGTAAAATTAATCCTCTCTGTCGTAGTTATAATCTTCAGTGTGGCTAAAAAAGGGAATTGGACAAATTATGACGAGACAATTATATTAATCTTTTATTTTATTCATTGCACGATACAAGAACCGCCCTGAGAAGCACATGGCGAACGCGCACGAACCGGTTTTCTTTTCCGTTTCGATCGACGACGCCTGAAAAGAAAAGGGGGATAATTGTAACGCGACGTTCGTATCGAATAAGGAGAGTATGATTTAGGGAGAGAAGGGTTACAAAAAACTAGGTGAAAATCGCGAAAAATTGAAGGAAGACCGATGCAAATTGACGACAATCATGCCACATGTGCGACAGGTGCCATGACTGTTTGGATTCCGGACGAAGACGAACAACCGTAACGAAGATAACCGGTGGTTGACGAAGCACGCTCCGATCTGTGACGAGCCGTGCCGAATGAATGCGAATGACGTACAGTAGTCCTCCCCTTAAGTTTTACATTTGGGCTTTTAAGATGGCGGCTTCTTCCCTTAAGTTTAACTCATGGAGTATAGATATATTGAACCCTTCTGCGCGCCGTGCGCATGCGCGGCAAAACATATGGGAAGAAACTCGCAAAACTTACGGGAAGTATAAAACTTAAGGGAAGTAAACTTAAGGGGAGGACTACTGTGCCAGTCGGAATCCTGGCGCGCACCAAATTCGAATCAGGTGGGCGGCCAGTCAATCAAATCGCACGAATGACATTTAAATCCATGACAGTTCGGCCCCAATTCCGATTAAAAAGCTGAATAGTGACAGGCAGATTGGACGTCCCTTAGAGTATAAATAGAGACACCGTAACCGAAGAACCCTCTTGAATTTCCGCCACACGACGCCTCAGGAAGGCGACACGGCACGTCCACGACGATCCCTGAAAATCGACTTCAAGGAAAGATCCAGTGCCGGGACATTAATAAAAAAAGCGTTGACACATAATTTTTATCCACAGTATTTATTCTTTTGACTTGCCTCATATATATGTATTTTATCCGCGTAAATTATTCCGTTGCGTTTTGACTTACCAGACGTGTTTATGTTTATTCCGCGTAAATTATTTCGTATATGACGTGTGCGAGTAATATGACGGATGAAATAGCGGCAAAAGAAATGTAATGAACCCGATTTTATAGTGTGAAATTTGAAATGTCCATGCACTAGCATACAAACAATAAACAAATTTATTAATTAATAAAGTGTGAAAGCTGTTCCGTCTTCTTGATTTATATATATTTGTTTAAATAAATTCGAATAAGGAGAGAAGGGTTACAAAAAAAACTAGGTGAAGATCGCGAAAAATTAAAGGAAGACCGGCGCAAATTGACGACAATCATACCACACGTGCGACAGGAGCCGCCATAACTGTTTGCATTCCGGACGAAGACGAACCGCGCTAACGAAGATACACGATGGTTGACGAAGCACACTCCAATCTGTGACGAGGCGTGCCGAATAAATGCGAATTACGTAGCCAGTCGGAATTCGGGCGCGCACCAAATTCGAATCAGGTGGGCGGCCTGTCGATCAAATCGCACGAATGACATTTAAAACCATAACAGTTTGGCCCTGATTCCGATTAAAAAGGTGAATAGTGACAGGAAGATTGGACCTCCCTTAGGATATAAATAAAGACGCCGTAACCGAAGAGCTCTCTTGAATTTCCGCCATACGACACCTCAAGAAGGCGATCCGGCACGTTGACGACGATCCATCAAAATCGATTTCAAGGAGAGATCCAGTGCCGGAATATTGATAAAAAACGCGTTGGTGGCTTCGTTGACTTCGATCCACAGATCGAAGTCCAAGGTGAGCGTCTCATACCATCACAGTCTTAACGTCAGATTTCACTTCTCTCTGCCGTTAAGTCGTCCCCTTTCGTTCTAGCGAAGGACCGGAACGCGAAGTGATGGCAAGATTCAGGGTACCTGGCGAATTCGCTCACCGATCTCAAGATTTTAGATCCGTGGAGAACCGTCAGACGAGGAGACCATCGGGAGAAACCAGAGCGGTCGCAATATTTTGAGGAGCCCCAAGCCAAATCCCCAGAACCATAACGTAGCAGCTACGCGAACTTCATCCTTCTCTCCCAGAAAAATGTGGTGTTGTCACAGAATTTGTATGTATTTGTTGCGTGATATGAGTTGAGTGTTAATTGATGTCAAATGTCCGTAATTTATTTCGATTGACTCGTTTGGTATTTGGTTTTGATTTTTTATGCGTAATGACTATGGATATATTTGTGACTTATGAGGCATAATTTTTATCCTCGGGATTTATTCTTTTGAATTATTGTATAAATATATATATAATAAAATATATATATATATATATATATGTTTTGTGGTAATTTTGCGGACTTTTTTTTAAACAGATCGGTCATTTTGCGGACTTTTTGTTATTTCGCGGACCGTCCGCGAAAAGAAAGTATTTTTCTGGTCATTTCGAGGACTTTTTTTTTATACATGATGGGCATTATGCGGACTCTATGTTTTTGCTATAGGGAACATAATTTCGCACCAACTTTAGGCACAACTAGGTCTAGGCGAGGTTTGGTAGGGTTGGGTTAGGATAGTTTTTAATAAAATAACGTTTCATATGTTTCGAAACCCTGGAAAATATTTGCTAAATTGTGCAATGAGAATATAAAAGTTAAAGATTTAAAATTAAGGGATACGACAGTTTTTGTAAAAAGTACTTCGATTTAAAATCAGAAAGCATGGATTTGTACACCCTGGAAAAGTTCCTTGTTTTTTTTGTATGATTTGCAAACGGCACAGAACCACTTTTTGATCTCCAATTTTTTCTTTTTGCAAAATTACATCATCGACTTTAATAATCAACTTCATTTAGAGTTGCAAGCGATTAGCACGTAACTGTTATTAACAAATTATTCATAAAAATCATTTCTCAACAGCTCAGAACCACTTTTTGAGCTCTAATTTTTTCCTTGCGAAAAACTGAATTATCGACTTTATAGTCAACTTCATGTACGTAATTGTTAT
Organism: Trichopria drosophilae; assembly: GCA_030407085.1. Classification (NCBI taxonomy): domain Eukaryota; kingdom Metazoa; phylum Arthropoda; class Insecta; order Hymenoptera; family Diapriidae; genus Trichopria; species Trichopria drosophilae. Next base: position 113,036,454 of record CM059582.1, on the reverse strand, counting down.
ATTTATTAGACAGTCTCTTTCGAACGTTCCGCTGCTTCGCTAGAAAACAATTGCGCGGTTCATGGACGATGTGCATTTTCTTCGTATTTATTCTCAACATGCACCGACAATACTACCATTGCGATAATCGCAAAGCTCTTTTCCTATTCGTTCATTTCAATGCTGAATAACTTGAAAACGGTAGCTTGAAAACATTTTCGGCAAAGGAACTTTCATTTCAGAATTTTACGCTCTATCTGCTGGTAAACGGGGTTCAATATATATATACATATATATATATATAGACGAATTAGATATCAAAAATCGAGTCCGCGAAATGACCACCTTACGCATTTATATACAGGGTGTCCGAAAAGTATGGAAACACTCAAATATCTCGGAAAATCGACATCGAATCGAAAAAGTAAAAATACACGTATTCAATGGTTTCAAGAGAGCTATCCAGTGACACCTAACACAACCCCCCACCCCCACCCGCTGGGGGTGATAGAGGGGGTAACTTCAAAATTTTAAATGGGAACCCCCAATTTTTATTGCAGATTTTGCTTCCTCAGAAAAAGTTACGTAAATTTTGCCTACCATTATAATTGTTTTTGTTGACAGATGGCGCTGTAATCAACGAAATTAAAAAATTATTCTAAAAAGTTTTAAAAATCTCGCGAAAAACACAACGGATCAAAAAAGTAAAAACACACGTATTTAATGGTTTCAAGAGAGCTATCCAGTGACACCTAACACGACCCCCCACCCCCACAGGCTGGGGGTGATGGAGGGGGAAACTTAAAAATTTTAAATGGGAACTCCCAAATTTTATTGCAGATTTCTCTTCTTCAGAAAAAGTTACGTAAATTTTACCTATTATAATTATTTTTGTTAACAGATGGAGCTGCAATCTGCGAAATTAAAAAATTACTAAAAAATATTTAACTTGACGTACATGGAATAGCATACCACGTTTTCAGAATTTTAAATAACGTCTTTTGCCTTTAAATATTTCTAGTTTACCGATTCTCACCGCGAGGAGGTAGACGATTTTGAGAATCTTCTGTTTTACTTTTTTTTTTATTTGATTTCTGTTTTTTACCTTTTTTTTATTCTTCACTATTAAATTTTTTTATGTTTTTTTTTAATGTATTTGCTTACCTTTTCTTCCAGATATTAAAATTCTTTATTCGCTCCCCCCTTGTAATTGTGCATACAAAGTTTTTGACAGAAAAATGAAGAATCGACATCCTTATTCTACGAGGAAGTGAATGTCGTGTATCCGAATAGCGTAAATGGTGACCAAATCCGCATATGGTGTTATGGCTTTCTTGCATGACTGTGATTTTGTATACTTGTGTGAAAGTACTGTAGGTATCGCTTGCGGAAACCCATTGCATACACTCGGTCGATTTTTTCAACTGCCAGTGTTACAGAGAAAGTAGTCAATAATCGAACATCGTCAGCGTCCAAATCAAAACAGCACGTCTTAGTATTAGTTAAGCTCTATTGTTTGAATGAGTCAAGGTCTCGGTTATTTTTCAGCTTTGTGAAAATTACACATGCGAGCGTCACTCTTGTCGAAAACTTGGTCAAATTCGTACCGCAAAAAATCGCAATTCTCTTCGTTCTCGCTATTTGATACTTAATGTAATGTTTCTCTAACATTTGAATTTCTTCTAATTTTTTATATTTCTTTTATTTCTTCATTCTTTGCTTCATATTTCTTCCATTTCGATACATTCTGTATTCTGCCTCCTGTTGTAATTTGGCATACTATGTCTTTGACACAAAAAGAAAGGATCGAAATCCTTATTCTGCGAGGATGCGGCGATAAAAAAAGAACATACGAACAAGTCGTCCGCCAATTTAATGATACCCATCCTGATCGTCTACCTATTTGCAAATCAACTGTTTGTAAGACTGTTTCTCGGTTTCAAGATACTGGCTCTGTCAATGATCGACCAAAATCAGGAAGACCAAAAACGTCCACGAACGAAGACAACAGTTTAGCGGTCTGTGCAAGTGTCGTTGAGGACGTCCATACTTCGGTAAGAAAGATTGCGCAAGCCACTGGTATCGGCAAATCGTCTGTCCATGAAATATTAAAAGCAAATAAGTTCCATCCATATAAAATAAAATATGTACAAGAACTTTCGGAAGATGACTTCGATCGGAGATTAGAATTTTGTGAGGAAATGATGAGACGTTGTGACGAAAATGAATTATTTCCTTTCTGGATATGCTTCTCTGATGAAGCTACGTTTCAGTTGAGTGGAGAAGTTAATAGGCACAACCTACGATATTGGTCGGACGAAAATCCTCATTGGATGAGAGATACTCACACACAACATCCACAGAAAATCAATGTTTGGGCTGGCATTTTGTGCAATCAAATTGTTGGGCCTTTCTTCGTTGAAGAGAATTTCACGGCTGAAAGGTACTGTAATTTGTTAAATAACCAGATTATACCGGCAATACGAAATATTGCTGGTATAGCGTTTGATAATGTCTGGTTTCAACAGGATGGAGCTCCTTGTCATTTTGGTTTGATTGTACGCAATCTATTAAATAATATTTTCCCCCGACGTTGGATTGGTAGGAGGGGTTCGATCGAGTGGCCACCGAGGTCACCTGATCTGACTCCTCTGGACTATTTTTACTGGGGTTTCTTGAAGAACAAGGTCTACGAAACGAAACCAAAAGACATTGATGAGTTGAAAGAAAAAATAATTCAAGGTTCTAATACAGTATCTCAAGAAATGCTGCAAAAAGTTTATGATAACTTCTATGCACGATTGGGATATTGTCAAGTTGCTGAAGGACTTCAATTCGAACATCTTATAAATTAGTGGGCATAGACATGTTAAAAATCCAGTAAAGAAAATAGAAGCGAAGGAAAATTTAAACTTTAAAATAGAAAAAAAATTAAAAAAATAAAAAAAAAACAAATAAAAGGTAAAAACAAAAAAAAAATATACAAAAATAAAAAAAAAAGATTCTCAAAATCGTCTACCTCCTCGCGGTAAGAATCGGTGAACTTTGAAATATTTAAAGGCAAAAGACGTCATTTAAAATTTTGGAAACGTGGTCCGCTATTCCAGGTACGTGGTTCGCTGATTGCAGCTCCATCTGTTAACAAAAATAATTATAATAGGTAAAATTTACGTAACTTTTTCTGAAGAAGAGAAATCTGCAATAAAATTTGGGAGTTCCCATTTAAAATTTTTAAGTTTCCCCCTCCATCACCCCCAGCCTGTGGGGGTGGGGGGTCGTGTTAGGTGTCACTGGATAGCTCTCTTGAAACCATTAAATACGTGTGTTTTTACTTTTTTGATCCGTTGTGTTTTTCGCGAGATTTTTAAAACTTTTTAGAATAATTTTTTAATTTCGTTGATTACAGCGCCATCTGTCAACAAAAACAATTATAATGGTAGGCAAAATTTACGTAACTTTTTCTGAGGAAGCAAAATCTGCAATAAAAATTGGGGGTTCCCATTTAAAATTTTTAAGTTACCCCCTCTATCACCCCCAGCGGGTGGGGGTGGGGGGTTGTGTTAGGTGTCACTGGATAGCTCTCTTGAAACCATTGAATACGTGTATTTTTACTTTTACGATTCGATGTCGATTTTCCGAGATATTTGAGTGTTTCCATACTTTTCGGACACCCTGTATATGTATATTGAGAAGACGGAATATTTTTACAAATTATTGATTATTAAAATGTTTTATTTCGTATTGTATTCTAGTGCATGAACACTTCAAATTTCACGAATAACCATAAACACATCTGGTATGTCAAAAAACACAATGGAATAATTTGCGCTGAGAAAAAGTCCGCAAAATGACCGATCTGTTTAAACAAAAGTCCGCAAAATGAACATAATATATATATTAGGATGTTCCATGAAAAACAAAATTATATATAACGGAACAAGCGTGCTGAAATTGTAATGGGCTACCTCATGGATTTAAAGTACACATAATAACCAATATTTTGATCGGTCATTGATCTGGCTTGAAGGTCATTTAGAGGGCGCGCAAAGGTCATGCATTTTCAAAAGCGCATCGGATTCACTTGAAAATTGTTATTTGGAGGTTTATCGAGTCGCTGAATCCAAATCTGATGCCCGATTGACCCCATCAGGTCAGGGTCCAGGTCATTTGTAGGTCAAACGTAGAAGTTCAAAGTGATAAGGCAGCGGACCAACATATCTGTACGTATTTGGGGTCGCTAAATCCGATTCCGATGACCAATTGACCCCATCAGGTCTGACCCAAGGTCATTTGAAGGGCAAACGTAGAAAATCAAAGTGATAAGACAGCAGACCAACATATCTGTACGTTTTTGGAGTCGCTGAATCCGAATATGACGTCAGAATTTCCAAATTTAAAATGGCGGATCCAATATGGTTGACGAAAATTGTAAATGTAACTGAAAATTTACGTAGCTTGGTTTTACGGAGTTTTGGGGTCTCTACATATGAATCTCTCGTCAAAATTTCGAAAATCGAGTTATCGGATTCATTATTTCCGAATCTTATGTCAGAATTTCGAAATTCAAAATGTTACGTCCTATATTGCATGAGAAAATTCTAAATCTGATTGAAAATTGATGGATAATGGTATTGCCGAGGTTTGAAGGCCGCTAAATACTTTTCTGATGTGAAAATATCGAAAATGAAAATGATGGTGCTCTATGATGAACAAAACTTAAAAAATTAGTCCACAAAATTTGTTTCCTTTGTGTGTTTAGTTGAATGTATTTTTGAAAATCAGAACCCTGTTTTAACCTATTCCCTTTATTAATTTATTTTCTCCCGTTTTTTTATATTGCTACTTAAAAAGGAGTATATACGAAATATGTACGAAAAACAGAAAACGGCTTGAGTGTTATGCAAAATTATGTCGGCATGATGGTCGTGCGGGCTAAGGCGTCAGTCTTAGTGAAAATGCATGCATGACCTTTGCGCGCCCTCTAAATGACCTTCAATCCAGATCAATGACCCATCAAAATATTTTTTATTATGTGTATTTTAAATCCATAAGGTAGCCCGTTACAATTTCAGCGCGCTTATTATGTAATATACAATTTTGTTTTTCATGAAAAACACAAATATACATATATATATATATATATATACATATATATATATATATATATATGATGAACAATTATGAACAAAATGTGTATAAATGAATTCACATTTTTATATTATTTTCAATACTTTTAATTACTTCATTCTTGTACGGAAATAACATTGAAACAGATTTAAAGTTTAATTGTTTTTTCGTTTACTTGTGGGCAAAACATTACAACATATTCAGGAAGTTGTTATGGTTAAGAATTAAGAAAGAGATTTCATTAAAAATATTGCTAAATGTCGATAACTATATAAAAAGAATGCCCTGACAATTTTGTGTGATTTCGATAACTCTATATTGCGGAATAGACTCAAACATGGGCCCTCGAGTATGCCAAGGTGCTCGCCGTCTGTTACGTCAGAAGAGAGGAAAAAGGTGTGAAAACTTTAAGCGGATCTTTAAGAGTTTTAAGCAACTTTTCATATAATTTTTTTTTCTAATAAAATGTTCCTTGTTATATTCACTAGCGAGTTAGTGATTTTGGAAAATTTCTGCTGATAGGAAGTTCATGAAAATACGTGCTTTCATTTCAGCTTTCTTAGAAAAATTTTTAGTCCCGTGATAGGTTCCATAACATACTACTCAATACCAAATTTTTCTACGTATTTTTATAAACTTCCTATCAGCAGAAATTTTTATAATCACTTACTCGCTAATGAATATAACAAGGAAGATTTTTGTGAACAAAAAATTATGTGAAAAGTTGCTTAAAATACGTAAAGATCCGCGCAACGTTTTCACGCGTTTTTCCTCGCTTCTGACGTCACAGGCGAGCGCCTTGGCATACTCGAGGGGCCTTAACGCCTCATTTTCGAGGCCTAAAATGACTACTTCACGACCCATGTATCAGATAATCCGATAGTCCTTTTTAACAGGTATTGATTCAAAAAATTATCTTGTATATTTGCAACGAATTAACAAATACATTTACAGTAAGACCCCCCTTATTTGAAGATTCTCCCCTATTTTTAAATTTTATAAATAAATATATAAATACGTACATAGAAACATATATACAAGGTAATAAAGAAACCAATCAACCGAGCACTCACATAACAGAATTTTGACGACGATACATAAGTAATTAATTTTTTTTACTTTTATTTCTTTTTTAGACATATAGTCAATACAAGTGCATATCGATTTTTTTTTTAATTTTAATGAGAATATAAAAACCATAATTAATAGATAGAAATATATATATATATATAAGTTATTAAAGAAACCTATCAACCGAGCACTCACATCAAAGAATTTTGTCAACGAAACATATAAGTAATTCATTTTTTACTTTTAATGAGAATATATAAACCAAAATTAATAGATAAAAACATATTATATACAATAATAAAAAACCTACGAACCAATAATCACATCAAATAATTTGATTAACGATACATAAATAATTAATTTTTTTTACTTTTATTTCGTTTTTAGATATATAGTCAATACAAGTGCATATATATATTTTTTGCTTTTAATGAAAATATATAAACCAAAATTAGTAGATAGAAACAGGTTTTCCGGTTGGAATGGTGAGTAGAGCTGTCACATGAATTATAGCTGCGAAATTTTGAGCGGTAAACCGGTCCCTTTACTCTTCTAACTCCGAGAAAGTGTACCCAGGGGACGGTAACCGAGTCCGACTAACTCAGATGTAAACATTTTTTACAAATTGAGAGTAAATTCGTCGAACAGGCGTAATCTGGATATACTTAACCTCAAATCAAGGCGAGAGGAGCAAGGGCCAAATTGACACGCAGTCGAGAAACGGAACAGAGGAACGAAGAACAGAGGCCAACACATCCGGCCCGATAGAAGAACGACAGCAGACCATCTACTGAGCATACTGTCAAAATAGGCGAAGCGGTACATCTCCAGAATAGAGGATAGTGCGGCCATCTACAAGAAGCCGTCGGTAAGTCAGTTTAAGCGCCAAATAATTAGCGAATAAGATTCGAATACACAGAGTGTAAAGACCCGCGTAAAGTGTATGGAGAAAGAAGGGGCGGAGAGCGAAGCCGAGCGGGCAAAGGAGAGAACAAGACAGTGGTTGCTCGAAGAGGGGAAAAAGCCTACGGACACCGCAACTACAGCAGGCGACGCAATGCCGAAACCAAGTCTCGAGAAAGGGGTATGAGGAGAAGAATCGAGAAAGGGTAGAGGCAGGCCGACAAAAGCGGAAAGTCTACGAAAATCGAGCGTAGGCAGTGCATCAAGGACATCGTCGATCTTCGACGCGTGGAAAACAAAGAGAGAGAGAGAGAGAGAGAAGAGAGCAAGGACAGCACAGAGGAAGAAACGGAAAAGCAGTCAGTAAAGAAATAGAAGGAGAGCAAGAAAAGGACCGAAGAGGAGGAAGAAAGCACTAAGATGAGTAGTAGAGAGCTTATACTATTGATAAGAGAAATGAAAGAGGAGATAGTTAAAGAATTGAAAGAAGAGTGGAAAAAAGAGTGGGAAGAATTCAGAAAAGAAACGCAAAGAAGGGAAGCCGAATTAATGAAGGAAAGAGATGAGATAAGAGAAGAGCTGACTGCAGTAAAGAAGAAATGCGAAGAATTGGAGAGAAGAAAAAAGACGAAAAACGTAGTAATTAGGGGAATGAGTATAAGTGAGAATGAGAATGCGAGTGACATTATGAAACAAGTGCTTACAGAAATTGGTATGGGTGGACGTGTGATTGAAGTAGAAGATGCGCAAGTGGTTGGGAGAGAGAGAGAGAGAAAATAGTAATCGTGAAGCTAGCAAAATTCGAGGATAAATTAGAGATCAAGAGAAATAGAAAAAAGCTGAAAAACAGTAAGCTAAACAGAGTATATATGTAGACGATGATCTGACAAGAGAAGAGAGAAACATGCAACGAGAAATCAGAATGTGGGTGAAGAATGAAAGACAAAAGGATAAGAATAATAAGGTGTCAATGGGGTATGGGAAGGGTTACATCAATGGGAAATTATATGTATGGAATGAGAGAGAAAGATGTATAGAAGAAAAAACATTTCATAAGTGGGGGGAAAGGAGAGTGTGAAAACAGAAAAAATGGTGTGAATGAAAGAGCAAGTGAGGAGAATGTGAGACAAGAGAGAATGAAAAAGTCAAAAGGAATAAAAAAGTCGAAGACTGAAAGAGAGCAAGTTAAGATAATATTCTGGAACGTCGCAGGGTTAAAAAATAAAGACATGGAATTTTGGAAATTTTTAGAAAGGTTTGATATGATATGCCTCACAGAAACGTGGCTAAAAGAAGATGAGTGGGAAGTGTGGAAAGATAAATGACCAAAAGAGTGGAACTGGAGGTGTAGAGGAGCAGTGAAAGAAAAGAAGAAAGGGAGAGCGAAAGGAGGAATTATCGTGGGGGTGAAAAGGGAAATGGAAGAGGTAGAGATAGAGAGCGGGAAAAAAGAGTGGGGAATGAATACGGAAGTTAAAATAAGGGGAGAGAGATGGAACATATGGGTAATATATAATAGGGGAGGAAATAAAGTAACATTAAAACAGCTAAAAGAAGAGATAAAAGAAGATCAAGAAAAAATGCTGCTTATAGGGGGGATTTTAATGCAAGAATAGGAGAGAAAGGTGAGGTAGCGTGGGAAGAGGAGGAAAGAGGAAGAAAAAGTAAGGACAAGCTGGAAAATGAAGAAGGAAAACAACTCCTAAAACTAGTGGAAGACAGAGGATGGCTGATTTTAACCGGAAATAAAGAAGGAGATGAGGAAGGGAGGTGGACATACGAAGGAGGGGAGAACAAGAGTGTTATCGACTACGGTTTATCAAACGGAGAATCGTGGGAGAGGATTAAAAAATTCATGGTGAAAGACAGAGTAGAATCGGACCATCACCCAAAGTAATAATAGAAGAAGACAAAAGGGAAAAATTAACAGAGATAAGTTCAGGGTCGACGCAAGACTGGTCAGAGCACAGAATCAAAGAATTTAGAAAGAATATAGAAGGGATAAAATGGGAAAGAGAGGGAGTAGAAGAAGAAGGGCAAGAACTGAAAGAAAAAGTCGGGTCAGCAGTAATAAAAAGAAAGAAGAAAGAGAGTAAGAGAGTGGGATGGAAACCGTGGTGGGATGAAGAGTGTTGGGTAAATAAGAAAAACCTAGGAAAGATATTAAGAGAAAGAGAAAACCCGGGTGGAAGAGAAAGACTTAAAGTAGCCAGGAAAGAATACAAACAACTGATAAATAATAAAATAGAGGCATGTCAAGAAAAGGAAAAGAAAGAGATGAGTTATATAAAAACGGAAGGCCAGGAATGGAAATATGTAAATAGATTCAGAAAGAAAAGGGAAACAACAGGCAGAGAAATTAGAATGGAAGACTGGAGAAGACACTTCATGGGACTTCTCGAAGGAAAAGAAGAGGGAAGAAAGGTTGAGAAGGAAAAAAGAGAAGGTATACTTATTGCCAACGGCAAGAAGGAGGAAGGGATAACTAAATCAGAAATGAAGTATGGAAAGAGGGGGGAGGCAAAATAATTTCGAAGCTGGAGAAGATAATAATGAAAGTATGGGAAGGACAGGGATACCCAGAGGATTGGAAAGAGGGTGTAATTGTACCAATTAAAAAGAAAGGGTGCAATAAAAAAGCAGAGAATTACAGAGGAGTAACGTTAGGGTGTACAGCGAGCAAGGTGTACGCAGGAATTCTAAACGACAGAATAATAAAATAAGCGGATGAAAAAGGAAGCTGGAGTAAAACACAGTATGGGTTCAGAAAAGGGAAAGGGACAATAGATTGCATAAATATTTTAAAGCATATTATCGGAAGAAACATAATAAGAAAGAGAGGAAAAGTATACACGATGTTCATAGACCTGAAAGCGGCATTTGACAACGTGGATAGAGAGGAGTTATGGCGGTGCCTAGAAAAGAGAGGGATAAGTGGATCTTTGATAGATAAAATAAAAGAGGTGTATACGGAAACTAGGTGTAGGGAGAGAGTAGAAGATGAGGTGTCCGAAGTGTTCTGGACCGAAAAGGGATTAAGACAAGGATGCCCAATGAGCCCAACGCTCTTTAACCTATACATAGCGGATATTGCGGAAGAAATAAGCAAAGGACCCGGAGGAATAAGGGTAGGAAAAGAAAGGGTAATAAGCATAGAATATGCAGACGACGTGGTAATGCTGGCGGAAAAAGAAGAAGGGTTAAGCAGTATGATGAAAGTGCTAGAAAAATACCTAAAAGCGAAAAAATTGAACTTGAACGCCGAGAAGTCAAAAGTGATGGTGTTTAAAAAAGGAGGAGGAAAAGAGAAGAAAAATAAAAAAGACTGGAGGTGGAAAGAAGAGCGAATAGAAGAGGTGAAACAGTTCAAATATTTAGGATATGTTCTGCAAAGAAACAATAGTGACAAAGAACATATAAGAGAGAGAGTTAAAAAGGCGAACGTAATGATGAGATGGGTATGGGGATTCGGAGAGAGAAAGTTTAAGGAAGATTGGAGATGGAGATTTAAACTGTACGAAGCGGTAGTACAAAGTGTGTTAGGATACGGGATGGAGGTATGGGGATTCAGAGAATGGACGGAAGTAGAAGGGGTAGGCGAGAGATACTTGAGATGGCTATTGGGGGTATATTGGAATACCCCAGGGTACATAGTTAGAGAGGAATGGAAGAGAGATAAGTTTAGGATAGAAACGGGAAGAAGGGCACTAAAATATGAAACAAGAGTGGAAAGAGAACAAGGGATAAACGGCTTAGGTAAAGAATGCCTGAAAGAGCGAAGAAAGGATGAGGAAGGGAATTTTTGGGTAGAGGAAAGCTTAAATAGAAGAAATTACTTATGGAGATGCGGAATGAGTGAGGAAGCATGGATGAGGATAAAAGAGCAAATAGGAGTGGATGAAGGAATAAAATACATGAAAGAGCGAGACAGAGACGTACAAGGCCAGGAAAGGTACAATAGAATTGAGGCAGCAAAATATAATAGAGTTTATAAAAACATAAAAGCCATAAGTAAACCAAGGTACTTGGTGAAAGCTAAGGAAGAGCGATGCAAAAATAACTGGGTAAAGGTGATAGCAAGAGCGAGATGCGGGAATGTGGAACGATGCGGAAGATACTGGCTAGAAGGGACAAAGTGGAAATGTGTCTTATGTGAAAAAGAAGAAGAAAGCTGGCAACATTGGATGAAAGAATGCGAAGGAACGGAAAGATGGGAAAAGGAAATAGATGAGCTGCTAGGAGACGAGGGAAAAGGTTATGAATGGTTATGTATGCTAGAGGAAAGAATGAAAAAGAAGAAAGTGTGAGAGTGGAAAGTAGAGACAGAAAATGTAAATGCTAAGATAAAATTCGAGGCTGATGACATAGTAGCAGTATAGTAGCAGTGTAGTAGTATTAGTACTAGCAGTAAATGATAATGTATATGTAAATAAGTAGGAGTGATAAGCATGGGTATGAATGTAAATAAGCCGTAAGAAACGGAAGTCATTGTAATACCGTAAAGGTGATCAATAAATATCTATCTATCTATCTATATATCTATCTATCTAGTAAATAGAAACATATATATAAGGTAAGAAAGAAACCTAGGAACCGATAATCACATCAATGAATTTTGTCGAGAAAGCAAGTACGTTATATTTTTTACAGTTATGTCTGTGTTAGATTTCTGGGTTAATAAAAGTACACATATTTTATTGTAGCATTAACATTGTATCCAATAGACAATAAAAAAATGGCCAACACAGTTCCAAACGAAAGTATGTAAAACTCAAAAAAAAAAAAACAGAAGCTTTATTCTTGCCCAACATTTCGACCTTTATGTAGGTCCTCCTCAGGGGCATCTATTAAAAAATATAACAAAAATTACGATAATTAATTGGTTAAAACAGTTTCACTCCGTACTCTCTAAATTTCTTGGAGTGAAAATTTCGATCACGTTAGTAGTAGAGGTAGGACAGTCCCCACGAAGTTCCCGCCGCCGCCGCCGGGCATCGCCACAGTCGCGGCTCTGTCGCAGCATGCGAGGTGGTAGATTCGTGAACTAATTCGCAGACGGATTCGTGGACTAATTCGCGGATTGAGTCGCGGAATGACTCGCGGGCTGATTCGCGGATTGATTCGCATTTTTGATTTGCTGTTCAGTACGCGGGCTTAATTCAAGACTCTCTCATTGTCATCATCTCTCTCGCTCTCGCATACTCTTCGTTAGTTCCATCTAGCATCTATATTTCCCGTCGATTATCCATCGATCACTTATTCACCGTACATTTGTTTTCCCGAAACTTTCGAAAATGTATACAGGTCCAGACCAATCATTCCAATGTAGTATTGCCACGTGCAGACTGTATGTAGTAGACCTATGTCTTTTATTTGTCTGCGCCTTTTATGCATATCTTGTGAGCACATGTAACGATGTCCTCCAACGTTTCGTTGATTGCATCAAAGGGTATATCGCCCGATTTCCATCGTAGACCATGATAATTGTGCAATAACCAATTGTTTTACATTCAAAACATACTTTACAACATCACTGTCTGAAATATCCATAATGCACATTTTCTTCGGTATAAACCGATTAACGACAATATTCTACATTTCTTGTACCTAATATTGATTTGCTTGTCCCCTTCATTAATTGACGCATCATTCTCTCTCTCTCACACACTCTTCGCCACTTCCACATATGGCGTGGTGCCTCTAATTCATGGATATTCGTCGTACCTTTCTCTCTAGATCGTAGTATCTCTTCGTCAAATCCTATGAATCGGAAATCAAATCAGAGTGTAACAAAAACAGATAATTTTCACGGTCACTAGATCCCTCTCGGTATCATCCGATGTTCCTCTCGAGATTAGGATAGATGGTCGCATACGTGTTCATTTTGGATAGTTTGCGAGTTACGATACTCAGATGATGAAGAAGTTAAACGCAATATTAAATCGTTACAAGTATTAGCACCAGTATGATGGTCACCGCACTTTCACAATTGAATAAATCTTTTCTACGATATTCGATCTAATTGAAATGTGCATAGACGTATGAATACAAGTTTCGATTGGTTTATAATACAATTGAGCGTTCCAAAGATCCTTCAATTTTAAATAAAAAATGTTCAATAATCAACTTGACATCGTTTAAACAATTAATTTTTGTATGTATATTAAATCGCGATACACTGCAGTCTTAAATCAAATTATTAAAATCATTACATCTTAAAGTCAGTCAGTGCATAAATCTTACATGGTCTAAGTCATCTTATCTACACTACATCTTTCTTTCTGTAAATGCAAAACAAAACGAAAGACAACAAAGTATTTATCATTATGATAATAACAAATTCCTTCACATTAGAACCGTGTCCAATAGCCCACATAAGGTCGCCTTATTCGTAGTGAATTTAACTTTCGAACTGTCATCTTTAATTGTCGATCATTCTCTCTCTCTCTCTCTCTCTCTCTCTCTCACACACACATTAGCTACCAGTTTGTTGCATCTATACGAATACTCTTACATCAAATCGAGTCGTATGCACATTCTTGTGTTATAACATTCACACGACTATGGAATGAAATTCATTCTGAAAACCCAACAAGTACAAGCGTAAATGTATTTTAATACTAATGAATGGTATACCTCTTCATTCGAAATTTTATGTAGCGTAACCGGCATGACTATTTAATTCCGTTTACAATAATGATTTGGAGATTCAGACCGCACGAAACGTTGTTATATTTGACAGATTTTTGTTACTTCCACATTGTAATCTTAATTACTCTCTCTCTCTAGCGGTGAGTACACGCAGTCACGTTTTGTTGAGCTCCGCTAAATTTCTCTAAATTGCACTCTAAACCCCGTTTTGTGGGAGTTCAAATTTTGTACAGACGTTCCTGAGCAGACTCGGATCACGATCACTAATTGGGATATTTATCTCCGAGTCTACTTCAGGCGAGAAAAGTTAAAAAAGTCATTTTGGAATTAACCGTTGCTGCTTTTCCACCGAGACATCTGCGCACGCCCGAAACGTCATCGCCTACGTCACACTACGCAAAATGGCGCTGTCCACTAGCTGTCAGTGACTTCGACACTTTGTCGCATGACACCGATCACCGAGTGCTTGTCACCTTTGACTTCGCTTTCTTTCCACTGGCAGGTTGGTGAAATGTGAAGATGCGAGACCTGTGAATACCTATAATTGTTAAATTAATATTCATTATCCAAATGGTTTTCTGCCTGACATTTGCCTTGTAATCACGCATGCATTGTCGTGACTCGTGACTGATTAGTTCAATCACTCGTATTGTGATCATCTGCCTTATTTCTGAACTATACATTCAGCTGACGGCTTATCGGCGGCCCCTCTCTTCACGTGCTGCGCGGTGCACGAGACGCGTACGGTTCACGCGCCCCTTCCAAGCGGGTTTACCACACGCTTGTATAGCCTTCTCTCTCTAACGCACGTACGGCTATATTTCGGGCTCTTATTATCTCCTGCACGCTTCTCAAATGGAGAATTGCAATAAATGCAATGCCGAACTCGTTGGCGACGACAAAATAAAATGTGTTGTTTACGCACTTGCATTTCATGAAGATTGCAAACCTGAAAATGCGGCCACGACTGCATCGGGTGCATTTGTTTGTTGCCTTAATATACCTGCCGCTAAGAGCAAAAAAAGGAAGCTGAATTCAACTCTGCTCGCTCCGCCTCGTCTTCTCCGTTCCAATAGCGCTACTTCTGTAGAATCGGATACGTCCGATACGTGTGCGATACCTCCTGCGCTACAACTATATCTTGATAGACAAGAACAATTTAACGCGCAACAGAATGCGCGCTTTGAAGAAATTAATGGAAAGATGGATCGAATATTGAAGCTGGAGGAGCGAGTAGAACACATAGAAGTTAGTGTAAAATCGCTCCAAACTGATGTACAGTCCTTAAAGGCAGATCGAGCGACAATGGGCTATGACATTCGGAACTGCGATTTAATAATCACAGGGATTCCTCCGAAAGGCATGGAAGATTTGCGACAAATTTCACTAAAAATTGCCGATGTATTGAATGTGACGCTTCATATAGAAGACATTCTTTCTGCTTATCGGCTACAACGCACAAATGGCACCGACTCATCTGCTTCCATGCTTGCATCTTCGTCAACATCCCATAGGCACCCAGCAATATTGGTAAAACTCTCCAATCCCGACCTACGATTTGCCTTCATCAAAGGCATGAGAGCTAAGAAGATGCTATTTACCACCGACATTGATAACTCTTATGCGAAAAACCGCGTTTTTATCAATGAGCACTTACCATCTGCGACGCTTAACTTACTCAGGAAAGCACGTGCGTTAGTGAAGGACCATCCGCATAAGTATGTTTACACCTATCACGGCATTGTGCGAGGAAGATCTTCGAAGAATTAGCGATTGACGTTTGGCATGTGGCACTCTTAGTGTTCGAGAAAATAGTGAGACGGCTGCATCGACTTCCGGAAGCAACCAGGCTTTAATTAATTCAATAATTCCAGTAAACGCTAACTATATTAATCTAAAAGTATGTCATATTAATGTTCAATCTCTCGGCTCTGCTAATAAATTTTCTTTTTTTAAATCTTATTTCACCGAAAATTTTTATCATATTATTATTCTTTCTGAAACCTGGTTTAATACTAAAACTGTTGACTCCTATTTTTCTTTGCCTAACTATCACTTGATTCGCAATGACCGCAAGTATACGCTCGGTGGAGGTGTCGCTATGTATATTCATACCGCTCTAAATTATAAAATCTTAGAAAAATCTGAATGCTCTTCCGTTAACCCCCTCGAGTTTATGCTTGTTGAAGTCGGTCAAAGCGCCACTACGAACCTCAGAGTGCTACTTGCGGTTATCTATCGACCACCGAAGAAAGCTCTTCTCGAACTATTTGAATCTGTACTGCAAAAATATAGCTGTAATTATGATCGAATCATTATTATGGGTGATTTCAATGTTGACTTAAATCGGGCTAATTTTGAATCTACATATTTGCAGCAGTTATCGTAGCCAATGCTCTTCAAATCGTGCCGTATCAGCCTACTAATCATACGAACCGAACTGATACATGGATTGACCACTGCCTTGTCGATAGCCTTACAAATGTCCTAGGACATAGCCAAGCCAATCTACCTTTTATCTGTGGCCATGATCTGATAGATATCGAATGTAAGATTGGAACACCGAAAGCAAAGCCGATACAAATCACATGTAGAGACTATCGCTCGTTCGATGTATCGAGTTTGCATAGGGACCTGAGTAGCTATGATTGGAATATTTTTAATTCTGTTTCTCCACTGAATAACGTGAACTTACTCACCAATACGCTTAGTCATCGTCTATTGCAAACTTTTGATAAGCACGCCCCTAGGCACGCCTTTACACCGACTCACAAGCCTTCCCCTTGGATTTCACCTCAGCTACTTAGACTTAAATACGAGAGAAATAGCCTTTTATGTGCTTATCGCAGGACCAGGGACCCATCCTTAGGAATTAGACTCATTTCTGCTAATAAGGCTAATAAGCAGGCATGGGTATTAGCGAGGGCAAACTACTATCGAAACAAACTTACTACTATTCGGGATGCTAAGACCATGTGGAGGGAGTTGCGCAACCTTGATCTGGTGGCTTCCAATAAAGCTGTTAAACCGTTGTGTTGCACTTTGGATGAACTCAATTCCTTTCACACAGCTTCTGTTTCTCCTTACACTGATCTTTTCGACCTAAATTTCGATGAAGACTTTTATCACGGAGATTTTAACGATAGTAGATTTTTCTTCGCTAATGTCACCATCGAGGACGTAGCTGCTCGTTTGGCGGAAGCAAAGTCGGAGGCATGTGGCTCTGATTCGATACCTATTAGTTTTTACATCAAATCATTCCCTGTCATTGCCCCTCACATAGTTCATCTCTTTAATGAATCGCTTAATTTATCCATCTTTCCTGCTGACTGGAAAAAATCATTGATGATACCCATTAGCAAAATTACTAACCCTGTTTCTCCTGCTCATTACCGACTTATCGCTATTGTTCCTGCACTCTCTAAAATACTAGAACGTATTGTTTTCAATCAGGTACTTGGGTTCCTGAATAACAGTAATTGGTTTGATTCTCACCAATCGGGTTTCCGTAAAGACTACAGTACGCAAACAGCACTATTATATGTATCTGAATATTGCAGGCAAGCAATAGACAATCGCATGATAACTATTGTTATCCTCTTTGACTTTAGCCGTGCGTTCGATACTATTAGTCACAGGCTTTTGCTGCAGAAACTAAAAATGGCTAATTTATCGGATACCGCTATTCGGTGGTTTGCGTCTTACCTCTCGTGTCGATCTCAGGCTGTCACAGGGGTGGATGGCACTAGATCGTCGTGGCTTCCAGTGGGTGCTGGAGTGCCCCAAGGTTCTGTGTTAGGACCTTTGTTGTTTTCAGTATTTATTAACGATCTACCTGGGGTTCTCCATCATAGTGATCATATGATTTTCGCTGACGACACTCAAATTTTTCTTAAATGTCGTGTTTCAGAACTTGACATCGCCATTGCAAAGGTAACATCCGATATCACTCGCTTCTGTCAATGGGCGAATAGCAATGACCTCGTCCTTAACTTTGAAAAAACTAAGGCATTACTGGTCGGCAGTGCTTTTTATCTGAACACCTTTAATACTGATTCGATCACACCGATTGTTATTAATAATTCGGTCATACCGTGGGTTAAATTGGTGAGGAACTTGGGTCTCGTGGAAGTACCATCTTATACAAATGTCCAATAAAGTCTTCTCCACTCTACGTCAACTACGTAATAACCGTGCTCAACTACCAACTGATGTTAGGCAAACCCTTGTTTCCTCGTTGATTTTACCCTACTTCGATTACTGCTGCGCAGTTTACAACGACATCAATGTAACTCAAAAAATAAGGGTGGAACGAATGTTTAATGCGGGCATTCGTTTCATCTTCGATCTACGGCGCGATGAGCACATTACCCCTTATCGTAATAAGCTTGGCTGGCTCAACACTAAATCGCGTAGGTTATACTATATTGGAATCGTCACCTATAAGATTATTAAGACCCACGTACCCCACTATCTTTATGAACGTTATCAGTGGCGTGAAGAATCTACATCCAGGGCTCTTCGACCAGCTTCTATGCAAGAACTTCGAGTACCGACACATCGGCTAGAATCCTATTCCAACTCTTTTATTGTCACATCTACCCGGTTATGGAATGAACTGCCAGTCGAAATTCGCGCAAGTGAAAATGTGTATTCGTTTAAAGTAAAACTAAAAAAATGCCTATTAAGTCGGACTTCAGTGTAATTATTTTGTATTTTATATTTTAGTATTAGCATTATTAGTATTGGTATTAGTATTTTAGTATTTAACATTAGTATTTTAGTCCACTTTTACTTCTGGTATGCGTGTACCCTACCCTACGTTGTAATCCCTCGACTAATATTATTATATATCTATCTTATATCTACTTTGTTATAGAACTAGTATTAGTATAGAATTAGTATTGCGCTTTTATATGCATCTGTTAGTATGTCTTGTCATATTAAGCTTAGTTTTAGTATTAGTTATCTGTATGTATGCTCTATATTGGTTGGCCTAAGAGGTAATACCTCAAGCCATAATAAAGACAATCAATCAATCTCTCACACACACATTAGCTACCAGTTTGTTGCATCTATACGAATACTCTTACATCAAATCGAGTCGTATGCACATTCTTGTGTTATAACATTCACACGACTATGGAATGAAATTCATTCTGAAAACCCAACAAGTACAAGCGTAAATGTATTTTAATACTAACGAATGGTATACCTCTTGATTCGAAATTTTATGTAGCGTAACCGGCATGACTATTTAATTCCGTTTACAATAATGATTTGGAGATTCAGACCGCACGAAACGTTGTTATATTTGACAGATTTTTGTTACTTCCACATTGTAATCTTAATTAGTTAACTAAGTTATTCACGTACGAATACTATTGTTATATGTAGGTATTTTGTTAAATATATTGCCATAAGGAGAATGTCCTCCTATCCATCACACCTAGTGTAATACAAAAAGACACAAGTCATTATATCAATAAATCATTTTCATAGTAATAAATTAACCTTTAAAAACTTCTTATGTTTTCACATCATGCACTAAAATTTCATGTTATTATTATTATTAATATTGAATCGTTTATAGAACTGATGTTTTCATACGTTTGTAAGGTTCTAATAAATCGAGTAATAAAGTATTTTCGGTGTGAATTATAATGTGTATTATCCTAGATTGATAAATGCGAAATCTGTATTCGCGACCATCGATATTAAACAAAGATATGATTGGTATGTTATCAAAATAGGAATGCGAAGTGTTTCATATGTAAGACACATGTCGCTCCTGAATTAATCAAAAACTTCAAACATTTGGCAAGATGGCAAGAACAAGATCCAAAAATTGTTAATTTAATAAACAAATATAAAGAAGGAAATATGAATGCGCACTATGTATTAGTAAATAATATATTATTTATAAGAGAGAAGGAAACGGAAAAATGGAAGTTAGTTATCCCTTTTCAGTTAGCCAATGATTTGATAGAGTCGGTGCACGAAAAATTGGGACATCCTGGATCTTTTAAAACGTATATAAATATTTGAAGGAAATATATTATTGGCCAAAAATGCTTGACAGAATTAAAAATTCGGTTTTAACGTGCGATCATTGTCAGCGAGTAAAATATCTCACTGTATCAATGGAGGGAGAATATAATAGAATTTAGAGTCATTATCCAGGAGACTTAGTGTCGGTCGATTTTTATGGTCCACTACCCAGGTCGATTGGGGGTGTTCAATATATTTTTGTAGTTCAAGATTTGTTTACTAAGTATATCATGTTGTTTCCATTGAAAAAAATCACTAGCACTGCGGCATTAAATCGACTACTGAAAAATTATTTTGTTGAAATTGGAAGGCCCAAAAGGATTCTCTCTGATCATGGTAGCTAATTTTCTTCACCAAAATGGACTAAGGCGTCGGGTAAGGAGGATATTATTCCTCTTTTTTCCTCCATTCGACATACGCAGTCCAATCCAGTGGAGAGAATTATGAGAGAACTTGGACGCCTTTTACGAACCTTCTGTTCAGAAAAACATCAAAAATGGGCCAAATTTGTGCCTGAGATACAACAATTGTTGAACATCACGGTGCATTCCAGTACTGGATTTTCACCATTTGAGCTCCATTTTGGCAGAAAACATAAAGATGTTATAGACAAATTAATTACATTTCCATTATCAGAGGAGATAGAACCGGAATTGCAATTACGTTGCGCCGATGACAATATTCGTCGAGCTTTTGAAGGGCGTTGCCGTAGACAGGTGGGTAAAACACGCATAGAACTAAAAACGGGTGATTTAGTGTTGTTGCGAGTGTACATGTCTAATCCATTGAGGCATCAGACGCACAAACGTTTTAAACTTTATCAGGATCCTTATCGAATTGATAAACAGATTGGAAAAAATGCATTTCGTTTGGTAAATATTGATAATAATCATTCACAACGTATACATAATAGAATAAATCTGCGTAAATATTTTAGACGGGAACCTAGCGATAAAAATGACGAGGATGCTACAGTTTCAAGATGATATAAATTGATTGACTTTGATATTTATATTGCATCCATAGTATTCAATTGTTGAATAGAGGGATCATTGTAAGGTTCTGATAAATCGAGTAATAACGTACTTTTGGTATGAATTATAATGTGTATTGTCCTAGATTGATAAATGCGAAATCTGTAATCGCGACCATCGATATTAAACAAAGATATGATTGGTATGTTATCAAAATAGGAATGTGAAGTATTTTATATGTAAGACACATGTCGCTAGTATAGGTGATTTTGAGAAGGGGTAGTCGGGAGTACCTCTGAAGTAGGCTCCTACTAGTCGCTCTTTTCCATTTGTAATTCGCAACAAACAAGTCAGAAGAAAATTAGTTGGTGGGAATCAAAAGGTATGTTTTAAGTGCGCGTTCGCAGTTTTAATCTTTATAATAAATTTAATTTCTTATAAGGTTTATATGAATTTGTGTAACTTTTAAATTTTTATAAAGATAGCCGTTCATTCTTATTTGTTTCAGGGCGGGTCGCATTTATACCTACAATAATTTGTAAATTTGTTCACTAGCAATTTTAATGCATCTAATTTCTTCCGGTTGTTGTGATTCATATTAAAGATACCATTAAAAGTAGGATAAAATTGTTTTTTGGTGAAACATACGAAATCACGTTGAATAGCGACACGTGTAACGAATACCAAAAACAGTGTATGGGTTTCCTGTATAATTTTATAAAAGAATTAGTGAAATATAAAGAACTTGATTGTCTAAGAAAACCGATTTGGCCAATCATAGAAACGAACTTGTTATGAAAAAGGTTCTCAATCATCCTTTAAATGTGACGGTTTGTTTTCAAGAGTGCTGATTTAAAATGACAATTTGCTTGAGATCATTTCTGAAAATTTTAAGTTTGACGATGCACCATTTTCAACCGCCACGTAAATGGAATTGATGAAATGTACAAACTGCAGCCATTTTGGGAATCGGCTAACATCGTGGATTCATCCTCCAACGCCGGTAATTCCCGATGATATTCATTTGTAAGGCAACAGCGGCAGTGTATACTTTCATACGGAATCAACACATGACGTCACCAGGTTACACGGTTGGTGCTCTGTGATATAATAAATATTGGGTTTCTTTTTTTTTTATTGCTTTAAAAACATTAAGGGTCTTCAAACAGAAAGTTGTGATGTGTTATATATCATTTTTTTTTTATCAAAAATGATGAATATGTTAAATCTTTAAAATATTGTGACAATGACCCATGTGCGAAATTCGTAACGGCCCAGCCCTGGTCCAGTCCCGGCAACGGCGGTGCCGAGGCTCGGCTGCGACATTGGGCCAACACTGGCATGAGTCTTGGTGCGACACTACGGCCTAGACTCGGCAATCGGTCTTGGTCCAGTAATGGCTGCCAGCACTGTCACGGTATCGATAGACAGCATTGGCCCAGCATTAAAGCCAGTATTGGCGCTTGATCGTCGGCGATGGCACAGAGCCTATTGCAGCTAAATTTTAGAGGCATTATTGTATTTGCAACATCTCAGCAGCAGCACGATAAAAAAACAAAAACGTTGAAACGAATTTATTGTTATTGGAAGAAACCTGGAAGATGTATATACATCGATGGGTATATGCATATATGGGCAAATCTCTGGAACTTTTAAATTTCAGCCTCTCAATAAATTTTTTTTTTAAACTTCAAGCACAACATTGGCGTTGGGTATATGTATTCATATCTACATAAGAAGTAAAAATGTACGCTCGTGCATTCTTTTTCCTCAACGGCATTAAAACTTTGCGGTACTATGTCCAAAATATTGACCACCGGGATGAGCTTGAAATTTTGATTTTTTGAAAGGTTAATAATTAAATAACGCATTTCCGCCAAATTTTTTAAAAATATCACTTATGTGAGAGTTGAAGATGTATATAACATTGCATTTTAAGCAATATTTATTTAATATTTTGTTTTATAATTAAATAAACCAATAAAAATTATCATTTTTATTAAAAAAATAGGATTACAGGCAAATGCTTAATTGGATCGCCCTAAGATTGTGTATAATAGGGTTTCCGAGGTCGCCGATTATGAATCTGAGTTCAGATTTTGGAAATTCAAAATGGCGGATCCAAGATGGCGGTGAAAAATGAAGTTATTAGTAGATTTCGTTAAAATTGGATCTGCCACATTGAAATTTCAAAATCTGAGCTGAGATTCGTAATCATCAGCCCGAAAACGCCTGTATAGCAAATATATACAATAGCACATATGCTCATATACGAGTATATGCAGTTATATCAGGTCAAAATTCATATATGAGCATATATAATTATACATGGATTATATATAATTATATATGGATTATATATGAATCATATATGATGATATATGATCATATATGGTTCATATATGTCCATATATGGTTCATATATGATCCATATATGATTCATTTTTTCCCGGGTTTTCACTTATACATAGACTCGAAATGCATATTTTGTTTTACAATAGCTCTAATTTGAAACATAGTGCTTAAACAAGTATAATAAAGAATTGTTTTTCTTTAAACACATAAAGAACACCAAATTTTATCTGAATAAACATACTTTTAGTTTCTGACCACAATGTTACTAAGCTTACAGTGTTTAATTCATCGTTAAATTACGACTTTATAAATAGTTCTTTCAATAACTTTGAAAATATGTAAAATATAAGAATGCCGCGAACTTTACATACTTATATAAGGTATTTACTTACCAGCACACTGAACAACAACTTGATATTGGCGATATTTTGAATGTGCCACGAAAAATAGTCAATTTTCTGAAATTGGCACGTTTTTGGAATGTATGTTTACACTTGTATAACATCAACAGTTTAAGGCGCACACAAATGAGTAAAGTGTCAAACACTTTATTATTGTGTCCTTTAATAACCAAAAACAATAAATATTCGATTTCTAAGACGGCGCGGATAATAAATAAACAAGTTTAAATAAGTTTAGAATTTACGAAATTCAAGGGACGGGTACTGTAGGCTCACTCTATACAATTAAATGTGTGGCACATATAATTCATATGAATATATTGCTTTATGAGATGTTTGCCTCCATTTCGCGCTAAAAACACAAAGTTAACTCACGCGGCGCAAATACAATACTCATAAGAGTAAAAAAAAACATGCAAGGGACGCATGAAATTTCATTATTTTTTAATCTATAAATAATTATAGAGCGTCTCTGTAACGTCGGGCGACTTCGAAATTCATCAACCTTTTTATTTATGATATCTTGAAGTATAAAAAAAATATAGCATTTGTGTGAAAGCAATGACGTTCAAGTAGTGTCACAGGACTCCACAGTTTAAAAGTTCTAGAGATTTGCCCATATCCCTCCTTATTGACGAGTCTTTTGATGTTGTAAGCCCCTGGGCGGGGCCAAATTTGGAACTCCAACGAGTTGCATTAGTAAGTTCGTAAAACGTACTAGTTCCATCGTATTCCTGTAAATAAAAATCCCACAAAAAACACTTCTTGTAAAAAAACTCGCCAAGTTCTTATTCGTAAAACATAATTACCACAAAAAATGCTATCAGAATTAAATTATGTACAATTACAAGGCTATATTCTTATTCTACAAAAAGCAGTGAAATCATGTAATAAGACCAAGTTCTTTCTAATGAATAAAACTATCCATTAATGCAATATACAATAATTTGAAAACCAAATTTTGCGTACATTCAGAACACCACAAAATTGTTCAAGAAACTTCTTTGAAATCAAAGTAATTATTATCATTTGTTTAATGAAATTACCATTTAATGAAAAAATGTTATTAATGAATTTAATGAACTTTAAAAATCGATGCAATATCATCAATAATATACACATTGGCTCTTATTCCAAGCATTCCACAACTAGCTTGTGAAAAACTTGGCTGCCCTTTAAGTCAAGTCTTGGGAGTTAAGAAAAAAACGCCGTCGTTTAGTAATCTGTTTGTGGTGTTAAGTAATAAATGTATAATGTTATCCCAAATTACAAAACTATTTTTCTGAAAATGAAGTTCTTGCCATTTTCAATATGGTATCGTGTTTCTAGATAGCGCCATATTACCATTCGCCAAAAATGTATGCTAAATAGATGAAATTTCAGAAATGTACAGGAAGTAAAATAGCAATTATGATATTGTATTGCATTGACATGCAATATCTCGAATGGTAAACAAAGAATGGTTCATCTTACAAAGCTACGACATATGCCCCTCCGTTGACGGTCGGGTGCTACTATTACAGCCTCCAAGCCCAATGTTTTTACTTAATTTATTACGCTTTTTTCTCCTCATCTCATTATGCAATAATAAATACCCCATTTTTTGCATTAGTTTTGTTTACTAATAGAGTTATATAATACTAGATTTTTTGTCGTATCAAATATTGTAAAGATGTAAATTTTGTTGTGCATATGAATGTAAATGCTGTGACGATAAATTAACTGGAATACGTGCGTAACAAAATATAAGAAATTGCAAATAGTATAATAA
Organism: Trichopria drosophilae; assembly: GCA_030407085.1. Lineage (NCBI taxonomy): Eukaryota > Metazoa > Arthropoda > Insecta > Hymenoptera > Diapriidae > Trichopria > Trichopria drosophilae. The sequence continues at coordinate 113,011,171 of CM059582.1, read as the reverse complement.
TGTATTGACTAACAAACTAATGCATGTATTCTGAAAATTGCATGACACTACGAAATGGGGACCATTCTTCGGGGATCAAGATTCTCCGAAAAACTTGGCTAAAAGGGCAGCCAAGTTTTTGACAAGCCAGTTGTGGAATGCTTGGAATAAGAGCCAATGTGTATATTATTGATGATATTGCATCGATTTTTAAAGTTCATTAAATTCATTAATAACATTTTTTCATTAAATGGTAATTTCATTAAACAAATGATAATAATTACTTTGATTTCAAAGAAGTTTCTTGAACAATTTTGTGGTGTTCTGAATGTACGCAAAATTTGGTTTTCAAATCATTGTATATTGCATTAATGGATAGTTTTATTCATTAGAAAGAACTTGGTCTTATTACATGATTTCACTGCTTTTTGTAGAATAAGAATATAGCCTTATAATTGTACATAATTTAATTCTGATAGCATTTTTTGTGGTAATTATGTTTTACGAATAAGAACTTGGCGAGTTTTTTTACAAGAAGTGTTTTTTTGTGGGATTTCACTCATTTTTGCTAATATACAATAGTTGATGAAAAATGCCATGTGTAATATCGTATTTTTGAAAATGTAAACTTCATGTAAATTAAGAACGTATAAATCCTTAGAATTTCTTGGACATGTTTTGTTTCTTATAATGTTGCCGTTTACATGAATCCTAGATTTTTCATTGCGTAACATACTCGTGTAGTGCCCTTGTTTGCAGGTATCTCCAATACATATACAAATCCGAGTAGGTTATTTGACCTTGAAATTACCTCCAAGTGCGACCAAGTATTATAACTAATAGATAAAAAAACTATGGAGCGGAAGACCTGGACCTCCACATCAGTGATCCTTTTCACCAGGTGCTCTGAACATAGTTTTCGCGACTAAACTTTTAAGACCCGGCATATATATATATATATATAATAAATAATTCTAATATGTCATCATTCGCCGATTGTTTATAAGCATTTATTATAAGGAAAAACACAGGAAATTGAAACAATTTAGATTAATGGTCATAATGAGTTATTAGCAAATACTGTATCTATAAAAAAATGTCGAAAATCTTTAAGAAGCGGAATGAGTTGTTGGAAACCTCAAGTTTCGCAAGAAAAACGACAAGCAAATGCAGAACACTTATCTATAATGTTACCGAATAAAATGCGAAGGAGATGTGCTCAATGAAGCACTAAAATTAATGAATATAGAATACAATGTATGTGCAAAGTTTTCAATTTTCCGTTGTACTTGACATTTAAAAAAAACTGTTTTATTGCATATCATAAATAAATAAATCTTAGTATTATTATTAAATATTAAAAAATTTTGTTAAAAATTGTTAAAATTTAAAAATTTAAAAACTAAAAAACTAAAAAAAATCAAAAAGGGGCTGAGGAACTTCTACGTAGCGTCTTGGATGCTCTGCAAGCTTCTATGAAGTAACGTATCCCAGCCCTTAGCCTCTTTTCCAATGTGTAATCCGAAATAAATATTTCATAAATTTTGTCTAGAGTTACATTTAAAATTTTTGCCGCCATTTTGAATTTTGCAAATCTAACCTCGGATTCGTAATCAGCGACCCCGAAAACACTCGAGTATCAAATTTCCTCCAAATACAGTTATATTTAAAATTTTTATCCGCCATTTCAGATCAGCCATTTTGAATTTCAAAAAACTAACCCCGTTTTCGTCAGCGATACCAAAAATCTCTATGAAAAAATGTTCAGAAAAAAATAATGGGAGGTTTTCTTAAAACTGCATTTATTCGAGAAAAAACTCATATTTTTAACTTGTTTTGTTAATAACAATTATATTATTAGCAAAAAGGAGAAACAATTTTTTTACTGATTATTAGGGTCTATATAAATAACAGAAAAAGATTTGATCAAAATTTCACGAGAAAAACAGCAAAATCTTTGTAAATGTAAGTGGGACGATGTCTGTCCCACTGAGACGCGTAGGGTTAATAAAGAAACTATCTAACAATACACATATCTATTGCACTCGATTGTTGATACGTACCCATGGTTCCCATGGCAGGTCATGTTTAGCACGAAATAGTCCTCCTCGTTAGATTCGGTGTTCTTTACCATAAGAAACTATTGAAGGGTAGCTGGGAACAGCTTAGCGAACTTGGTGTTTTGACAGCACTTCTACGTAATCCTTGCTGGAAAAAAATTGAATTTTTGATGGTCCTGAAAAATTACTGAAACGTAAGTATCATTTGTCAAATGTAATGTTCAGTGATCTTTGGAGTATGTTTTTTAATTTAGAATCTCTGTACTTGACTTACGGAAGAAAGGAAATAGAAAACTGATTAGAAGAAACTGTGAGCAATTGTACTAAGAATTTAAATCTTTTATCCTAATATGATATATTGCTATTATTTCCAGCTCCCAAGTTCTTCCAGTTTTATCTATTTGTACTTTTTGTAGCAATCCCTGTCATGGGAATCCTGGCAATTCGACTGCAGAAGATAAATATATTAGGATACACTTTTATTATGAATAGTTGCGTATCATAACGTTATCGCAAGTGCACTTCGTGCTTGAAATGACAGAAAATATTTTTAAAAATGCAAATAGACAAAGATGGAAGAACTTCGGAGCTTGAAATGACAGCAGAATATATCATTACGTAAAAAGCCTTAAATTCTTAATACGATAATTAGAAGTAACACAAGCTTCTAATAGTTTTTTTCCTTTCTCGTATAAGTCAATTACGGAGATTCCTTTCTAACTGAAAAAATGTACTCCCAAGATCACTGGAAGATTACATTTCAAAAATGTTTACTTACGTTTCAATAAATTTACAGAAGCTACAAAATGTCTACTTTTTCAACAGCCAGGATTTCAGAAAACCGATGTCAACACACTAATCTCGTCAAGGTATTCTCAGCTACACTTCAATAGTTATTCGTGGTGAAGGGCATTGAAGGCAACAAGAGGGACTGTTTCGTATCTAAATTGTTTCATATCATCGACAATCGACTGTAACAATCAAGTATAGTATTAGATACTTTCTTTATTAACTATCATATATCGCAAATACATTTCTAGTGCATTTCACACTCAAAATGCCAAGAAATGCTTAAAAATGTGTACACATAGAAGCTGAACGAACAATGATACTAATGATTTTGGAAGTGTAGTTTATAATTTACAAAAGAATCTTCGTAGTTGATTGCTGCAAAGGAATTGAAAACGATTATAAAAAAGTGTAAACAACGGTATTAAGAATTTAAATAATTTGGTGTAATGTCATGTATCATGTACAGAGAGCAGAAAATACTAGCGGTTTGTTTTTCCGGCACAACTGGCTTATGTCTAATAATGTTTTGTTTTCATAGACAAGTAGTTCGTCTCTACGCATCAATGAGTCGTCATCCGACAGGAGTGGTTAATGTCTTAATATGACTGACTCGTGTCGGAGGACAACTGGCTAATATTGGAAGACAACTCACTAATGTATAGAGACAAACTACTTGTCTACTTAGCTACTTGTATTTAAAAACAAAATATATTATTAGACACAAGCAAGTTGTGTCGGAAAGACAAACCATTAGTATTTGCTGCTCTCTGTACATGATACATGACATTACGACAAATTATTTAAATTCTTAATACCGTTGTTTACACTTTTTATAATCTTTTTCAATTTCTTTTCAGCAATCAACTACAAAGATTCTTTTGTAAATTATAAAGTTCACTTACGTTTTTGTAGAGATTCTGAAGCTACAAATTTTTATTTTTTCACTGGCACGGATATTATCAAGCCACAGACCGCTGTCAAAATTCCAAGCAGCTTCTCCAACCCACTTTTCAGACGGATCTCTATTGTGTCATCTCACAGTAACGTCAATATAGTTTTTTCACAAAGGTGACTTGTTCTTCAATTCCACAAACGTCAAAACTTCAATGCTATTCGTACTGAACGTAAAGCGCCGCCGCCGATCAGCTGAGCGCAGGCCGCCATATTGCGAGATATGTTTCAGTCCGGTCGCGAAGTCTCGTCGCTTGTCCTTGTTGCACTTATTTTGAACGACATCATTCTATCTCTATGTCCTCACGTTCGCTAACGGAGCTATCAATCCTTGTCGCACTCATGCTAAACAGCATCTATCTGTCTCTATGTCCCCTAAGTAAATACTTAGCACACGGTGCACGAATGTTCTTACCTTGCACACGGAAAACAGTGTGCTAAGTGAGTACTTAGCGCACGGAGTTAAAAAAAATGATTATTTTATTTTATTTTATATACACAAACACACTTCAAAACACAAAAACCGAGACGTCAAGCTCTCAACCCCGTGACTTATTGCAATCGCGATCATGACTCATGAAAACGACAGTTTTAGGTTTTACGTACACGCTATAGTGTATGCCATATCGGCCCAATGCGAATCAATGAATGCAATATAAAAATTAATGATATCTCGCGATCTACCGAACCGATTTTGATCGGATTTGACTGAAATGAAAGACAAAAAATACCTACAGCATATTAGATATAGCATAAATTCGGAAATGCTACTCTGAAAAATACCGAAGCGAAAGGTACATGGAGCGCTCTCGAAATAAGTCGATGTTCGCTGTAAAGGAGTAGCGGTCGCCGCGCGCTAAGAACTTGGCGCGACGAGCGACCGCTCCTCTTGATATTAATTTCTAATTCGTCGTTTATCACGAGTTAGTTCTTGGTCGGAGGGAAAGTCCCCCGACACCAAAAGAGGTAAAAGTGGTGAGATCGCCCTCCGGCCGGAGGTGCCGCGTTGGTGCCCACACTTCAAGGAACGCGGACGTTACTTCATATGCGGTTCGGCGACGCGTTCCTAGCGGCTACGGCCGGAACTTAACTGCTGGGTTTCCCTGGGGATTCGAACGTCACCGCTGGCTATGGGCCGAGTCTCCAGAGATCGGAGGGCTTGTACACGGAGAGAACTGTGCAAGTATGTAACTGTAGGGAATTCTTCGCCACTGTACTAAGATTTCGGGGCTGCTTCTGCACCTTGTGCCGCGAGATATCAATATAAGAAAGTCAGAGTCTCAGACTGTGAAAACGCTCACGGATGAGACAGCAAAACTACGATGCTTTCTTCGAGGCTTGCTCCCACTTAAGTTATACTTTTTAGACTAGATATGCTCTCCCGGACTTTTTTGTAGGAAATTTCCTCCTCTACCAAAAAGGTTTAGTAAATTTTTGCTCTATCTTGCATCGTTTTCGATACGGTCGATATTCGATCAGCAATATTCTGTTTGAAATAAATTTGCTAGGCTTGGACCGATGTTCGGTCCCGAATGTTTCCATCGCTGGGCCGAGATTTGGCACTATCACTTTGCCAGACATGGTCCGATACTCGGGCGAAATATTAGGCCGACGCTGGGACGACGATCGGGAGAAATGCCTATGAGATCAATTTGCCAGGCCTGGCCCGATGCATTGGCCAGTTTTCAGCCGAAGTTTGGCAATTTGTTATAGCCAGTATCGGCTACCAATGCTGGCCCGATTCTGGCACAGTGATCTTGCCGACGTTGGGCCAGCATCGGCAGCCGAAAGTCGGCTGCCAACGCTGGGCCAATACCGGGCCGTATGGTCCGCATCGGCATATCGCACATGGGGATATATGGTATGATTCTCTAAAAATTTAATTAATGTTTGGATATAGAAATTGCTGGTATTACTCAAATAAATGTAAATCACTATTTTATAGTGAATTCCCTATTTTTATGTTGTTAAATAGTAGATTCACCATTCGCTTTTATTTTTACATTTGGATACCCAGTTTTTATATGATAAACAAAATAAATATATTATTATAAATTAATGAAATATGCATCGAAATATTACACGTTATCACTTAAAAAGATTGCTACCGTATATGAAATATAAGACTAAACAACAATTCAACATGAAGACATGCATAGATTAATTTTATTTAAATGTGCGCATGTGATTCCGTAAAACATTAGTCATTTTGAAAGGAAAAGTGAAAAATTCTCAATGACCTGTCTGTAAACCTTCTATCTTACTTCATGTTTCTTTTCGACAGTCCAAACACGTCGGTACACAAACACACTTTCAATAATTATTGAATATTTTCTTATATAAAAGAGTAAATATTCAACAATTTTTTCGTAGATAATGAAACAATTTAATATATACGATCATTATACAATTTTACTAAAACAAGTTTAATTGCGGTGTTTTAGAAATGTTGGTGACAAAAGTATGAATATGCAATTAAATGAATAATTTAACACGCGTATCTCTATCATTACGTTCAATTGTATAATTTTTTAATATTATAACACGTACATATTGACAATATTTTCAGACTGCACGTCAGACTTTTCATTATCACGTTTAGAATAAAATATGCCTCAAAATTGACTCTTGCTCGTCATTAATTATAGGCATCCAGTACATCGGAGCTTTGAAACACCTTTACAATACGTTGTATATTTTCTTAAATCTGAATGCATTCACGTTACTGATGACAATAATGCTTCTTTAGTTTCATCTTGACCAAAGGTGACAAATTGAGATCAGTACCATTAATTGCCAGTGTCTGAATATTCTTACCCACACCTATCAAGGAGTTCCGTTAATTATAGGCAAAAGCATTCACAGTTATTAATATGATTCTTTATAAGTCATAAGTTTGCTGTCGACTTTATTCATAATAAACATATTATTTAATGTAGATCGGTAAGTATCTAATTCCTTATCTTACATTTCATTCCTCACAATATTAAATATGTACCCTTCAAAATATCGTGTTTTATTTTTTCTTATTGCATCTTGCAATATATCTGCTCGCACTCTCTATATTGCATTTATATTTTAAAGTTAAATTGTACCTACTCTGGATATTAACGAACACCTTACTAATAATTAAGACTGATAATCAAAGGACATAATTTCGCATACATTGCTTATTTGAGCATCCACCTTATACCCGCACTAACATTCTACCTTATTCTAAAGTAATATAGAAGCTTTACAGACAGGTCATCGAGAATTTTTCACTTTTCCTTTCAAAATGATTAATGTTTTACGGAATCACATGCGCACATTTAAATAAAATTAATCTATGCATGTCTTCATGTTGAATTATTGTTTAGTCTTATATTTCATATACGGTAGCAATCTTTTTAAGTGGTAACGTATGTAAACATCAGTTCTATAAACGGTTCAATATTAATAATTCAATATGGCAATATATTTAACAAAATACCTACATATAACAATAGTATTCGTACGTGAATAACTTAGTTTACTAATAAAGATTACAATGTGGAAGTAACAAAAATCTGTCAAATATAACAACGTTTCGTGCGGTCTGAATCTCCAAATCATTATTGTAAACGGAATTAAATAGTTATGTCGGTTACGCTACATAAAATTTCGAATCAAGAGGTATACCATCCGTTAGTATTAAAATACATTTACGCTTGTACTTGTTGGGTTTTCAGAATGAATTTCATTCCATAGTCGTGTGAATGTTATAACACAAGAATGTGCATACGACTCGATTTGATGTAAGAGTATTCGTATAGATGCAACAAATTGGTAGCTAATGTGAGAGAGAGTGAGAGAGAGAGAGAGAGAGAGAGAGAGAGAAAGAGAGAATGATCGACAATTAAAGATGACAGTTCGAAAGTTAAATTCACTACGAATAAGGCGACCTTATGTGGGCTATTGGACACGGTTCTAATGTGAAGGAATTTGTTATTATCATAATGATAAATACTTTGTTGTCTTTCGTTTTGTTTTGCATTTACAGAAAGAAAGATGTAGTGCAGATAAGATGACTTAGACCATGTAAGATTTATGCACGGACTGACTTTAAGATGTATTGATTTTAATTATTTGATTTAAGACTGCAGTATATCGCGATTTAATTTACATACAAAAATTAATTGTTTAAACGATGATGTCAACTTAATGATTGAACATTTTTTATTTAAAATTTACAGATATTTGGCACGCTCAATCGTATTATAAATGGATCGAAACTTGTATTCATACGTCTATGTACATTTCAACGAGATCGAATATCGTTGAAAAGATTTCTTCAATTGCAAAAGTGTGGTGACCATCATACTGGTGCTAGTACTTAAAACGGTTTAATATTGCGTTTAACTTCTTCTTCATCATCTGAGTATCGTAACTCGCAAACTATCGAAAATGAACACGTATGGGACATCTATCCTAATCTCGAGAGGAACATCGGATGATACCGAGAGGGATCTAGTGACCGTGGAAATTATCTGTTTTTGTTTAACTCTGATTTGATTTCCGATTCATAGGATTTCACGAAGAGATACTACGATCTAGAGAGAAAGGTACGACGAATATCCATGAATTAGAGGCACCACGCCATATGTGGAAGTGGCAAAGAGTTTGTGAGAGAGAGAATGATGCGTCAATTAATGAAGGGGACAAGCAAATCAATATTAGGCACTAGTAATGTAGAATATTGTCGACGTGCAAGGATTCCCCGGAACTGGTAATCGGTTTATACCGAAGAAAATGTGCATTATGGATATTTCCGACATTGATGTTGTAATGTACATTTTGAATGTAAAACAATTGGTTATTGCACAATTATCATGGTCTACGATGAAAATCGGGCGATATACCCTTTGATGCAATCAACGAAACGTTGGAGGAAATCGTTACATGTGCTCACCACAAGATATACATAAAAGGTGCAAACAAATAAAAGATATAGGTTGTAGGAAATTTTAGATGCTGACAATGTTGTCGACATAGACATATTACCCTGTCCATCTCTACCGAAACTCATAGGACAACAACAACGTCGATTGTCAATAAATTGCGAAAATCATACATTTAACGGAAAGTGTGCTAAACAAAATATTAAAATGCTTTAAAATTGGATACTCTAAAATCTTCAAAACTAGCCTGCATCTCTTCAAAGGTCAATGAGAATTTATTATGAAGTGAAACGTCTTGCATTAATGGAAACAAAAGACATCGAGTCTACCTATAGATTTCATATCAACGTTTGCAGAACGTGAAATTGAAGAAGTATGGTCATGCTTACCACTCACAATGCTAATGCATCCAGATTTACGTGAATATCGTCAATAAACGATTTGAAACGAGTGATGATACCGCAGATAGACAACTGCCGATGATTAAAGACTGTGCAAAGTGTCAATTTCAGAGGGATGTACAGTAATGGCAATGTAGGTATTTTAAGAATAAGAAATTTCGGGTCCTCGCGATTGCTTTCGCTTTGCAGTAGATGCGTGGTAATATTTAACAATTTCACTTTCATATTCTTTTACATGGCAATATTATTATTAGTTTATTTATGCATTGACTCATATTCAATTTTAATCGCTCCATAACCACTCATATCAGCAAGTATATCATCGTAGTCTACGATGAATCCATGCATTTCAGATGTACCCGGATATTTAATTCTGCGATACACAGATTCTGCAATCTCTTCAAACATATCAAAAGATGGCAGCATGATCACTTCCTTTAACTGTTTACTTAAAAGACACTAAACTGTGCATAAAGATAGAAAGAAACTGTTGAATCTTACACGCTTCTCTTAAATTTTTACATCGTCATTTCGATCCTATTATTCTCAGAAATTTTAAAGGTGTGAAATATTAAATGAAGGTTAATTAATTACATTGAAAGCAAGTCGATACTTGTGTGTGTTCGTCACTTATGGGAAATCAGATTCATTGTTACCGTATAGTAAAGTCTACGGATAATTAACAGGTCGAAACCTGTATGGCAATATTTAAGATGTGGTATATTGTACACATATTAAAAGATGGTCAGGAACCTGAATAATTACATTACCCACGTGTCCAAACTCGTATAGCTATGATTCGAACGTCATGAAAACACGTAAATATCGTGAATAGATAAATGCATAGGGAATAAGCGTGTCATCCTCTCTCTTTCTAATTACTGATAGCTTCTTCTATCAGTTCAACACTGAAAAAAAATGTTCACCGGTTTTCATGGTGCACATATGCATCACTACTGTACAGAGACTAATCGCGGCATTTGTTTGGCGCTGGTTTCGTCTTTTTTGATGACGGTACCTGTATATTGTAGGCACAGAACGTAGGTAGCTACCAAATATTGTGAAGTAATGAATACAATGTATGCCGGTAACCAAAATACATATATTCTAGGCACTAAACTTTTAATGGCTTCTAGGAATTAATAGTTTCAGATACAATCACAGAAGGTGATGCTGCTTGCATGATTATTCTGAGGTAAATTTGTTACGTCACTGATTTTGATCATGAAAAATGTTCTCCGTGTATATTATACGTTTTAATACACACTATTCGGATTATGTGAGATTTATTACTATTTAAATGTCATTATTGTAAATTATTTATTTTACCTTTGTTAACGAAGGAGTGTGTTGGCCTACGGGTGACCCACCAGGGCATTCCTATAGATAAAATACAGAACTGAGGTCACCTCCTTTCTATTATGGCGGAGGTTGCCTAAAAATTTGGAAAAGAGAAAATTCGTTACTTGGTATATCTTTTGATGAAATTGCGCAATGACTTTAAACGCGTCTGAACCTGTATACATGGAAAAATATACGGTGAAAATGATCGGCGGGTAATCGGCGATGACGATGACCGTAAAAATGCTATAATGCTGAAGCTAATGGATCTAACAAAGAGTACGAGAGAGCGAGAGAGATGGTGGTAGAACGCAGGAGGAAAAGGTCATTGTTACAATTTTACGTTCACTTTCACAATACGGTTCCTAGCCTATGATGTATTTCCACATAGGCATCGAAAAGCAACTATGATGTAGCAATAGCTGACCTTTAATGAAGGCGACTTTTGCCATTTTTTTCTTCGACATTCCTCACATGACAATACGAATGTGTAACAGCTAGTACTTTTCAATATTTATGATCTAATTTGTTAAGATCACGCATTAGAAAGAGACCGTTTGCAATGACCATCTAAAGTCAGGACATTTTTATAACAATATTAGGGGGTCGGCGCTAGGTCTTTTGAACGCGTTGAGACTTGCTTAGCGGCTTTTCTACGTTAATTTCAAAATGGTCTTGGGTTAAGGGACTCGACGGTTTTGTCTCTATTGGAGATCATTGAGATACGCTAATTAATATGTGAGAAGCTGTAATCCTCTGTACCGTTATGCAATGAATAATTGTCTCCAACGATATCTTCACCCCATTGGGAATGTGAGGTTTGGCCCTTAAGAATGAATGGATTTTCTCAATCTTTTCGATGGATTCTTGAATGAAGTTGGAAAATCGATCCTCAGTAGCGTCTTCTTCAAGAGTGCTGTAAACCCTCTTCAAGGCCTCAAAAATCTTTTTGACATGTACCATATTGATGTAGAAATATAATATTTGAAATAGAGGTGCTTACGTGCTGTCAAACATAGACACAGAAACGCGACATTCCTTTGAAACGATGTCTGGATTTATATACAATTTCGAGAGTTTCGAGAAAACAAATGTACGGTGAATAAGTGATCGACGGATAATCGACGACCGTGAAAACGGTATACTGCTAATGTTAATGGATCTAAGAAAGAGTATGCGAGAGCGAGAGAGATAATAGTAGAAAGCACGAGGAAATGCTCATTTTACTTTCGAAGGCGACTTTTAAAATTTGTTTTTCGACACGTGGCAATACTACATTGGAATGATTGGTCTGGACCTGTATACATTTTCGAAAGTTTCAGGAAAACAAATGTACGGTGAATAAGTGATCGGTGGATAATCGACGGGAAATATAGATGCTAGATGGAACTAACAAAGAGTATGCGAGAGCGAGAGAGATGGTAGTAGGACGCGCGAGGAAAAGGTCATTTTACTTTCACTCTCAATGCGGTTCCTAGCGTATGATGTATTTCCATAAGCTACTATAATGTAGCAATATCTGACCTTTAATGAAGGCGACTTTTGAAATTTGATTTTCGACACATTGCAATACTAATGTGTAACGGTCAACACTTTTCAATCTCTCTGATTGAATTTTGTAAGATCACGCATTAGAAAGATGTTGTTTTCAATGATAATGCAAAAACATTTTATTAATAACAATATCTAATGGAATATGAAAAGTGAATTCAAACTTACAACATGGCAAGCGAGAGGCCAACGCCCTGATTACAGGTTTTTAAAATTTGTGTGGGATTTAAAAAGTAGATCCTCGATGTATGAGATTGCGCTAGACATCTTCAAACTGGTATTTAGGCTAATGAAAATCTACGCTTTCAATTCATCCAAAAAGATATGTAACATCTGAATTACGTCGGTAACGGTGTGCCATATTGAAAGAGAGGTTTCCCAACAGGGCACATTTAAAAGATCGAAAGATATATGCATAACGCTACAGCATTAATCTTCGAAAACTCAATGGGACCGTCCACGAAGTCCTTGCGTCATCTTAATGACCTCATTAGTGACGGTCAGATTTCCCAACGAGAGAGTCTTGAACTAAGCCCGCATACTAAACAGCAAATCAAAAATGCGAATCAATCCGCGAATCGGCCCGCGAGTCAGCCCGCGACTCAGTCCGTGAATTAGTCCACGAATTAGTCTGCGAATTAGTTCACGAATCTACCACCTCGCATGCTGCGACAGCGCTGCGACTGTGGCGACGCCTGGTGGCGGCAACGGGAACTTCGTGGGGACTGTCCTACCTCTACTACTCACGTTTAGAGTGACTTTTCGTACTCCATTTTGTCGAATAAATATGTTTCACTCTAAAAAGAGTGAAATTTCACCCCACTAGAATTGACATGCAATTGCTAAAAGTACCTACTGAAAAATGTTACTATTGAATGGAAATCCTCACTGGTTTAGGAATGGGAATTACAGATTATACATGGATTTTCTGTTTTTATTTATGAGATTTTAGGTTTTATCTCATTTAATTTATTTATTTCGTATTAATATTTTGTACTATTAAAAAAACACAACAGCATGTCACTATTAATCTATAATACAGTGCTTATACATTTTAAACTCATTTCATGATAAATGAAAATTATAATGAAAAACGTATAACGAAACGTAAATTGCGTAATAAACATTTATATTATTTCAAATAAGTATCTATCTTATCGAAAATCTGATATTTTTTCACTCGGAAATTGCAGTTTAATTAAATTCTAATATCACAATTCTTCATAATATATCACTTTTTTGCAGAACAAAATATTTTTTTTTATTGTATCGTTCAATGAACATAAGTATAGCCGATCAAAACATACACATACAATTATTTTATGAATAGTCTTCCATATCCGAATTAATATTCATTAATGTGACATTTAATGATCACAACATACTTTCATTGTATCGATCTGCATTATGCATCCGATTAAAAAGTTATAAAAATTGTTAAAATCTGGTGCGAAATTAACTTCAAATACATAATGTGATTTTATGAGAGTATCAATCGCCCTCATACTGCAATCACCTAATAAGATGAGATGTCGATCTATTCTTAAGAAAAACTGTCCTTGTCCCAAATCATCTATTGTATATATCAGTAGGGGTTGAATGTTGGATTTTTCCGTAATTTCAGACGGGACTAATTCATCTCCCGGCTGTAATAAAGTACGAAGAAAAATGTAAAGGTATAATTAATTATAACTATTAATTTATATTTGTTGAAAATACTGTTAAACATTGCAAAATACATACGTTTACAAACCGGATGAGATTCACATTAGGAATTATTTTCGTTGAAAAAGGAGTCTCATTCGTCTTTCTGAGATCAGCTTTATTCTTTTTTATATCTATAAAGATTATAGAAATTAACGAATGAGTCTTAAGGGGGAAAACCACTGTAGAATTTTCAAAAAGTAAATAAAATTTTTGTTCGCTTAAAAGGTCCGTAAGGGTCTTAAAAATAAGATACAACATTGTTTATAACGTGGAAAATTTTTAAAGTGCCTGAATTTCAATCCTGACTGAGGCCACCTGGGATGCTTATTCTTGCTCGGCTAATACAGTATTATACTTACCTGTTGCATGTAAGAGATCATAGATGAGTATATGAGGAATTGAGCAGTGATGATCTTCTCACTCGATGCATCGGTGGCTACACACAAATTAGCAACGAGTCTTTCAACGCAACAGTGTGGGCAATAGCTCCTAAATCAATGTCTAGTGGCAAGACAATTCTGGATATTGCCACACATATTGCTATTTGTGTATACAATGGCGGATTGATCCCGATTATGGAAATTATGCAGACATTGGGAATCAAGATCGGACGAAATTGCTACAATTTCTGCACCGAAGCCGACGAACGCCGCGTAACACTGGCTGAAATGAAACTGACTGACGCAGCAAAATTGGCTAGGCAGACGACAAAATCGACCAGAAAGACGATCAAGACCTTATCAATATGGAAGGCCAATTATATGGAGCAGGCATCGCAGATTAAAGGTATACAACACATTTCTATGATATTTAGTAAGAAAAACTTTAAATGCGTTTTTCTCAAAACTAGTTTTTTCGGCACGGCCGGAAACATAACTCGCTCAATTCATTATCGATTGACTTGAAATTTTCATAGTATCTTTTAAACATGATTATCTAGAGAATGATGGAAGGAATTTTTTTTTAGTTGCATATTTCATTTGTTATAAACAATTTAGTGGCGATATTTTGGCGCTAAAAACGACGATTTTTTAAAAGGTCCACCATTTATTTAAAAAGTGATATAAAAACAATCCTTCCATCTTTCTCGAGCTTTTAGTATGTAAAATAAAAAAAAAATTTAATTTTTGTTGCAGATTTAAAATTGGAGGAAAAACGTTTCCGGCCGCGCGGCTCTACAATTATAGCGTGCTTTACTGAACGAACCACCTGTACAGCCGCCATTTTGTTTCAGATCGCCACCAAAAAAAATTCTATACAGCCTTCGATATGTACTTAATAAAGTCCCCTAAATAGAATTTCCTTTCTTTCGTTGTTAACTCTAAAAAAAATCTTGAAATTAGGTTACTTTTCGACGCTCTAGAGTGGTGTTCCCCCTTAATAGAAAAATAAAAATTACATTAGATTTCCGTTTTAGATCATTTGGAGTCGGTAACAATTCTGGCAAAATCATGATCGCTTTTAAATCATCTAGAAAAGTTGTAAAAGTTTTTAAAATCGTTGTAAATATATTTGAAAATTGTAAATGTATGTATAAAAATCGTATAATGTCTTATTATACAGGGTGGCCCATTTATCTGAAGACATCGAAATATCTCGAGAACTATGCACAGAATCAAAAAAGTTGTCGGATGAAAGTTGTTCGACACGAAGGGGGGCATCCAGTGATAATTAAATTTACCCCCTCCCCAATCCCCTGGGGGTGGAGTGGGGGCAAAAACAATAAAACTTAAATAGGAACCCCCAGTTTTTATTGCAGATTTGGATTCTCCGGAAAAAAGTACACCAATTTGACCTAGGAGCTATTGCATTTTGGTTCACAGGTGGCGCTGTAATCGATAAAAATCCAAATTTATCTGAAGACATTGAAATACCTCGAGAACTATGTACAGAATCAAAAAAGTTGTCGGATGAAAGTTGTTCGACACGAAGGGGGGCATCCAGGGGGCAAATAGGGACAATTTGATCCCTTTATGAAAATTTAATATTAAAAATTCTAATATTAAAATTTTTAATATTAGAATTTAGTAATATCAATTGCGAAAATTGTTATTCTGAATATGAAATTTTAATAATGTCCAATCGAAAAATTAAGATTATGAATAATTGATATTCTTCATATGAAGAATAATATTAAAAATCAAAACTGATTACATAAAAATTGTGCATACAATATGGAAGCAATTTTATAAATAAGATTTCTACCTTCAATAAAATTACATTTTAGGTTTTAAATTTATTATTTAATAAACAAAAAGAGGACATCACGCAATCCATTAAAAAACGCGTCATGTCCCTTCACTCAGCTCATTCATTCTCTCTCTGTATGTTTTTTCCGAAATGAGAATAAATAAGCTGAGCATTGACGGTCAAACCAGCTTCTATTAAACAAAACGAAACTCTTACTTCATTTGGGGATTTCGTCGCCATCTACCGGACCCCGAGAGAACTCACGTGGTTTCATACATGTACATCGCTTGCATTTCGGCCATCACCGGCGCCTGTTACATAACGCTAGAGGGCGACATAACTCGAAAATAAAGTAGCATATCATTTTATACATAAGTTGAGTCACACGTAACCAGTTCACCTACATTTTTCTCTACTTTCCTGAAGGGAAGTAAAGGGATATCGCGACTTTCTAATCCCCATATTAAAATTTAGTATTCACGGTCTCTCAGTGTAAGACTGTTTTTGAAGTCCATTGTATTGGTAGTAATTCGGTCGGAGGTCACTTTGCTTTTAGAATAACAACTTTCCGTTTACGTGACTATTTTTTGTCTACCCTTCATTGCTTAAATCGAATTGCAAGTTAAAAATGAATCCTGCTACAGTTCCCGAAAAAATCGAAATGATTCTTATTTATGATGAATGTAAGAGGAATATTGACGATGCTGTTGCGTTGTATGCTGAGCGTTTTCCAGATAATGCTCGCTCGCGTTCTTTTTTTTACAAAGTTGTGAATGCCTTTCACTCTGATGGCAGCGTAGAAATAAAAAAAGGAAGCAAAGATTAACAGTTACAGGAGAAGCTAACGAAGTAGCTGTACTAGCAGCTATTCACCAAAATCCACATGTAAGCACACGACAATTACATCGCGATTCCGGCATTTCCAGAGACAGTATTCAAAGAATATTGCATCGTCATAAGTTTCACCCATATCACATTTCACTGCACCAGGAACTAGATGGCGATGATTTTCATAACCGTGTGGTGTTTTGTGAATGGGCATTTCAAAAAATGCAAACGAACCACAATTTCTTTGCTAATGTATTATTTTCAGATGAATCTAAATTCACGAACCATGGTGGCGTCAATAGGCGTAATATGCATTATTGGAGCGTAGAAAATCCCCATTGGTTACGACAAGTTAATTATCAACGTCCTTGGTCGGTGAACGTTTGGTGTGGAATCATAGGAAATAAACTCATTGGTCCTTATTTCATTGAAGGTAATTTGAATGGAACAAAATATCGAGATTTCCTAGAACAAGAAGTACCATTACTACTTGAGGATGTTGCTATGGACGTCCGACAGACAATGTGGTTTCAGCATGATGGTTGCCCAGCACATTTTTCAAGAGTAGCAAGGGAAATACTAGACCGTGATTACAATGGTAGGTGGATTGGTAGAGGTGGCCCCATTAATTGGCCTGCGAGGTCACCTGATCTAACATCTCTGGATTTCTTCCTATGGGGTTACCTAAAAGGTAAGGTTTATGAACAAGTACCAACGACTCGTGAAAACATGGTGGAACGCATAAGAACTGCTTGCGCAGAAATTTCTGCAGATTTGATTCTATCATGTATAAAGTCATTTGAAGAAAGAATAAATAAATGCATTGAAGTGGAAGGTCAACATTTCGAACACTTACTCAAGTAAGTGAACAGTGAGACAGTGAGAGGCAAGGGGACTCACGTAAAACAAGCACCCCAAAGGGAACAGAAAAATACTACGTCCACGTCGTTGTTCCTGCGTAACGCTAAATGTATTTTTTCCCGGCTTTGTTAGAATGACCGTATTCCATATCCGCTACGCGGGCGAAAATTGTCAATATTGGAGAATCCAAATCTGCAATAAAAACTGGGGGTTCCTATTTAAGTTTTATTGTTTTTGCCCCCACTCCACCCCCAGGGGATGGGGGAGGGGGTAAATTTAATTATCACTGGATGCCCCCCTTCGTGTCGAACAACTTTCATCCGACAACTTTTTTGATTCTGTGCATAGTTCTCGAGATATTTCGATGTCTTCAGATAAATCGGCCACCCTGTATATTTAAATTTTGCGAAGTTAAATCCAAAATGGCCACCTCAGCAACGAATTTCTATTTAAAGTTGAATAATTTTTTTCTTCAAAACCATACACTTTAGCAAAAAATTTCTAAGGACAATTTTGGTTTAGAGTGAGTCAATGAATACCCTGGAATTTTTTCGAAATGTATTGTTACAATTTTAAATTTTTCGAAAATTCGAAACATAAATTTTGTAAAATGTCAATTGAAAAATCTAAAAAATTGTTAAGGCATTCTTCAACCAATTCTAAGACATTTTTGTTCTGTGGAAATTTTCTCTAAAGAATATAGTTATCAAGAAAATAAATTATTGATCTAGATATCTAGAAAAGTTTAGTAGATTTTTTTTCTGGAAAAGTGTAAAATTTAGAGAAAATTTGCACAGAACAAAAATGTCTTAGAATTGATTGAAGAATGCCCAAATTTTTTTTTGGTTTTTCAACTAATATTTTGCAAAATTTAGGATTTTAGAATTTTCAAAAAATTAAAAATTGTCACAATACATTTCGAAAAAATTCGAAGATATTCTTTGACTCATTCTAAAACAAAATTGTCCTTAGAAATTGTTCTCTAAAGTGTAAGGTTTTGAAGAAAAAAATTGTTAAGTTTTAAATAGAAATTCGTTGCTGCGGTGGCCATTTTGGATTTAACATCGCAAAATTTAAAATATATACCAGTGTAGCTTTTAAGTACAACTATCGAGTGCACGTTTCTAATTTATTTTAGCTCATTCAAAGCACGTTATTGTATCGAAAACTCGATATTTGTGAGAAATTCGCCTTGAAAAAAACCTGTTTTTTTTAATTATATATGTTAAAATCATAAATTATGAATTTTGAATTTTATACAATTTTATCTTCAACACTCGAAAGAGCGACCCTGAAAATGGTAGAATCTGGTAAGTTTGATTTTTTCGAAATTTATTTCACTTTGGAAATAAGCGTTGAA
The DNA here is from genome assembly GCA_030407085.1 of Trichopria drosophilae. Taxonomy (NCBI): domain Eukaryota; kingdom Metazoa; phylum Arthropoda; class Insecta; order Hymenoptera; family Diapriidae; genus Trichopria; species Trichopria drosophilae. The sequence goes on along the minus strand of CM059582.1, from coordinate 112,992,231 downwards.
GTGGGTGTAAATTGTCTGTGCATTTTGGCGTTAATGGGTTAAGTCTTTACACGTAATGATATATTCTGCTGTTATTTCAAGCACCGAAGTTCTTCCACCTTTGTCTATTTGCGTTTTTTAAAATATTTTCTGTCATTTTAAGCTTGAAGTGCACTTACGATAAAATTGTGATACGCAACTATTCATAATGAAAGTGTCTCCTGTTATATAGATATATCTAATATCTTCTACAGTCGATTGTCAGAATTTCCATGACAGGGAATGCTACAAGAAGTACAAATAGATAAAGCTGGAAGAACTTGGGAGCTCGAAATAATAGCAATATATTGTAACGTGAGTCGATGTAACTGATATATCTTAATAATTATATATTCTTTTTAAATTTGACGCTAACATTTTTTTTCCATTTATTATACATATACGAGCCTCGTGAGAATTAGACATTTCCCGCCAATTCCGAGTGCCCAGAAAATGTTGCGATAGAATCTTTGCCCAGATGCAACTAATAAAATATCATTTCGACTCCCGTTGCCACTTTTATCTTCTACAAAAATATACGAAAAATAGATAAAGCCGAAAATAATTTTTAAGTTAACACCGGTGAGGCCTGTTCAAATTCAAAAGAGGCCCCGGTTTACTCGTAGATTAAGTTTATGATCTTTTTCCGCTGGAGAGCTCTCGAATACAACAGCCTAGATGGAGAAGCGTCTAATTACAGCCAAAAATAAGTTTTAGTTCCTATGTGAACAAAAGATTTTCTTACATGATTATTAATTTCTACTCTGCATTGCAATATGCAATCATCCATTTTCCATGCGAACCATAGCTCACCTGGTGCATATGCGTATTTTTGGCTGGAATAATTCTTTATTACTTCTGGCCTGAACGAACATTGGCCAGAGTTCGGAAGCGCATTTTCCCCACTCCATATTTTCGACTATACCGAGTCTACGTGTTACAGCACTCGACTCTGGGAAGTCAGTCTCGTTTTAATTCCTTTAGTTCGCGTACTTTTGAAGTTCATTTTAAGGTTTCATAATTCGGTTCGTTTTATTTTTTTCTTTTTGACACCAGCGGTCTAAGTATTCTCAAAAAAAAAGGGAAAGGTGAGAAACGAATTATTATAATCTTTTTAAAAGATAGCTTTTTCTTAAGTTTTTCTCGAATTGAGAGGTTGAATTAACTTTCACCCTCATCGAACAATTAATTAATTCGACTAGAGAGGTAGAAATTAAATTTCAACCTCGTCGAAAAGTTTGTTTCTCGACTTGAGATGTTGAAATAAACATTCACTCTCGTCTAATAACTTTTAGTTCGGCTTGAGCGGTTGAATTTACTTTCACCCTCGTCGAATAAAAATCAGTTCACTTCGTGTGATCGTTTAATTCCGATCCTCGTCAAATTATGCTCCATGAATATATATATATATATATATATATATATATATATATATATATATATATATATATATATATATATATTTTCCTAAATTCCTTAACCCTTTCCTGGATCTTGGTCGCCCAAGTTAAGAGGGGCGAATAATCAATTGAAATTACGTTACTGACGGGACTTTTCCGCCCGACGTAACATACGAATTAAATTTTGGCGCAGTCGGTAGGACCAAGATCGAAAGGTTTAAGATGTTACACAGGAATTATTTTGTTTTTTTCTTAATTTCCTTAATTTCAGTTTCATTTAATCAAACCTACTCTTTCAAAGGAAATTTATATATCATAGTATTTTATGTCTATGTCTTAATTCCATTTTTCTTTCAGCATTTTAGTCGTGTATAATAGTGTTGGATTGTGTTTAATTTTAAATCTACTAGTATTTGAGGATCTAGAAACTCTTTCCCTTGGGAAATTATTGAGTTTCGATCCAATTCTATTGTTCGTTCCGTTAAATTCTTCGTGCACATAGGTTTGAGTTCCTTCCTCTGGAAAGGTAAAACTCGCCAGTACAACATTTGAACCGGAAGACGTGAAAAAAAATATATATAAAATAAAAACATAATTATGAAACATGTAGTGAACAAAAAAAGGTGAACAAGTGAAAATTAAAAACAGAAAAAAAAAATATATTTTTGAAGAAAACGCTACAAAATTAACAACACAATTCCTGTAATAAAATTGTGGTATAATAAAGAAAACACGATCGAATAAAATAAATGAATCCGAAGTATTGAAGGAAACGCAATGAAATAAGAGTGAAAGTGAAATGCGAAAAATGAAAATTTCGGAATAATCAGTAAATTTCCGCAAATAAAAATTAAAAAAAATTCGGCCTGAAATTAAAGGCAAGAGACGGTAGTCTACCGAGACTACTCGTAAATATCGGTCCAAAGTGACAAGAGACGGTGATCCGGGAATCATACGTAAAAATACAAATAATAAAAGTTAATTAAATAATAAATTCGGCCTAAAATTAAAGGCAGGAGACGATATTCTACCGAGACTACTCGTAAATATCGGTCCAAAGCGACAAGAGACGGTGATCCGGAAATCACGCGTAAAACGAAAATAAATAAATATTAAATAAAAATAAAACATATATTGACCTAAAGTAAACGGAATGATGAAAATCCAGTGAAGTTATCTGTAAAAAAAAAAGAGGAAAGCGTTTAATCGAAAACGTATTGAAACTAATAAATAAAGATGAAGTGAAACGTGAAAAAAGAAAAATTTGCAATGAAACGAGAGATAATGTAGATTAAGTAATATGAATAAACAACCAACATAAAAGTGGAAAATCGCGAACATAAAGTGTATAAATAAATGAAACTAAGGAAATCGCATTTACGCGTTATTAAAGAAATGCGAATAAATTAAATAAAATTAAACAAACAAATAAGACGCGCAATTGGGTAAAAATAAACAAAATACTTAGGTCCGAAACAAGGCAAGAAACGGTGATTCCGTAATCACTCGTAATTAAAACGCGAAAATTTAATAAGGTAGTATCTAAGAATAATAAATTAATTATATATTTGTCTATATATGTATATATATATACAGGGTGATCCAAAAGTCCCGGAACAGCAAAATATCTCAGCGGGAGTGCATTTTCGGGGAAAATGTTTTAGACAAAAGTTTAAGGATTTTTCCCTGGCTATTTAATGGCGATATTGAATTTGACCTTGAACATGACCTTGAAGGTTATTTCAAGGTCAAGCTAATTTTTTTAAATGGGAACCCCTATTTTTTTTCACGGATTCGGAAAGAGCACAACATTTTACGTCCGAATATGCTATGGCCGTTTTTTTCGGCAAGGTCATTTCAAGGTGAAACTTAAAACTCCCGTGACGGCGAAATATCTCAGAGGGTGTGCATTTCTTTGGAAATTGTTTCAGACAAAAGTTTAAGGATTTTTCCCGGGCTATTTAATGGTAGCACAGAATTTGACCTTGAACATAACCTTCAAGGTTATTTCAAGGTCAAGTTTGTTTTTTTTAATGGAAACTGCTATTTTTTTTCACGGATTCGGAGAGAGCACAAAATTTTACGTCTAAATATGCTATGGCCGTTTTTTTCGGCAATGTCATTTCAAGGCCAAACTTAAAACTCCCGGAACAGCGAATTAACTCAGCAAGAGGTCATTTTCGGGTAAAATGTTTCAGACAAAAGTTTCAGGATTTTTTCCGGGATATTTAATGCTAGCATAAAATTTGACCTTGAAAATTACCTTGAAGATTATTCTCAGGTCAAGATTATTTTTTTTTTTAATTGGAACCCCGTTTCATTTTCTTAACGAAGTTATGAGGATCTTCCGGTATTGAGAGTGGTTAAATTCATTTTGTTCAGTCGATGCTATTACTGGACGATCTGCTCTAGGGAGATCCTTTACAGTGCCGTAAACTTCGAAACAATTTATTGTTCTGCCAAAAGTCGATTTAGGAATCAGTTCCTGTCCCTCGCTTGTCCTCTAATTTTGTAAATAGAATAATAAACTGTTTAAAAAAAGTGTATACATACATCTTACGCAACACTTGTGCAAAGTGAACTTGGGCGCGCGAACAGCGACAGAGAGCACGAGTCCCCAGCGAAGTAAATAAACAACATACATTCACATTGAATTTATACATACGTGTACAGTCTTATAAGGTTACATTTTGGTCTTAACTTTATCGTTTTGTGAGATACATGGATTTCCTATCTAAATGCCTTTCCTATCTAAACGTATTAAGCATCATTTCAGTAACAAAATACATACGTATATTTCGTACAAAGAGCAATGGCTGCGCTAAGTGAACGAGAAAGAATAACCATTCTCATGGGGTGGGGTGATAACCATTCTCATGAGGTTGGGGTGATAACCAGCGATCTTTAGAGAATGTGCGAACCTTATTTAACGCATCATTTAGAGAGGGACGAGAACCGATTTCTAAATCTACTGTTAGCAGAACAATAAATCGTTTTGAAGTTCACGGTACTGTGAAGGATCTCCCAAGAGCAGGTCGTCCAGTAACAGCATCAACTGAAGAAAATGAGTTGAATGTCGCGCTGTCAATAACGGAAGATCCTCATACTTCCATCAGGAAAGTTAAACAGCAGCACGACTTATGTTACGGTACAGTACAACGGATCTTAACTAAAAACTTAAAATTTCACCCATACAAAGTTAGATTCGTACAACAATTGAATGAAGACGATCCTGATAGACGCCTACAGTTTGCGGAATTAATGATGAATCGAATAGATGCTGATGCCGGTTTCTTGAATCGCACCGTATTTTCTGATGAAGCTACATTCTTCTTAAATGGGGCAATCAATAGACATAACATGTCTTATTGGAGTGAAACCAATCCTAATTGGATGGTCGATAGTCGTTCTACTCAATATCCTGAAAAAGTAAACGTATGGGCAGGTATTATAAACAATGCGGTAGTTGGGCCCTTCTTCATCGAGGGTACCCTTACTGGTCAAAAATACCACGATATGTTGAGGGACGACATCATCCCTGCTATTCAGGTTATTGTAGGCGAGGATTTCGATCAGACTTGGTTTCAGCAAGATGGTGCAGCACCCCATTATGCAACAGATGTTCGCAATTATTTGAGTGATGTATTCGCAGAACGGTGGATAGGTCGAAGGGGTGTAATAGAATGGCCACCAAGATCTCCGGATCTTACGCCCCTTGACTATTTTCTATGGGGTTATCTCAAAGATAGAGTGTATCGAACGAAACCGGTGAATATTGAGGAAGTAAAACAACGAATACGGGATGAGATCGCGGCTATAGAACCAGATATGATTAAAAAAGTCGTATCGACTTTTTATAATCGCTTGGGATATTGCCAAGAAGTTCATGGCAATCACTTTGAGCATAAGCTTTAGTAAGATACATAATTTCATCAAAATCTTAGTATACCCATCTTGCCTTAACTGTCTGGGGACACCCACACACACACACGCACACGCACACGCACACGCACACGCACACGCACACGCACACGCACACGCACAGGTGACGGCGAGGGGAACCACCTGAACAAAGCACCCCGAAGAGGTGTAAACCCGACCGTGCTACCTCCACGCGGTACATCTTGGGTAATGCTAAAGCCGGCGGTAGCATTGGAAACAATGTAAAAATATTACCCATACATACGGTATTTATAAACGTATCGGATGTAAAAAAAAATGTATATTTTTATCCGGGAACAATGATAATGCATTGCACTCTGGAAACTCTGAAAACATTACGAAAATAAAACGGGGTTCCAATTAAAGAAAATAGTCTTGAGCTTAGAATAAGCCTCAAGGTAATTTTCAAGGTTAAATTCAATGGTGCCTCTTGCTGAGTTAATTCTCTGTTCCGGGAGTTTTAAGTTTGGCCTTGAAATGACATTGCCGAAAAAAACGGCCATAGCATATTTGGACGTAAAATTTTGTGCTCTCTCCGAATCCGTGAAAAAAAATAGCAGTTTCCATTAAAAAAAACAAACTTGACCTTGAAATAACCTTCAAGGTCATGTTCAAGGTCAAATTCTGTGCTACCATTAAATATCCCAGGAAAAATCCTTAAACTTTTGTCTGAAACAATTTCCAAAGAAATGCACACCCTCTGAGATATTTCGTCGTTACGGGAGTTTTAAGTTTCACCTTGAAATGACCTTGCCGGAAAAATCGATCATATCATACTCGGACGTAGAATTTCCCGCTCTTTCAGAATCCATGAAAAAAAATAGGGGTTCCCATTTAAAAAAATTAACTTGACCTTGAAATAACCTTCAAGGTCATGTTCAAGGTCAAATTCAATATCGCCATTAAATAGTCAGGGAAAAATCCCGAAACTTTTGTCTGAAACATTTTCCTCGAAAATGCACTCCCGCTGAGATATTTTGCTGTTCCGGGACTTTTGGATCACCCTGTATATATATATATATATATATATATATATATATATATATATATATATATATATATATATATATATGTCTAAGAATTTATAGATAATAAATTAGCGGTAGATGAATACGAATACTAATCTCACGCGTAATCGATTTAAACAGTTAACCGAAGAAGAAAGAAAAAACGATTTACTTCCCGGTGTTCCTGCTGTAAACCACCGAAACATTGCAGGAAATTCTGAGACTGATCCTTTTCTTTCCAAACCGCGAGTTTGTTATTCTCCTATAAAGTCGCCCATACCAAATACATGAACAGAAATCCCGGAAGAAAGCGAAAATAGTTCAGCAAATTCGCCCCTGCGAAATTTTTCAGATTTTGCAGAAGAAAGTAACGTCTCTTCGGATTCAATTTTTTCTTCATCAACCTTACCTTTTATACCTCGTGATCGTTTCAAAATGGCGGAAGGCCAACTATTCGTTAGCATTCGTGATGCAGCAGATACAACACCAGTCTATTCGGGTAGTAATGACGGTTATACATTCAGCGAATTTTCTGCTGCTTGCAATATGGTATTGAAAATGATTCCCACTAATGCTAAGTGAGCGTTAACTAAGTTAACGTTTACTCGATTAAAGGGCGGAGCGTATAAAACCATATTGGGCAAGGATCCCGATAACATAAGCGATATGCTAAGGTTTTTGAAGGGTATACACGGACGTCGCACTTCTTTCGTGGAAGTATACGGTGAATTGGCAAGGCTATGTCAAGGAAAAACCGAATCAGCCGCTAGCTATATTAATCGCGTTCGCGCTATCGGGTACCGATTAAAAGAGGCCCATCAGGCCGAAATAGGCGATCGAGATTTGTCCACAGAGAAAATTACGGAATTAGAGAGAGCCTGCTGCAAGGCATTCGTATTAGGATTAAAAGTGGAAATACACGGTCAGATGACTGAAAAACGGGATCTCAGTAAGGCCGGTCTAGAACCAATCGCGATAGAAGATAATCTACAAAGTCGGAAACGACTCATGTCCGTCGATAGGGTTAATCAAAGTTGTGCTATTTGTTCTGACACCGACCACGAACCTCTACAATGCCCGTTACTAAAAAGGGAAAACAAACGTTGTTTATTTTGCAATAGCCCTTCTCATCCTTCTAGTGAATGTAAGAAGGAAAATAGTCTTACATGCCAATTGTGCGACCAAACCGGTCATACTGCTCGTAATTGCCGTTCCAAGGGTCTTAAATGCCAAACATGTAACAAATCCGGTCACGAAGCAAGGGACTGTAGAGTTTTGAACCCCCATGTTATTTGCGAAATATGTCGCAAGGTAGGTCATCGCTCTAGAGATTGTCGATTCAGAAATTCCTTTAAAGTAACGCAGGTTTTACCCATGTGTCAACTTTGCAACAAGGAAGGGCACGAGTTGAGAAGTTGCCCTAATAATCCACAATGTCAGTGGTGCTCGCAAGGAGGACACATCTTGAGAGAATGTCCACAAAAAGCGAATGAACAGCGGCAACCTCCTCGTTGACAAAACTGCAATAGATTTGATAATTCCGCGGACCAATGTAACCGTTTGAATAATCAGTTTCAAGCACAAAACATTTGTAGCTTTTGCAAAAAGACGAATCACTCAGTCGAAAATTGTTTCGCGAGGAAAAGACAAACGCAGAATCCGATGAATTATAAAACTCAGAACACGGGAAACTCACCGAGCCTCTCTCGGCGGTGTCAGAACAAATGCTCGTCAAAATCGCGCGAACGTTCATACCGTGGAAACATCATGGCTCCCGAACCCGTTTCTGTCCTCAAGGTAAGCATTGATCGCGACTCTCCAGTACTTCAAATTACCGATCCAATACGAATTTCGTTACTACTAGATTCAGATGCGGGACCGTGTCTTATAAACAAATGTTTTATAGACGAGTCAAAAATTGATAGTTCTAGAATAATGCGTCTGTTAGGAATATCGCCCGAATTTGTATCAACGATAGGGAGTACCTCTGTAAATCTCTTAAGATTTCCTACTGAATTTCATGTTGTGGAAGATACATTTCCTATTCTCCAAGACGGAATAATAGGTGCTTCGTTCCTATCCAAAAACAAGGCCAAATTAAATTGGGATGAAAAATGTTTAGAACTAGGCAAAATGAGGTATCCCTTCGCGCAAACAAATACACCAATGGTCATACCGCCGCGCACGCGACAAATAGTATATGTTAAGACATATTCCAGCAATACACGTTTCGGATATCTGCCTCCTTTAGGCCTCTCAACAGGTGTGTTTTGGGAAATGCTTTGGTTGAAAATAGAAGTGGAAAAGCATATGCGATAATAGTTAATACTTCTAATAAACCATATTAGTTCTTCCCTTTTAACGTTGAACTCCAGGAGTTAGATGGTATTAAGTGTATCAAACATACTACGCACGTAACCAAACGCGTCGCTGGACATCGTAAACGTAATGGAAATAAAATTTCTTCATCAAAAATTTTGACACTGCGTAATGACACCCGTTGCGAAAAAATTAAAAAATAAAAAAATTAATTAATCGATTTTCTAATAAGTGTCAGCTCAGATCGATTCTACCTTCCGGGAGAACCTCTTGGAGCTAGTCATTTGATGAAACATGATATACACACCATCGACGATACCCCTATATACAAACGTCAATACCGTTTCCCACAGAATTTGCGAGGAGAAATTAATCGACAAGTATCGGAACTCCTAGATAATAAAATCATACAACCATCACGATCTCCATATAATACTCCTGTTTGGATTGTCCCCAAAAAGGAAGATAGCCATGACAATAAGAGATGGCGTTTAGTTTTGGACTTCAGGGATTTGAATGAAAAAACAGTCGGCAACACATATCCTCTACCTAATATTTCCGAAATTCTGGACCAGTTAGGCAAGGCTAAATATTTTTCAATTTTCTATCTTGCTTCCGGTTTTCATCAAATTGAGATGAGTGAAAAAGACCGCAACAAGACCGCATTTAGTACCGATCATGGTCACTGGGAGTTCTGTAGAATGCCCTTTGGACTTAAAAACGCCCCCGCGACTTTGATGAATTTAATGAATATTGTACTAATGGGTTTACAAGTTACCGAATTATTCGTCTACCTCGACGATGTAGTAATTTATTCCAAATTTTTAAATGAACACCGAAGAAAGTATATAACATGATTCAAAGATTGCGCGACGCGAATTTACAATTACAACCAGATAAATGCGAATTCTTGCGTCATGAGGTCACCTATTTAGGTTATCTTATTACCCAAGAAGGAATCAAACCCGACCCTAAAAAGATAATAGCCGTTAAAAATTTTCCGCGGCCACGAAACGTGAAGGGAGTACGAGAGTTTTTGGGTTTAACTTTTATTGGAAATTATTGGAAATTATTGGCAAAGGACCGTGAATTCGAATGGAACGAAGAACAACAAATCGCCTTCGAATCACTCAAACAAAAATTGTGTGAAGAACCTGTACTACAATATCCAGATTTTTCACAATCTTTCGTACTCACCACTGACGCAAGCGGTTATGCCATCGGCGGAATCCTTAGTCAAGGTCCGATTAATAGAGATCGTCCTTGTGCCTGCGTTTCGAGACTTCTAAATGCTGCGGAACGAAATTATTTAACATACGAAAAGGAAGCATTAGCTATAATATTTTGCGTACATCACTTTAGGCCATATCTATACGGCCGTAAGTTTACGATAGTTACCGACCATCAACCCCTTGTATGGATGAGAACGTCAAAAGACCCCACTTCTCGACTCACCAGATGGCGATTGAAGTTGGAAGAATATGAGTTCGACATCAAATATAAGGCGGGAAAAAGGAATGTTAATGCGGACGCACTATCTCGGAATCCCGTTATTGAAGCCAACGAGCATAATGAATCGCGCGGCGTAAATACAGTTGCTTTATATAGTAAAACTCTAAAAGAAGTCTTGAATTTAAATAACTCAGTATCAACTAATCAGGTTAAAACGTTAATCGGCGACAACCCTACAAGGCGTTCATCTAGAATCTCGAAACCAACCGCTATAGGTCATCAATATAGACAAACGATAGAAAAACAAAAAGATAAACATAAACAAAAACGTAATCATGAACCTGATGTTGCCCTTAATGAAGTCAAGGCACCTGTGGTGAGTCATACCGAAAAGGAATCACCCGAATCAAAAGGTCATGAAGCTGACCAACGCGAAATAGAATTATTTGAGTCAGAAAATCGTGAACAAATGACAACCCAAAGTTCAGACTCCGTTCCTTTACACGAATCTAAAAAAAAATACACCTTTGGAATCCCCCATTAATCAAGATTTCGAATCACGTGATAAAAATAACGTACCAAACATTACAGATGATCAACATAACTCTCGTGAATCTTCAGAAGATTCAGACGAATCGAATGAAGGGGAATCCGAAGATGAATAAGTCGAACGATTACTATCCGGAAATATATTTTCGAATCACGCGATAAATTAGGAATGAGGAAGGATCATTGCGTTTTCTTCCTTAATCAAATCGGTAAACCATTAATTACTGAAGGTAAAACGTATTCTCTACAACGTTATTTAGGAGATTTTGGCCCTGCAGAACTCGGGAGCGTTAGGGTAATTAAGCGTAATAGCAAACTGCTTTACGGTTTATACGTGGATCTTGATTCCGGACATCCAAAATAATTTCCATTTTTACTATATGTATAAGGAAATTATATGAATTATTGAAATTACACAAAATCCTTAGTATTAGTATACCTTTATTAGACTGTATTAGTAATATGTATCGGTTAGAAATAGTTAATATACTAAGGGTTACCTTTAAGGACTATAATATTAAGATATTTATATATTATATTAACCCACTATTGGAGAACAACACTCACTCATCAAAGAGGCTCACGATTCAGTGGTTGGAGGTCATAAAGGTGTAACAAAAACTTATAATCGTTTGAGGTACAGTTATCATTGGGAAGGTATGAAGGAAGATGTGCAGTTGTATATAGAAAATTGCCTTGAATGTAAACTAAAAAAATTATTCGTATCAAGACTCGACAGCCTATGGGTATTATAGACACACCTGGCACTGCATTCGAGAAGGTAGCACTAGACATAGTTGGACCTCTTCCAGTGACTGAAAACGGGAATCGATAGATCCTCACTATGCAGTGTCTATTGACTAAATATTTTATTGGAACTCCCCTTGTCGATGCGACTACCAAGAATGTGGCTAATGCTTTTTTAAAAAAATTAGTTTGTGTTTTTGGGTCTCCAAAAATTGTATTAACTGACCAAGGTTCTAACTTTTTATCGAAACTCATAAAATTTATAACAAAACGATTACGAATTCGAAAATTAAAAACCACTGCTTTTCACCCTCAAACCAATGGTTCGTTAGAGCGCTCTCACACCACGTTAGTAGAATATTTGCGATTATTCGCAAGTAAGGATTACGAATGGGACGAATGGGTAGAGTTCTCCATGTTTTCGTGCAACACAAGTGTGCATGAAAGGACGAAAAGGACTCCATTCGAATTAGTATATGGCAAAATTCCAGTAATACCTTCAAGTCGCACGCTTCCTCGATCCGAACTACCTGACACTTACGATAATTATCTAATTAGGTTACTCGTTCGTTTAGACAGTCTTCATAAAGAAGCTGGAGAAAATTTGCAATTTGCTAAAGAAAGATCAAAGGTTTATTACGATCGTCGCGTAAATAAATTCACCTTTTCCGCAGGTTTATGTTTTATTGCGGAAATGTATGAAGATCGGGAAACTTGGTGATTTGCAAGAAGGTCCGTATAGAATTCTAGAAGTATACAGCGACAAAAATGTTAAGATACGTATTGGGCGCAAGGAAAGAATAGTTTCGATGGATCGACTGATTCCTACTGCAATCCAAGGGCAGCCTTAATAGGCGACGCAAAATTTCAATTATCATAACCTTGTATTACCTTTTTTTTTGTTAATAGGAAAAATGGACAGCAATAATAAATTTGATTCTCGCATTTGTGCTGCCGGTGATGAAACTCCAGCGTCTCGCCGAGACACCCAACTGCATCGATGGGTGTTGCGTCTCATGACGTACTCGCAGCAATATTAAGTGGCGGCATTAAGACTGCGTGGTCTCAGAATCGAAAAGGGATAGAGGGATAATTCAGCATTAAAAAAGCACCTAGATGTGGTTCATTCACTATTTATTAATGACACTCTAAATTCTTCGAGTCGCGAAGTGGAGATGTTCGATCCACATGTGCCGAAAATTCGAAACTTATAATAATCGTAAGTTTAACTAAATAATTAACTAACGTAAGATACAATTGTTGCGCGTAAATCTGATGAGATTTATTAACGCGGATGCTGCGAATCGAGCTAGTAATCCGGTGATTTGCTGCGGTGCAAATTGATTACAGTCGATTGTATATGAACAGGTGTGTTCATGGCGGAGACCGTATCAAATCTGCCTTCCCGGAACTCCGATTTTCGAGAAGACGGCGAAGGCGGAAGTAAGTCCCGATTATCGGATTAACTTCGACTTACAATTAAAGGGTTACGCGGCGCGGGATTTAAAGGTCGTAAGGTGTAATACAGTCGGTGAAAGTACCGGCGCGACGAGTTTCAGCGCGAGCTCCAGAGATGGAGCAACGATCAACGATGTCGCTTTCGGTCATTGACGGCACGTTTCGCTCGTACGTACATACCGCAACATTACCGCCCGCCTTGCGATAGTCTATCGCAACAATCGCGCGCACTTATCCTATATCTTAAAACTATTGACTCAAAGTAGCGGACGTACGGTGAGTCAGGATTCAGCCTCAATATCCACCGGTAAGAGCGCGAGCTTCACTAGTGGTCGTTGAAGCGTTTTAGTGACAGTACGGACAGTGACTGCTCGGACTAGGCCGTCAGGGCCTGGATGGCATTTCACGACGCGAGCCATCTTCCATTGTGACGGGGGAAGCTGATCGTGTCTCACCAGTACGAGCTGGCCGACTTGTATATTCGGCATGCGAGATGTCCATTTTGATCGATGCTGGCACGGCATGACGTAGTCTCGAGACCAGTCGTGCCAGAATCGGTCTAGAGTTTGCTGGATTGCTTTTCAGCGCGACGGTCGACCTTTCGAATAGTCGACGGTTAGCGAAATTGGATGCGCCAAGATAGGGCCACCGATAAGGAAGTGCGCTGGTGTTAGAGCGTCTAGGCTCTCGATATCCTCGGTGAGCGGCGCTAGAGGGCGTGAGTTCATGCACGCCTCTATTTTGCACAATAGCGTGCTTAACTCCTCGTAGGTGGGCGTCTGAATTCCAAGAGATCGCTTCAGATGGCGTTTCATAGACTTCACCCCGGCTTCCCACAACCCACCAAAGTGAGAAGCGGCAGCCGGGACGAATCGCCATTCAACTCCATGATCAACGAGTCTTCGTTGGAAATCAGCGCCTTTAACCGCAGCGCGATAAGCAGCTCGCAATTCCTTATCGGCGCCTACAAAATTAGTGCCGCAATCGCTGAACATTTGGCTCGGCAGACCGTGACGCGAATAGAAGCGCTCAAACACAGCGATGAAAGCATCGGAAGAATAAGCGCAGACGACCTCCAAATGTACCGCGCGAGACGCCATACAGACAAATACAGCGATATACGCAGAGACGGCTTTATGACCGCGGCCGCCCGCCAATCGCATATCAATCGGACCTGCGTAGTCCACGCCATATTTCGAAAACGCGCGGGAGGGACGCGTGACACGGGCCGGGGGCAAAGAACCCATCAACTGACGCGTCTTTCCGGTCGCGTAGCGTGCGCATCGGACGCAGCGAGCGACTACAGATCGCACTGTTTTACGCGCCTGTAGGATCCATACGCAGTCTCGCGTAGTATTTAACGTGAGCTCGATGCCACCGTGAAGGCATCGCGCATGTGCCTGTTCGATTATCAGGCGCGAAACATGACCTGACGGCAAAATGACAGGATGTTTTTGTGCAAACGTTAGATTTGTTTGTGCCAATCGGCCACCTACACGTAAAAGGCCTTCTGCGTCCAGAATTGGATCGAGTCTCCTCAGGGGACTCGTTTTTGAAATCCGATGGCCTATTGCCAATCGGCGGATACCGTCTGATTGCGGTTGATTACGCGAAAGCAACTCGATTTCGTTTTGAAAATGTTTCGTTTAAATTATAGAAAAAATGCGAGCAGTGACACGTTCAAGCTGGTCGACATTTGAGCTGTTGACCGTGCCGCTACGCCAAGATTTGGACCAGCGTAGAGTGTGCTGCATCACTCGACGCATGTTGCCCCAGGAGGAAAATCTCCGAAAAATGGTCTCGGCTTCAGTTTCAGCCACAGTCTTCACTTTTGCGTGAAAAACTGGGGCCTTTTGCTCTAAGGAGCCAAAGAGCGTCAAGCTGCGTGTTTATTTCGGACACGCGATTGGCTACAAACGTTCTCCATTGCGACGGAGAGCCTTGCAACCACGATAGGACGATCGTTGCGTCCGTCCAACAGGTCACTGACCAGTGGGCAAACGGTGGTATCGATAAAATCCGCGACAGGAGGCGCGCTGGCAACACTGCTCCGCAGAGTTCTAGGCGTGGTATGGATACGTTTTAAGAGGTGCTATCCTCGTTTTGGCTATGAGCAATCCGGTGTGGATGTTGCCGTGTTGGTCGATGCATCGAGTATAAATTGCGGCTGCAAATGCGTTCTCGGATGCGTCGCAAAACCCGTGCAACTCGCAGCGGTTGGATTGTGACATTCCAAGCCAGCGTGGTATTTTATTCTGAGACAGCATAGGCAGCTCTTCAAAGTATATCATCCACGAGGACGTCAATTCTGGACTGAGAGGTGTGTCCCAGTCTGTGGCGAATTGCCATAGGCGCTGCATAAAAATTTTTGCTACTACCAAAATTGGGGCAATCCAACCCAATGGATCAAACATTGGAGCGATCTGTGAAAGTACAGTTCGTTTGGTCCATTCGGGTGGAGGGGATAGCGTGAAATAGTACGAATACGAGTCAGATATAGGATGCCACGTGATGCATAGAATTTTGACTGTTTCGTCTTCTTGCAGCGTTACTTAAATGACTCTGAACTAAGTTCAGATCTGGCGTAGTACTGGATGTGGCTTCGGTTGCTGCACCATGCGGTTCTGATTTAGGTGCATTAATTGTTTGTTGCGGATGCAACAGAGAATTATGTTTTTCGGCACAATGTAAACAATGTTTCTCGCTTTTACATTGTTTTGTTTTATGAAAACCGGACAAACAATTTATGCACAGGACATGCCTTTTTACTACGTCCCAACGCTGAGACAATGACATATCCCGGAATTTCGGACATTTAAATAACCCGTGAGATGCGTTGCACCCTGCACATTTCGACGATGCAGGCGTGCTAGCGTTGACGTGGAGCGCTTGAGCGCGAGAGGCAAGGGGTTTTGAACGCGATTGTGACGGTTGGACCTTTGCAATTTTTTCAAATCTTTTTGTCGTTAGAAAATCGGTTAATTGTTTAATAGTCGCGTAATCGTCATCTTTCAGGGAAAAATCCCATGCCTCGCGCGTTCCATGGTCCAGTCGTTGTACAATAAGCATGACTGAAATGTCATCTGACACGGGTCGCCCTAGCTTATCAAGCGCATCGAGTGATTCTTGTGCAGAATCCAACAAACGTCGAATGTCGCTCGCGGAATTATCGTGAGTTACCGGCTTTAACGAAAATAAATTCGATAGGTATAAATTCAAAAGTCGCCGTCTATTCTCGTATCTATTTTTTTTAAAGCGACCATGCTATTTCGAAATTATTCGCCGTTATAGCTACATTTTTTATTATTTTCGCGGCCTCCCCGTCGAGGCAAGATTTCAAATAGTACAATTTTTGAAATTCGTTAAATGACCCGTCATTCAAGATAACCGCGGAAAAATGGTCGCGAAACGGTATCCAATCCGAATATACCAGATATATTCGATATATACCAGAAAAACGAGGAAGCGTAATTGCAGGTACTTGCGTGCGCGTCGATGCAACGGCTGCAACTGGTGCTGCGCTGATCGTCTGTGCGGTTGTATTCGGAGCCAACAATCGGATGACAGCTGATAGGCCTGCCAAAATATCGATATAAATTTCTTCTGACGTTGCCAAAAAATCCTCACTGAAGTATGCATCATTAGAAAATTGCGACAGCTCATTATACGGCAGCATTTCTTCGTGTCGCTGCTCCAAGGCCTTCCAGGCTTTCTCGATCCTAGAGCGCCGCGTCAATGCCTGATCGTAAGTTAAATGAGGTTTTTCGAGCGCTGTGGCAGCTCGTTTTAGGACTCCTAAAGCATCGGTTTTGAATGCCATTAAGTGCGCGAAGGCATGGTAGGCATCGCCTGAATCTTGCAGCTTTCCGCGGGTCATCATAAAATGGAATTAGGCTGCGTAAATTGAACGAAGAAATCCGTTGATTGTTTCGCGCAAATGCACGCAAAACTCCAAGTGCATCATACGTTTGACTTAGAAGCCGAGACGTGAATGCCGTCGCCGTACTACCAGAGGCGGTCCGTAGTAACGGTTGATTGGCCGACAGCAACTATGGCGCTCGAGGCGTGGCGGTTGCTAGGCGACGTACGGAAAGAGAGGGTGCCTCCTTCCAATAGCATACTTAGGAGGTGGGACTCTCCTGCGCGTTCGGAGTCGGATTCGAGAGAACCCGACGCGTACCGATCCTTGTTTGCGTCACGCGTGATGACGTACGCAGTGGGGTGATTCACTGACGTCACGAATCCGTGAAGGAGAGATGGATTCGTATGAATCCGGAAATGTCCGAAAGTAGCTGAATGCGCGTATTTTAAGTAGGTAGATACTTAATACAATTATGCGGCGCGCTCGCATAAATTTGAATTCATGCACTTCAAATTACGTATCCTTGCACTGGCACTGATGCACTGAGACTGTTTGCACTTGCACTGTAGCCTGCACTGTAATCCCAAATGATACACTGTCCATGCACTTCGAAAAAATGTCTTCAGTCCTATGTTCATTTTTTATCGAATGTTCCTTCGTATTCCCTTTTTTAGATCCTGGCAGGATCGCCAATGTTGCGTCTCATGACGTACTCGCAGCAATATTGAGTGGCGGCATTACGACTGCGTGGTCTCAGAATCGAAAAGGGATAGAGGGATAATTCAGCATTAAAAAAGCACCTAGATGTGGTTCATTCACTATTTATTAATAACATTCTAAATCACGGCCGGCAATTCTTCGAGTCGCGAAGTGGAGATGTTTGATCCACATGTGCCGAAAATTCAAAACTTATAATAATCGTAAATTTAACTAAATAATTAACTAACGTAAGATACAATTGTTGCGCGTAAATCTGATGAGATTTATTAACGCTGATGCTGCGAATCGAGCTAGTATTCCGGTGATTTGCTACGGTGCAAATTGATTACAGTCCATTGTATATGAACAGGTGTGTTCATGGCGGAGACCGTATCAAATCTGCCTTCCCGGAACTCCGATTTTCGAGAAGACGGAAGTAAGTCCCGATTATCGGATTAACTTCGACTTACAATTAAAGGGTTACGCGGCGCGGGATTTAAAGGTCGTAAGGTGTAATACAGTCGGTGAAAGTACCGGCGTGACGAGTTTCAGCGCGAGCTCCAGAGATGGAGCAACGATGTCGCTTTCGGTCATTTACGGCACGTTTCGCTCGTACGTGCATACCACAACAATGGGGATTAATGCATTTGAAAGGAAAACCTCATGCAGAACAGAAAGCTGCCATCAAGAAGGCCGTTATGGAAGCGAGGGAACTGGAGTCCCGTATCTGAGATGAGAGAAGGGAGGAAGTAGGTGTTTTACAGAATACCGCCCCTGATCGCTGTAACTCAACTGCGCCCACTTGCAACAGTACCACACAAAAATATCAGCAAACTAACCGAAGGAGAAGGATGAGCCCCTATCAAGATTCCCCACCTGTTACCATACCAATCTATCGAGACACTATCGAAGATCCATCTCTAAGAATGGTCCCGGTGTCTTCCGTTTCCGAAGATCACCTCGAGTAGGTAGAGATGGATGCTCCGAAAGCCACTCTGCGCGAAAAACTAGCGCATATATCTATGGCTGAAAATCCCGAATTAGCTGATCCTAATGAAGTTTGGGAGACCGAGAGTATGGCGGGAGAACCCACCGACGAAACTGCGAGAAATTATGACGACTATTATGATGAATTGCTAACCTTTGAAAATTCACTGAATGAAATATTCACTGAATCGAAGACGCGAGTAACTCCGTCCCCCACTAATGTTGGACAGCAGAATATCGAGTTAATGGCTTTTTCGGACGACACCGATATTACCCCTGTACTCGTTGTACGGCCAGCAGGTGCTGAATCACTGACTCCCTCCATCTTGGACCAATCAATATCAGATGTAGAGTTGGTAGTTGATAATCAGCCGGGTTCAAGGTCAATTAAACCACAAACATCGGTCGTGACTGGAACAAAATCTCTAGACCAACGTCGAGATCGCCGTCACCGACCTCGACGACGGCGAAGTAATAGACATCTAGTACTAGGCCGAGAAAATAATGAAACTATTAATAAAAATAGCGTAAATACAAGTAGAACTCCACGTCCTGATCCCCGTCCCTATCCCCATATTTTTCAACGACACCTTACGCTGCATTTTTGTAACCATTGCGGGATTAATTTAGACGTAGTACGGCGACATTATAACTTACGTTATTGTCCAGAATGTGGACAGCAATTTTGAAGGATTGTTTTTTTTGTTGTTTTTTTTTTTATATTTATAAATAAAAATTTTTGTTTCAATTGATTTTATAATTATCAATACTGAATCATCTTTATATGTATCTGTATTTACCTTTATGTAATTGTATTATAACTCAACAAGAATGGAAGCACTAATCAAGGCACTTTTCATCATCGCCAGCGTGTCCTGGACCACCAGCCTCATCGCTTACGATTGTGGGACACCGAATGCGAATATGACGGTCATATCGTTGAACCACATAGGGAATTGTGATATACCCGAACCCCGGGTCAACAAAACGGCCGTGTACATACAGTTAATTCAGATACTGAACTACGGCAGCGTACACGTTAAAACGTGTAAAATAAACGTATTCTGGGAAATCACGTATTGCGGCATGCACAGCCACAGCCCAGCAGTGGCTCAAGGAATAGCAGAATATATGCATGAGGTCGGTCGAGAAGAGTGTTCGCGCATGCACGAAACCGGACGTCTCGTTTTTGGTTCAACCATCTTGGAGAATATAAAGAAGAACGGTACCACAGGATTCAGCACTGGGTTAGCTGGCAGAATAGGATTTGATGCCAAATGCAAGGGCACACACTACACCGACCCTTACGGTTCCTGGAATGATTTTATCATCCAAGCTCGTGTGAGAGTCACCTTGACCGACTACGAAGCTCAAACTCATCTCCAGAATAACGAGGTTATTTTGAGTACCGGTACACGTTACCCTGTTAATCTTGGAACGTGTCTAGATTCCAATGGGAATTCAGCCTTCTGGGATAACATTCCCACTGATTCTTGTAAATTTCATCGGTACGGTGTACTCTACCAAGGTTTGCATCAAAACTGATCGATATTGACAACACTTTCGCAGAAACTATATATACAGTTGTGACGCAAGATTTGACTTTTTCATTAGCTACAGGCGGCTCTAAGAATATTTGCGGCTATACTATTACCAAGACGGAACATCCCAAGCTCTACATCTTGGAAGGAAATAAAAATAAATTTTTTAATTCGCCAGCACCCCCTAAAGCTCAAGACATGGACGTTTTGCGTACATCAATAGCAAGTTCATTTACGTAGAAAAACACGTAACGACTCAAGTCACCAATCTGTACAGAGATATCTTGCTGCATCGTTGTGCCCTCGAGCAGGATCTCTTGAGGAACTCGCAGTCATTAGTGATTATCCGTCCAGATGAATTTGCATACACTTACAAAAAGGGTCCAGGTTACATGGCAATCGTCACAGGAGAAGTCATCCGACTTATTAAATGCATAGCCGTTGACGTCAAACGCGCAGCAACAAAGAAGTGTTACAACGAGCCGCCAGTACTCAAGGGAGAAACATTGATGTATCGCACTCCCCGTACCCACATATTGAAGTGGATCGGATATGAAGTCCCCTGCAATAGCGTATTGCCTCAAATGTTCGAGCTGGAAGGACTCTGGTACAAAATCTTCCCAACTCTGGTGGAAAGTCGACCCCTCACATCATGTCACCGCAAACCAGCAGTACTTGGAGATACGAGAGTCCTGGTAACCTTGCTCGACAAGGTATCTACACCGCTGAAGATCTAGAACGTTTAAGGGACTATATCATGATGCCTTCCGAACAACCCGCTATTGTGAATCATCTCATTCGAACGGTTAATGATGAAATTGATAATTCCGCCGAGTTATCTATTGGAGGATTCTTGGATGCAGAAACCCTCCAACGTACAGCAGACTCTACTTGGAATAGAATGTGGCTAGGGTTCAGCAATTTCGGTACATTCAGCGCTGGGATCTTAGGAGTTATTATGGCTGCAAAACTTTTGAAATTTGCAGTAGATATTGGGATCCATTTTTTCGCCTTACAACGCGTTTTTGGATCGTCCTTTTTCTTACTAGGTGCTGTCATGGATTCGATGACAAATGCACTTTTACATTTGCGCCGTCGTCCAAAAGCAAAGACTCCAGATTCAGCTGAAAGTGGTACGTCTGAAGAATTGAAGCAACTGTATCCAACAAACCAATTACGCAGTGAAGCAGATATTCAAACACCACCGTCAAGGTTGTTAACCGCAACTCCTGATGAACACCGTCTTTACGGTTTGTGATGTGCAATGCTACCATGTTTGAATAGTTTTACCTTGAGTATTTAGATTTATGAATTACGTTGTTAAGACTAATCAACATTAAGAACTTTAGTTTAATATTTCAGACTCTTTTAATTAAGATTTTTAGGAATTCTAATGATGTGAATTTACATAAATTGCGGATAATTATCTGTTAAGATTGAGCTACGCAAATGCGGGTATACAGGGTCATCGAAAAGTATCGGACCCCCCTAATATCTTCAGTTAGAATGCACTTAGGAGAAAATGTCCAATAGCAAAGTTGTATGGTTTCAAGCGGGGAGTAAGATGATGACCTTGACCATGTCCTTCAAGGTCATTTCAAGGTCAATCTTATTTTTTTAAATAGAACCCCCTACATTTTATTGCATATTCTTATAGCTTATCTCGAGAGCTTTCCAAAACACTATAATAAAATATTTTTTTATTAAGTACTTTTTGAGTTATAAAGGTTTGAAGTTAACAATTTGTTAAGTGGTGTGCGAGTCCGACCAGTTAAGGCAAGAGTGGTGTGCGAGTCCGACCAGTTAAGGCAAGAATGGTGTGCGAGTCTGACCAGTTAAGGCAAGAGTGGTGTGCGAGTCCGACCAGTTAAGGCAAGAGTGGTGTGTCAGTCCGGCCAGTTAAGGCAAATTTAATTCCAATTGGTTAGCTTGGGCAAAATATTTAATTGTACCAAACAATTCACAACAAATGTTCAAATTGTTGCCCTTCAACAGCCTGGCAATGTGCCAATCTGTTATAAACAGCAGAAACCGCATTCCGGTACGTTTCTGGCGGTATTAGTTCTATCTCTCGAGTTATTCTCCCTCTTAAATAATCTAAATCTTGAGGCTTGGTGGCATAAACTTTACTTTTCAAGTAACCCCACAAAAAAAAATCAAGAGGGGTCAAGTCCGGAGATCGAGGTGGCCACTCAATATGACCCCTTCGCCCTATCCACCTGTCCTGAAAGACCTCATTCAAATATTGACGGACAATGACACCATAATGAGGTGGAGCACCATCCTGTTGGAAATAAATTTCATCCATATTTACACCAGCTATGTCTCGAATAGCTGGAACAATTTGTTCGCGAAGCATGACTAGGTATACTTGTGCTGTCAAATTGCCTTCAATGAAGAAAGGACCAACTGGTCTACCATTTAGAATACCAGCCCATACGTTAACTTTTTGTGGATATTGAGTATGATTGTCTCTTTTCCAGTGAGGATTAACGTCACTCCAGTATCTACAATTGCGTCTATTTACATATCCAGTCAGTTCAAATGTTGCCTCATCAGAGAAAACAATATTATCAAGTAATAGAGGATCGTCGACAATCATCTCCATCATAAGATCACAAAATTCGATGCGTCTATCAAAATCGTCTTCGGACAACTCTTGGACCAAATGGAGTTTGTATGGATGCCATTTATTCAATTTCAGAATTTTACTGACAGATGCATGACCGATTTCGTGTTCTTGTGCAACGCGATTGATGGAAATATGGGGATCTTCAACGAAAGACTGTAAAACATCTCATGCCTTATCATTATTTGTTGCTGTTTTAGGTCTACCAGATTTTGGGCGGCTTTTAACGCTACCAATGGCCTCGAAACGTTGAATAGTACGGATTACAGTACTTTTGGAGATCCTATTATTTTCATTCCGAAAATTTTCATTAAATAATCGCGTTACTGTTTTATACCCTCTTTGTTGATCTCCCCATCCTCGCATCATTAACAGTGTTATTCGATCTCTTTCAGAAAGCTCCGCCATTCTTAATTAGAGCGAAGAAGAATTAATCAGGTAAGTGATAGGAAATTGATCTAGATAATTAAGTAGAGAAAAATACTAATTATTAAGTGTTGGTCCAACTATCGATTTGTTTATTTTAACCAGCACTAGCAAAAAGCTCGTTGAGCAACTGAAAATCTAATAGATCAATTAATAATATTTACGAAAAATTTCTGGGCTATTGGAAACAAAATGAAGATGTTTGGGATAATCAATTGAAGCGCAATGGTTTCTTTTGTTACAGAAAAAATTTTTGAGGCTGTTCGTTTTCGTCCACGAGGTGACTGCTGCTCGCTAAGAAGAAGACAGCACTGCATCAAAGTTTCAAATCAGTGATCCGTATTGTTTGCTCAAGAGCTCGTACATTGGTGCCTGCGAGAGTGAGAGAATAAAGATTGGCCAACGCTTTCGGTCAGATTCCCGCTAACGCCTTCGGAAATCACGCATTCGAGCAGCTTCTCGCGATTACGTTCGGGCAGTTTTTCGCCAGAGCCTATTAGCATAATTGCTTGAAGCCGTACAATACTTTGCTATTGGACATTTTTCCAAAATGCATTCTTACTGAAAATATTAGGGGGATCCGATTAATGTATTTTCTTTAAACCAATTAATTGGTCTCATTATTCCGCGCACAAAAGTATTAAGGTTATGATTACTGAAAACTAAATAATATTTTACAAGATATTCTACATTTTGTGTTAAAAAATTGTTAACTTCAAACCTTTATAACTCAAAAAGTACTTAATAAAAAAATTTTTATTATAGTGTTTTGGAAAGCTCTCGAGATAAGCTATAAGAATACGCATGCATAAAATGTAGGGGGTTCTGTTTAAAAAAATAAGATTGACCTTGAAATGACCTTGAAGGACATGGTCGAGGTCAAAGTCAAGGTCATCATCTTACTCCCCGCTTGAAACCATACAACTTTGCTATTGGACATTTTCTCCTAAGTGCATTCTAACTGAAGATATAAGGGGGGTCCGATACTTTTCGATGACCCTGTATATACAGGGTGGCCGATTTATCTGAAGACATCGAAATATCTCGAGAACTATGCACAGAATCAAAAAAGTTGTCGGATGAAAGTTGTTCGACACGAAGGGGGGCATCCAGTGATAATTAAATTTACCCCCTCCCCCATCCCCTGGGGGTGGAGTGGGGGAAAAAACAATAAAACTTAAATAGGAACCCCCAGTTTTTATTGCAGATTTGGATTCTCCAATATTGACAATTTTCGCCCGCGTAGCGGATATGGAATACGGTCATTCTAACAAAGCCGGGAAAAAATACATTTAGCGTTACCCAGGAACAACGACGTGGACGTAGTATTTTTCTGTTCCCTTTGGGGTGCTTGTTTTACGTGAGTCCCCTTGCCTCTCACTGTCTCACTGTTCACTTACTTGAGTAAGTGTTCGAAATGTTGACCTTCCACTTCAATGCATTTATTTATTCTTTCTTCAAATGACTTTATACATGATAGAATCATATCTGCAGAAATTTCTGCGCAAGCAGTTCTTATGCGTTCCACCATGTTTTCACGAGTCGTTGGTACTTGTTCATAAACCTTACCTTTTAGGTAACCCCATAGGAAGAAATCCAGAGATGTTAGATCAGGTGACCTCGCAGGCCAATTAATGGGGCCACCTCTACCAATCCACCTACCATTGTAATCACGGTCTAGTATTTCCCTTGCTACTCTTGAAAAATGTGCTGGGCAACCATCATGCTGAAACCACATTGTCTGTCGGACGTCCATAGCAACATCCTCAAGTAGTAATGGTACTTCTTGTTCTAGGAAATCTCGATATTTTGTTCCATTCAAATTACCTTCAATGAAATAAGGACCAATGAGTTTATTTCCTATGATTCCACACCAAACGTTCACCGACCAAGGACGTTGATGATTAACTTGTCGTAACCAATGGGGATTTTCTACGCTCCAATAATGCATATTATGCCTATTGACGCCACCATGGTTCGTGAATTTAGATTCATCTGAAAATAATACATTAGCAAAGAAATTGTGGTTCGTTTGCATTTTTTGAAATGCCCATTCACAAAACACCACGCGGTTATGAAAATCATCGCCATCTAGTTCCTGGTGCAGTGAAATGTGATATGGGTGAAACTTATGACGATGCAATATTCTTTGAATACTGTCTCTGGAAATGCCGGAATCGCGATGTAATTGTCGTGTGCTTACATGTGGATTTTGGTGAATAGCTGCTAGTACAGCTACTTCGTTAGCTTCTCCTGTAACTGTTAATCTTTGCTTCCTTTTTTTCATTTCTACGCTGCCATCAGAGTGAAAGGCATTCACAACTTTGTAAAAAAAAGAACGCGAGCGAGCATTATCTGGAAAACGCTCAGCATACAACGCAACAGCATCGTCAATATTCCTCTTACATTCATCATAAATAAGAATCATTTCGATTTTTTCGGGAACTGTAGCAGGATTCATTTTTAACTTGCAATTCGATTTAAGCAATGAAGGGTAGACAAAAAATAGTCACGTAAACGGAAAGTTGTTATTCTAAAAGCAAAGTGACCTCCGACCGAATTACTACCAATACAATGGACTTCAAAAACAGTCTTACACTGAGAGACCGTGAATACTAAATTTTAATATGGGGATTAGAAAGTCGCGATATCCCTTTACTTCCCTTCAGGAAAGTAGAGAAAAATGTAGGTGAACTGGTTACGTGTGACTCAACTTATGTATAAAATGATATGCTACTTTATTTTCGAGTTATGTCGCCCTCTAGCGTTATGTAACAGGCGCCGGTGATGGCCGAAATGCAAGCGATGTACATGTATGAAACCACGTGAGTTCTCTCGGGGTCCGGTAGATGGCGACGAAATCCCCAAATGAAGTAAGAGTTTCGTTTTGTTTAATAGAAGCTGGTTTGACCGTCAATGCTCAGCTTATTTATTCTCATTTCGGAAAAAACATACAGAGAGAGAATGAATGAGCTGAGTGAAGGGACATGACGCGTTTTTTAATGGATTGCGTGATGTCCTCTTTTTGTTTATTAAATAATAAATTTAAAACCTAAAATTTAATTTTATTGAAGGTAGAAAACTTATTTATAAAATTGCTTCCATATTGTATGCACAATTTTTATGTAATCAGTTTTGATTTTTAATATGAAGAATATCAATTATTCATAATCTTAATTTTTCGAATGGACATTATTAAAATTTCATATTCAGAATAACAATTTTCGCAATTGATATTACTAAATTCTAATATTAAAAATTCTAATATTAGAATTTTTAATATTAAATTTTCATAAAGTGATCAAATTGTCCCTATTTGCCCCCTGGATGCTCCCCTTCGTGCCGAACAACTTTCATCCGACAACTTTTTTGATTCTGTGCATAGTTCTCGAGGTATTTCAATGTCTTCAGATAAATTTGGATTTTTATCGATTACAGGGCCACCTGTGAACCAAAATGCAATAGTTCCTAGGTCAAATTGGTGTACTTTTTTCCGGAGAATCCAAATCTGCAATAAAAACTGGGGGTTCCTATTTAAGTTTTATTGTTTTTGCCCCCACTCCACCCCCAGGGGATGGGGGAGGGGGTAAATTTAATTATCACTGGATGCCCCCCTTCGTGTCGAACAACTTTCATCCGACAACTTTTTTGATTCTGTGCATAGTTCTCGAGATATTTCGATGTCTTCAGATAAATCGGCCACGCTGTATATATATTTCCTTCTCCTTTTTGTGTGAATGTATTTTCTCCGTAAATCCATTCTAGAAGTGGGGAAGTGTAACGTAAGTCGATGTTACTGATATATCTTAATAATTATATATTCTTTTTAAATTTGACGCTAACATTTTTTTTCCATTTGTTATACATATACGAGCCTCGTGAGAATTAGACATTTTCCGTCAATTCCGAGTGCCCAGAAAATGTTGCGATAGAATCTTTGCCCAGCTGCAACTAATAAAATACCATTTCGACTACCGTTGCCACTTTTATCTTCTGCAAAAAAATACGAAAAATAGATAAATCCGAAAATAATTTTTAAGTTAACACCGGTGAAGTCTGCTCAAATTCAAAAGAGGCCCCGGTTTACTCGTAGATTAAGTTTATGATCTTTTTCCGCTGGAGAGCTCTCGAATACAACAGCCCAGATGGTAAAGCATCTTATTATAGCCAGGAATAATTCTTTATAATTTTAGATGTTAATAAATCATAACGTTTATTAACATCAATACTTGCGCAAATATTTCAAGTTATGTTTATAATAAAATGAATATAATTATTATTATTAATTTACGAGGATTATTGTTATAACGTTATTATTTCGCTAAATGGTGTTACTATTCAAATAATGATTATTATTAATGTTAAGGGAAATATTATTAGAACATCGTCGAGTCGAGTACACAAATGCATTTAGTGTGAGTGTCAAAAGAGACACTCCCTTTTCCTCCGGTGGCCCAATGAGGCCATTCTGTTATTGATTTTTTCTTGGTCCATTCCGGTCCATCCCACGACTGTAAGTACGTTCCTTTCGCTTTAATTGGTAGAAATTGTTTGGCTCCATGCTAAGGCTAAAATCCATAAAAAAAAAATAGAGGCCAAATTTGTTAGTTATATTCTTATTGTTTTTCGTAAATACTTTATTTTTGTTGTATATTTGTTCGTTAAAGTTTGAGATGTCAAAGTCTTCGTCTATTTCAGCAATTTCTAGTGTTGGTATTTTTACTTCTGTACTTTCGTTGGTTGTATTATAGATTTGTAGGTATCCTCGTCCGTTATTGTTTTTGATAATTGCTTCGCCTAAATATATGCCTTCTTCGGTTTCAATGCGTGGTACATATCCATATTTAATTTCTTTATTTTTTTATATTTACGTAAAATGTTGATATTGCTCTTGCCGGGATTATGATTTTTTCTTCATGGAAGTATACTTTATTATTTTTCCATTCTATATAATGTTTTTTATAATCTATTGTTGCTTGATTATCACGTAAAAATTCTGATCCTAAAATTCCTGCTGTATTTATTGGGAAATTATTTTTGACTACGTGGAATTCTACTTCACTTCCTAGTATTTCTAGAAAAACTACCCCCATTGTTGTTACAGGTTGCTCGGTGATGCCTTTAAGATCTATTATATCATTTTCCTCTATTAAAGTTTCTCCTTTTATATGTTCCTCTTTTATTATATTTACGCTGGCCCCTGTATCTACCATAAAAGTTACTTCAGTGTATAGGTCTCTAGAGTTGATTTTAATTATTGGAGCTTCGTTTTTTTCTAGGTGAACTGTTTTTATTTGTAATTTGTGTCTATTGTTCGTGTGACATTTATTTGGCGCATATTACTGGTCTCCCTCTGCGCGCCTGTTTTGGGGAGACCATTCTCGTTTCCCTTTAAATTATGTTTCCTATTTAGCTCGTCTAGTAATTCTGCCTTGAGTTCTTCTTTAGCTTTTAGTTTTCTGCATTCTTTCCAAGAATGACCCATATTCTTACAAAATGTACATTGGATTACTTGTGAATGAAATGTTTTGTTCATGAGTTGATAGTTTTGAGGCTGAGGTATATTATTTTGATTTTTCTGGGTTTGATAATAGTTCGGAGGTTGATTTCTTCGTAAGGCATAATTTTGTTGTTCGTAGTTCGTGGGATGAATATTTTGATGATTTTGGTAGTTTCGAGGGTGATTTTTCTGATAGTTTCTTGGATCTTGATAGTTTTGATAATTCGGTTGTTGATAATTGTGAAATTGTAGTGGTGGATATTTTTGGAATTTTGAGGGTTGATAGTGTGGAAGGTTTGGTGGTTGGTAATTTTGAAAGTTCGGTGGATGATAGTTCTGGTACTTTGGTGGTTGATAATTCTGATGGGTTTGATAATTTGGTGCTTGTCTTGAATTTAGATGGAAGCATGTGTCTGCTTCGTGTCCGATTCTTTTGCAGATTTGACATTTTTTTTCTGTTTGTATAATTTTTATTTTTTGTGATTTAATTTTGTCTTCTTGTTTCATTGTTTCATTGGTTGCTCCTCTGATATTGTTGGTTAATTTTAATTTTTTTTCTATTTGTAATGCTTTTTGAACTGTTGCTGGAAAGTTTTCTATATCCAAATTGATTAGTCTTATTTCGATTTCTGGTTTTAATCTATTTAAAAACGTTTCTAATATTTCTGTTTCTGTTTGTGATTTTTCTTCTTCACTGATTTGACCATTTTCGTTTAATGCCTTATAAGTTTCTACTATTTTATCGCCTATTTCTCTTACACGGTTCGCATATGCTGCAATGTTTTCAAAATCTAGTTGATGCATCCCTATAAGTTCCTGTCTTATTTCTGTTATGGAATTGATTGGGGAGTATATCTCTCTGAGAGTTTTTAATAATTCAGCTATTGTTCGGAATTCTTGATTTTTTACTACGCGTCGTGCTTCGCCAATTAATCTGCTTTTTATTAATTTTACCAAATCCTGTTCTGCTTCATCTGGAAGCATGTCTTTAGCTTCTTCGCAATTTTCAACAAATGTAAAAAATGATCGGGGATCACCATCGAATCCTGGTACAATTTCTATTGCATGGTTTAAGGTTAATCGATCGCGATTTTGCGCCATTTCTTTGATTTCGTTTAAGCTTTCGTTATTATTATGTATTGTTTTAAAAATTTCGTCGTCACTATCGGAATCTTTGCTATCTTGTTCCTCTTCGTCGACTAAACTCTTCTTTTTGGGAGTACTCGAATTTTGATAAAAGAATGATAAGCTTTTTTTCGTACCAGTTTTTAAGGTCTTCTAACTTAACCTTAACTGGGGTTTTTTTCCTGTTTTTTATATTCTTCGGTTAAGTTCTTGAATTCGTCTACTAGTTCATTGATTTTTCCTGTCAATGGTGCATTTATTTCCGGTAAAATTTGGTTATTTAAATTGAAGATTTGTATGTTTTCCAATGTATCTTTTTTGTGGAATTTTGTAGTGTCTGTAATTTCTTCCGGTGAGTTTTCATCCGTTTCTTCGATCGCAATTATTTCGTCAGATACCTTGCTATGGTTAATAGAAAGTTGCTGTGTTTATTCTTTTTGTGGAGATATATTTTCTTTTATTTGTTCTGGAATTGTTCCTTCTGTTTCAATGTGTATATTTTCTTCCGGTAATGGCCTCCAATGGTTTTTCTATTTTCTTTCTTTGTTTCCTATCACTAACTAAACTAGGTCCTAAAAAATCCTGTTTTCCTGACTCGCTTAGATCTTGTGTTAGAGCTCGTGTAACTCTTTTTCCTGACATTTATTGTTTTATGTCATTACTGATAATAAAATAAAACGGTACAATTTTATAGAAAAACGAAATAAAATATTCTGTTTAACTTATTTTTTGTTTACTTAAAATTATATATATATATATTTTGTTTTATGGAAATGTAAAAATAATAGTAATTCTGCGGTCGCCAGAGATGGTAAGGGAAGGAATATATATATATATATATATAAATTACTATTTATTCTTTTAGTGGAGAACATCCCGTTGGAATCGCGGTCAATTTCATACCTAATTAACCGAAGATATAAATATATATATATATATTTTTTGTTTTATGGAAATGTAAAAATAATAGTAATTCTGCGGTCGCCAGAGATGGTAAGGGAAGGAAATGTAGGGATTTATATTTTATTTAAAGTATACAAAAAAAAAATAATTAATATAAAAAAAATGTTATAACAAGTAACATTATTTCCGAGAAAACAAAAAAAATTTGTGTAAAAATTGCTGTCACGAATTTGTTAATGCTAATGAATTTTATTATATTCTTTTTTTTTTGAACAAGTCGAATAAAAGTTTAAATCGAAAAAGAGAATTTTCCTTCAAAAAATTTCTTCACTGTGCAGGGCTCCATTCAAATAGCGCTGTCACCAATTTGTTAATGCTAATTAATTTTATTATATATATATATATATATATATATATATATATATATATATATATATATTTTAACAGAAATAAAAGTTTAAATCGAAAAAGAAAATATTCCTTCCAAACATTCCTTCATTGTGCAGGGCTCCATTCAGATAGCGCTGTCACCAATTTGTTACGACCTGATTTACCACACTTACTCGAAGTATGTTGTGCCCAGAATCGTGAAAGGGTGTTCAACCACACAGGTTGATTCGGGTTGGCGAATGGAGGCGGAAGAGGTTCGAGGTGAAGGGGAGGAGTAAAAGTGATCGGGGAGTCAGAGTGGGTGAGTGAGTATTCTTGAATAGTGGAAGGGAGAGGTTCGACTGAAGGAGGTTGTAGTGGAGGTTTCTGAGGGAATTGAGGGTCGGGGAACGAACTAAGGTTCGCCTTTTTTTCTCTGGCGGCTCGCTCGCGGAGGCGTCGCTGACGACGGAAATAGCCCCTATCCTTTTTTAATACCGGCACTGAAAAAACAAACAGAGGACGAGAATTTATATGTGGAATTGGTGATTTCTATGAGGAATTATTAGGACAAAGAAGTGGGATGGATATATATATGTTTGTAAGAATTTATTTAGTTATTGAAGATGAATAGAACAAAAAAAAATATAAATAATAAATTTGAATCAACCGGATAAAAAAACGCGGAGGTCTCTACAGTCCCTACTGACTCTCGTGGCTGCATCCGGTCACCCAAAGAGGCTCCAGTTAAGGACACTAGAGTCGCTAAAATAAAAAAAGGAATTCCTAAGGTGTCGGATTCTTTTGTTGGTGTGGTTTTAAAAAAATTTGATTATGTAATAAAAAGGAAAAGGAATCCGACACATTCGTCTCATGAGAAAAAAAAATAAAAATAAATTTAATGCCTGAGGCATTCGTTTTTATCAGCTCGTATCGGGCATGAAAAGAGAGACTGGGAAAGGAAGGGGTAATTAGTGGGATTATTATATTCTGAAAAGAATGTATACTCACTGGTTGGATTGACCCTTGTTGTCTCAGCGACGGACGTCAGTGGACCTCACGGAGATTAATTCCCCGTGACTCTCGACTCCTCGGGAGGTTGGGAGGAAAATTCGGTCACCTGGACCTGAATCAGAGGAGGTTGGATAAAAACGGTCGCCTGGACCTGTTTTTTTTGGGAAATGTGGATAATATACTCGGTCACCTGGACCTAAATATATTGAGGGAGAGAAAAAAATACGGTCGCCTGGACCTGTATTTAAAGGGAATAATCGAGGAGAGCGAGGTCGGGTAATCAATCTAAATGTGGGCCGAGTTCCGGTTGCCTTGTTCGGGTAGATGGATTGGACTTGATCGGGGGCGTAGAGCCTCCACGTGGAAGTCTTAGGACAGCGAAAAGCCACCAAATTGGAGCGGCAGCAGGAACAGCGGAGAGCCACGAAGATCCACCTTAGGGCAGCGAAAAGCCACCAAATTGAAGCGGCAGCAGGAACAGCGGAGAGCCGCGAAGATCCACCTTAGGGCAGCGAAAAGCCACCAAATTGGAGCAGCAGCAGAAACAGCGGAGAGCCACGAAGATCCACCAGTAATTTGGAGCAGTACGTCCAAAATAGAGTAGTAGAGTAGTAGAGTAGGAAGATTCGTCGGAAAGTCGCCCTTTTTATATTGGTTCTCCCCTCCAGGAAAATTCGTGGGTCGAACCAGGCGTGGGAATATTAAGTTTGGTGGGAAAATTTGTACCATTTTTTTGTAGTTATAAAAAAACTGTTCTTGTGTTTTTTATAACAATAAATTTTTAACAAAATATTTGCTTACAAAGTTAAAGTAGTTTTTACAAACATGAACGAAAGTTCTAGCATAATTAGAACTAAAGTTAAATAAAAATTATTAATTTTTGTATTAATTATTTGTTCAAACTTTCAATATTTTGTAAAAGAAATGTTTTTGTTATAAAAGGAATTTTGTAATGTTGGTATTTGAGTTCGCCTTTAATTTTTTTTATTAATTATATGTCAGTTATTTATTGCTAGAATTATTCATTCGTTGTTTGTATCAACTTTACAATTTTTGTGTACTTGGTTGTGTAGAATTGATTTGAGTATTATATATATATATTATATATTGTATTATATAAAATAATGATTGTGTACAATTGTTTCAAAGTTATAAAAAAAAATATTATTAAGATATTGTTTTTCATTTACATTTTCGTGTACATATTTTAATTTTGATAAATGGTATTACTAAATAATGGTTTGGTTTTTACACTTATTTATTAACATTTCAATTACGCAATCATATTAATGTTGTAATTTGTATTTATTGACTTTAATTGATTTCTCTATTTATTCACTCATTATGTTTTTTTATATTTACAATGATTTAATTTAATGATATTTTGTTTTATTGAAAATATTGTTAAATTTTGAAATAAGAATTAATATTGTTGCGTAATTCTAAATGTAGTAACTAAAAATAGGAAAAGAAGGTCATTCTCTTTGCCTTGAGAAAGTGTTTTCTCGAATTTCCTCTTTTTTAAGTTTATGACTTTTGGGTGTCGGTGCGTGTACGGCTTGAGAATGCCATTTTTTAGACTTTTATATTTTAACATAGAAAAGTTTTCGTGTGTGGAAAAAATTATAAATATTGAAATAGGAATTTGTTTTTATGAAAATATATTAAAGAAAAATTTAACAAACAAACTGATGCAATTTTGTATATTTTACTTAATTTTAATTTTTGCTGATACTATAGGAATCTTACTTATTTGTGGACAGAGAAAGACCTGTTCTTTTCCGATCTTAAAGTTTTTATGGTGGCGTCGTTTTACCTAGAGAGGAGGTCGATTTTCTACGGTTTCGGTTATCTTTTGAGGCCGGTATGGTAGGTTTTACAAATCATGAAAATACATTGTAGTTCGGTTAGTGTGTTGTATATCGGCGCTGTTACTAAATTCCCATATATTCGGGGATTCCCAAAAATGTATTTCGTTGCAATATCCTAGTTACGTGAGACGTAACACAGTACATAAAAACATACACCCTCGAAGACATCGTGCGTGACATCGACTGTCACATTTTCTGTTATGTGAAAACCATCAATTTTATGAAATGCACATTGTTCTTTTATTCCCGTTGTTGGTGTATGTTTACTACGCATATCTTCTTCATAGTTCTGACGCGTTCTAAGTTCTTGTCTGTCTTCCAGTGACAATGATCCTGCTACACGAGATGACACTTTACAAATTCTGCAATAATGCTTTGCACAAAACGATTCAACGAAGCCAAATATACCATTTAGACCTAAGTTGTCGCCTAATATAAGAATTAACTGAAACTTCACTGTTTTTGGGACGCCGTCCACTTTGATGACAATTCCAGTGTTTTGGATGAAATTTATTTCATCTATAAGTTTTTTGAATATTTGATTATTGGCAAGCATTTTCTTAGAATCAGCATAAAACAATGTTGAGAAGAGATACTGTTCAGTTGGGAAGAAATATATTCGGGAAGACATGCTATATAGGCATAAACAGATCCGAATTTATTTATTCCGGCGTGGCTTCTCAGTGGATTGCCTACTTCCAAATCGTCGTAGAATAGAAAAAGAGGGAAAATTATTTCATTGGCACATTGGCATGAATATTTTTTTTAACCATAAGTTCCCCTGCATAATATTTCTGATTATATTTGATTCTTTTTTTAAATTTTGGGTATATTTAATTATTTCCTTAAAAATCCCAGGTATTTCTAAAAATACCTTTAAGGTATGTCGTAATGGAACATGTATTCCATACTCAGATTCGGGCATGTACACTGCTTCATTATCATTAAATTTGCTGGTGAACTTTTCTCCTATTTGAAATAATTCATAATCTACCAAGCCCTTATTTCACAACAATGCAAATCGCCGCCATTCTGTTTTTACGTCATCAAATACCATTTTATATTTATCAAAACAATTTCGTATTTTGGTTATGGAGTTTTCGCTTAGATCTTCATTGCGCAATATTTCTAATATTTCACGTTCTAAAGAGGGTAGGTAAATGCTACGAACAAAGTTACTCATATAATCTACGACGACTTGGACTATCTGTCTGGGAAGATTCGGATCAGAATAAAGTGCCAATAAGAACGTTATAATATAACTTAATATATTGGAATCCATCTTCTCTATAATCTATACAATATTAAAACATAAATGATAAAAACTAAATTGATAACTGTAATACTACAGTTTATTAATTTCTACAACTAATTTGGTAACAGCCGAGGCACATTTTGGTGGGACAAAATTATACTCTCCATACATCAATTTTTGTAAAATATGCCAAATATAATCAGGTAAAAACGGTAAAGAATGGAGAGCTATGTGATAACGTAGGCAACTTTCGATTGCTTGCAGTGGGTTGTTGAATCCGTAGTTATCATTCTTCAACACAACATACGATTGAACTATATCGTTAATTTCACCGCAAAAAATAACATACGGGTGTTCTTGGAACTCGTTTAATTCAAGCCACTGTTGAAAATGTTGCTTTTCCGAAGTCAGCTTACTCGGATCCTGCATGAGAAACATTTAATTATATGACTAGACGTAGAAAGATGAAAATCATGTTCCTAAGTGCTTTAAATTACATTTTGTGCACTGAAATGTAAGCTTCAGCAACAAAATTAGCTCTATGAAATACACTTTTAAGAAATTTGAAAAAATATTTTCTGTACTAATTTTTCACGAAGAATTCAGTGGTGCTGAAATTAAAAATGTAAAAAATTTTGTTGACCCAGAAATTTTAGGGCGAAAAAAAAATATTTTTTTTAAAAATGCTTAAAATTAATTGAAACATTCACAAGAATTTTTGTTTTAGCAGTTGGAAAATGAGAGATCAGACTTGTAATGACGAAATGTATGTAGAATGAACCAAACTTATTTAATCGTTGGTTTGTTAAGATATAAAAAACTAAACACTATAGCTGAAAATATGGCTAAATTTTAAATATAGCATTCGCTTGTAAAAACCAAAATCGAAGAATGGTTTGTGTTACGAACACGCGGTTCGTAACAGCGCGAGCGGTGAGTGGGGAAGGTTACAAATAATGAGGAACCGCGAAGTTTGTTTGGATGTCCTTCCGCGACTGACTCCTTCGATGCCGCCTCGATTCGAGAGCGCAGCGAAGTTCGTCATCGCATTTATTTCCAACCGTGGGACTATGCTGAGCTTGCACTCTTGACTTCTATGTGAATTCGCAAGCCGTGCATATTCTCACGGTGGGCTTTGAGAATTACATTGATATTTAAGGAGACTACGATCTACCGATCGTAACAGTTTGTATCGCAAACTCACAAGTAGTGAGGCTGCAGACTAATTATAATCAATATTTTGTCCGAAAATACAATTGATCAGTAAAGAATATCCTTGGAAGATAATTATAGACATTTATTATTTAAGATTTACGAATGTAATACATTCAATAAGCACAGTCAGAAACAGTGCGTATATTTTATCAGTGAATGGGCCTATGATGTGTTATTTTTACTTCGTTTCATCTATTTCAGTTTTTCATGAGAGACTGCTAACTATACAGAATAGCATTTATGCATATAGTAAAAGATATGCAGCCAAGATTTATAGTATCAAATAACAATACCTACTTGTACTGAATTTGATCTTTCATAATTTCACACGTAATGATTAGTTCTTTTAATCTGGGATAATCTATTTCTCCGGTTAACTTATAACGGCCAAGAATTATTCTACCGTGTAGATTATTAGGGTGATTTAAATATTGATATAAGTCATTTGCCTCAATATTCTCCTGACTTCTGAATTTTGAATTTTGAATATTCTCGTCACCTGGAAGACAGAAATTACCCTACATTCCGATATGCTATGATTAAAATGAAAAAACCATAAAAGATGAAACTATAGTTATTATTTATATGAATCGCATATATACGTGAATCGTTGGCAATTTCAAGTTTTTGACGTTTTGATTCTGATTCGTCAGATGTACAGATGTTATTATTTTCACCACTGACACGTTTATCTCCATCATTTTTGAGTACTGAAAAAATAAAGTAAAGTACTAAAAATGAAATTATCCTACACTTACAGGGGAGGGCACGATCCGGATGTCAAGATTTTGACTCACATTTTGTTGAGGTATTCTATGATAAAAATAAAAATACACGTGTTTGAGCATTTTCTCGAGTAGGCTTTGGATTTTTAAAAGAAAAATAATGAAAAACGCGCTTTGACTGCAATGACAGTATATTTGACTTTCGAATGTTTCGAAGATTTATTCATCTGACATTCCAAAGTATGTAATTGCAATTAATTATTTTTTTTTAAAGATTCAAAGCCTATTCGAGAAAACGCTCAAACACGTGTATTTTTATTTTTATCATAGAATACGTCACAAAAATGTCAGCCAAAATCTTGACATCCGGATGTGCCCTCCCCTTGTTAGATATGCTTTGAAGATTAAAATGTCAATAATAAAAATATAAAAGATTTAATGAAACTAGTTATTATTTATATGAATCGGATATATACGTGAATCGTTGACATTTTCAAGTTTCTGAGGTTTTGTTATTTTCTCGTCTGATGTACAGTTGTTACTGTCATCATCACTGACACATTTATCGCTATCATTTTCGAGTACTGCAAAAAATAAGTAACAAACTGAAGTATGTGCATGTACCTGGAGGAAAGAGATAAATAACAACACATTTATTGAAATATTACCAATCATGTGTACATCATTTTTCCACGTAACTGAGCACGACACTTCAGCTTCTTTAGAATTAAAGTCCATTGTATATTCATCGAACTGAAATTTGTATTACACAATTTGTATTAACATACAACATAATGTAAAACTTTAAAATAGTGCGGACAGAAGAAGTGGTGGTTTTTAATTTTAACCCCGAACACCATTCTGTTTTTCGACGTTAGATTCTAATTGTAATGAAAAATATGAGAGTTATGAAATATAATTTGTGTGAATGCGTGTTTTCATTACTTATTAATTTGAGTATTTCAATTTGACAGATTACCTCAGACATGTCTGATATTATATCAAGCTGTCAAATTGAGATACAATTTTCTACATTCCTAAACTCTCTGCCTGTACTAAAACTTTCAGTACCCCAGGTAGAAATTCAATCCGGGCGAAAACCAGTCACTGGCTAGTTTCCTGGCAGTCGTGGGATACAAAATTCGTCTAATGCCCCGATATATGATACTGTGCAGTTACTAGCTAGTACCAGTCTAGTTTGATACGAGTACATATTTTGAAAACTGCTCTAGCTAGATTCTCGACCCGTACAGTTCAAAAATTTTAAGCACGACTCCGCTGTTTGCATATTTCTGCAAAAAGTGTCAATGTAAGTTGGTACTAACTATTCACCATTAAGTTCTGTTCAAACAGATAGTTTAAAACTACAAGTGATGTAAAATATCATAAATGAATCAATTGGATAATGAAACTGTAAGTACGTTCCTTTCGCTTTAATTGGTAGAAATTGTTTGGCTCCATGCTAAGGCTAAAAATGTAAATATTGCCTTAAATTAGTCCATAACCATATTTCTGAATATGATTTGATCTTACAAACTAGAATAAATTTGTTTCAAATTAATTGGTTGAAGTTATGGTATTGAAAACTTCAAAACAAAAGAATAAGAATTTCAAGTGCGAGTCCGCTGTTTGCACATTTATGATATTTTACAGCACATGTTTTAAAATATCTGTTTAAACAGAAGTTAATGATAAATAGTTAGTACTATCTATTATCATTAACTATTAAATTAAAAAATTACTTGCGTTTTAATAATTTTGCGAAAGTCAGACGTCAGCTCCACAACGAAACAAACGAATTGTCGTTCCCGGGCTAAATGCTGCTGCTGCCGCGTGATTAGCTGCACTGCACGCCGCCGCGCGATATACTGTGAACTGCACGGACAATTCAGCTTTACCCTTCCGGTAAAGACGACTTCTGCCTCTTCATTATCGGCTCCTACCTTACCAATACATTGAAATCGCAGCCGCCTCAATTTGGGCGAGTAACTGTCCAAAAAAAGTCCACGGGGGTTTCGAATCGTCAGTTCGTAACTGGCCTGCCGTTTGCAACACTGCAGCCCCAGTTTGGTCAGCAATTGCATCAAAATTTTTTCCGTG
Source organism: Trichopria drosophilae (assembly GCA_030407085.1). NCBI lineage: Eukaryota > Metazoa > Arthropoda > Insecta > Hymenoptera > Diapriidae > Trichopria > Trichopria drosophilae. Next base: position 112,953,118 of record CM059582.1, on the reverse strand, counting down.
TGTTTGTAGTTTTTTAACCCGTTGTGGTTACACTGGGTCCAGATGACCTAAGACAATTTTTAAATAACTGTAGCTTCCAAAATGCTGTTGAAAATGAAATCTATGGTACCATCGGTTTTTGCGGCATCCTCGTGTCATTTCAATATTAAAAAATTTAATAAAGGACACAAAAACGATTTGATTATGAAGAAAAAATCCTAAACTTTATTTTCATGGTACGATCTGTTGTTGGTATCCTCGTGTCGTTTCAATATTAAAACAATTAATAAAGAATAGAAAAACGATTTGATTATAAATTAAACTTAAACTTCATTTTCGTGATGGATTTCAGTCGATTCATCAAGAATAACGCAAATGGCAAGTGTTCTTGCGCGCGGGGTCAACTGGACCTAGTGTAACCATTATGTTATTTTTTGGAGATGGGACCACAACGGGTTAAAACTGCACCCGTTTAAACTACACCCGTTTACGCGTCCAAGGATAGAAAAAATCTCAAAGAAGGTTAATAAATAAAAGACAAAGTCTAAAATAAATTTCAACAAATGGTAGTTAATTACGGGTTTGATTAACCTACGAAATATTCATGGAAATAAGCGTTAGTACATATTGATGGTAACTCGAAAGGTAAGACACAGATTTTGGTCAAGTCAGGTTATTTGATTATATTTCTAATTTTGATATTTTGATCATATTTCAAGGACACCTTTACTATTCGATTCCTTGTTGAAATTTAATTGAGACTTGACCTTGATTATTTTTCATATCAATCCTCTCTGAGGTTTTCATATGTATATATGTATTTTTATATATGTAGCTTTTATCAAATGTAACGAGGAGTGTTCAGCGTAGCATTACTTACAGATTTATTATGTGTAATTTGATATCAATTAATCATATTCAAATTTAGTCATCTAACGATTTCAATTAATTTGGACGTAATTTATATTTCAGCATTCTTTCCATGATACAGTACAACCCCCTTTTAACGACACCTCCGTTTACCGACATACTCCTTTTAACGACCGTTCTGTGGCACCTTTTAACGACAAGCCAGCCATTCCCGTCATCGCCGCCGAAACAACCATATTGGTCGAGAGGCGTGTGACGTCACCCCACACGGACTCTGCATAAGCACGTACACATACATATGTACATACGTTGGGTTAAGGTGAGGGAGCATTCTTTCTTGCCTGCATGTCGTTAAACGGGGGTTTGAGGAGAAGTCGTGGAACGAACCCCTGTCTTTAAAAGGGAGTCATACTGTATAAAAGTTAACTTTTTTTTCATGCTAAATGTTATGAAATAAAATTTTCTCAGTGTGAGCCGCGATAGATTCACATTTCTTGCGGCAGAAGTAGAAATGCTTTTCCGTACGGAAAAAAAACAAGTCTATTATTACGAAGGAAAGAAATGCGTAGATGGGCCAATCTTTAGAAGAGGCTGTTTTTAAAATAAGTATAGAAAATTACGAAGACAAGCTCTCCAAGCAGGTTTTCTCACCATTAATAATAAACGTAAATTGAGTGAAGGTAAAATGTACTTTTTTAAATTAAATATACAGAATCCATTACTTTAGGTACATTATTTTATGATTATCAATGATTTAATTATTGCAGAACGTACACCACTTAGTTTGGAATATTTTCGCGATAATTTGACTGTAAATGACGAGATCACCTCTAAATGGGCCTCAACAATTGTTGAAAGGCAGGATTTTTTCTCAAAATCATCATCGGCAGAGATTTTCCTAATGTTCCCCTTACTAAGAACTTCAGAAGGATTGAGACTAGTAAAATATAAACACTGCTTACATTCTATAAATAGCTGCATATTTTTCATGTTTTAGTTTTGTAGTATAGCATTCAGCAGTTATAATATATTAAAAAATGTCAATGCTCTATGTAATTATCTACATATCTATGTATTCGGTACATTTTACAAAGATATACAATTTTTAGCTAGAAGTAGACTTTGTGACTGACTACGAACAACATGCTGATAAATTTTTAAGTAAATGGCCAACTCTGTGTAACGAAATAATTGGTATTGCAAATACCAAGAAACGTCACAATCAAGAGATTAAATTAATTATTAGCAATTATGCAGCCGAAATAAAACAAGGTATACATTTTTTATAAATTGTTGGGATAAGTGATGTACATATATAAAGAGTACAAGGGAGACATGAAGTTTGCGTGCTGTCAGATATATGATATGTCATTGTAAAGTGCGACATTTATTATTTATGTTGAATCTACGTTTTAACCCTTCATCCGCAAACGTGTTTTTTACACTTTTACGCCGCAAACCGGGAAGTTTTCGTCCTGGCGTTAGTTTGGAAGTGTTAGAAAGCTGCAAAAAATTTGAAAAAATTCATGAAGGTGTTTCCAACCTTCATTTTGAAACAACAATCATAAAATGATAAACAATTCAATGTTTTCATTCATCTCGTATAAAAAGGTAACATACGGAACTGATTTCATGATGAATCTACTCTAAAAAAATCAGTCCTGTGAAACAATACTGTATAATTTGCGGATTATTGCCGATTTTTTCATAAAAATGTCCAATTTCGAAACTCCAAGGTCTTATTCACAGTACGTTATTATGTACAAACGTTTGGCACATTTTACTGATTACCGTCAAAAATCGGTCAAAAATCTAAAAATGTGCAGGGTTGTTTCACACGACGGACTTTTCGCTAGGTAAATCCCCATGAAATGGATCGCATAGGCGTCGCGTATGTTAAGTTTTAATCGTGATCTTTTATTAATTAAATCCCTGCCTGTTTTCAAATGTTTGATCTTCGACCGGATGAAAACGACTCCGGCTGTGGGGTTAAGGGTTAATGTAATTTATAAGACAATTTATTAATTTGCTTGTACGTTATCGAGTTAGTTTCAGATCTCGGTAACTGTTTTATATGTAAATAATTAAGGATATACTGTCCGAAATTAAATGAGTTGTTACGAATTTTAGGTCCTGCAAAAGTGATTCTCGGATTAATACTTCTTCCTTACATCTTGGGTCCGTATATGCAATACAGCGCGCTCCAAAAAGCAAATTTCGTGGAAAGCGACTACGAGAGTAGATGTATAGGAGCGGTTTCCACGAAACTCCCGCCGCCGCCACCAGGCGTCGCCACAGTCGCGGCGCTGTCGCAGCATGCAAGGTGGTAGATTCGTGAACTAATTCGCAGACTGATTCGTGAATTAATTCGTGGTTTGAGTCGCGGACTGACTCGCGGGCCGATTCGCGGATTGATTCGCATTTTTGATTTGCTGTTTAGTACGCGGTTTCAAGACTCTCTCATTGGGAAATCTGACCGTCGCTAATGGGGTCATTAAGATGACGCAAGACTTCGTGGACGGTCCCATTAAGTTTTCGAAGATTAATGCTGTAGCGTTATGCATATATCTTTCGATCTTTTAAATGTGCCCTGTTGGGGAAATCTCTCTTTCACTATGTCGTTACCTACCTAATTCGGATGTTACATATCTTTTTTGATGAATTGAAAGCGTAGATTTCCATTAGTCTAAATACCAGCTTGAAGCGCAATCTCGTATATCGACGACCTACTTTTTAAATCTCACACAAATTTTAAAAACCTACAATCAGGGCGTTGACCTCTCCCTTACCATGTTGTAAGTTTCAGAGTTTTCTCTCGTCGGGGAAATCTATCCATCAATATGACAGTCGTCTTGACAAGCCGTTAGTGTATCTCAATGATCTCCAACAGTGACGAAACCACTGAGCCCCTTCACACAAAACTGCTAAGACCATTTTAAAATTAATTTAGAAAAGCCTCTAAGTAAGCCTCAACACGTTCAAAAGACCTAACACGTCGACCCCCTGATGCGCGGGACCCGGCAGGTCTATTTTTCCCACATCTCTTATTCGAAAGCGCTCGGTCTAGATTCCAATCATTGGGAAAACACATGTAACTTCGACCATCCTTGGGAAAACACATGTAAATTCCAAGCATATTAGATAATATGTCGGGACCTATGTCTCTCAAAGATGGTATACGAGTTGAGATGCGTGTCAAACCCATTAGTGATTACGTCCCCCATGATCTCATTCTAACCATGCTTTTAAGATTTACGACCAGGGCCGACGCCCGAGACGTGACTATGACCTACTAACGCTCGGGGCCTGACAGCTATGACAGGTGCATAAAAGACGCCATGCAAGTCTCAACGCGTTCCTAAGAAGGTTCACTCTTGAACCCATTGTTAAATAATAACTCATTTTCTATTTTGGTACAATATCATGCAGGAAGGAAGATGAAGAAAATACAGAAGATGTATTTAATAAATTTTATTTTTCACATTCATATTCGTACATTACATAAATTTTTTTTGTTCACAATATTGTTATACATAAGAATATAAAATAGCTATTACAAAAAATTTATATTTTCAATATCGTCAACTAATGCATCGCTTTTAATTTGACAACTGATGCAGTCTTTAATCATAGGCGGTTCACCATCTATCGTATCATAGCTTGATTCGAAATGTTTATAGCATCGACGACATTCACGTATTTCAGGATGCATTTGCATAGCAGGTGGCAGGCAGGTCCATGCTTCTTCAATTTGTCGTTCAGCAAACATGCAGATGAAATCGATCGGTAGACATTCTATATCTTTTGTTTCCATCAATGCAAGACGTTTCACCTCGTAATAAATCCTTAATGAACGTTGAAGAGATGCAGGCTGTTCAAGTAGATTTCCCAATACCCAATTTTTAAGTATTTGCACATTTTCTTTGGTGCAAGTTCCATTAAGCGAATGATTTTCACACTTCTCCGACAATTCATATTGCTGCTCTTGCTTCAGTTTTTTCAGAGATGGGCAGTCCAAAACGTCGAGATCAATAACATTTTCAGCGTTTAATATATCCTCCAACCAACATTTTTTATCGACTCCTTTTACATAAATTTTGTTGGCACATTTAATGATATCCTCCAAAGACTCGTTTATAGCATCAAAGGGAACGTCGCCAGATTGCCATGGTAAGCCGTGGTAATTATGTATTAACCAGTTATTGACTCTTTTATAGTGTAGAGATAACCATACCCATTGATATGGCGCTTTAAACACACAAGTCTCAATTTCACCGGCGAAAATGTTCATTATAGACATTTCCTTCGGTATGAAGCGATTACCAGGCCCGCGGAATCCCTGCACGTCTACAATGTATTCCATTTCGTATGATACTGATTCACTAGCAATTAAAGTATGACTATATTTTATTCATTAATTAGCGCATGCGCAATAATGGCTAACCCCCTCTCAAACCAACTTCTTTACATTTCCACTTATGGGATTATATTCTACAATACGATCATGTAAAATTAAACAATAAGCAGAAGTGTTTGCAGGAAAATTTTCCTTTGATTCAAATTCGAGCCGCACATCGACAGGTGCGTGTTTTAAAGCTTCATTCTGCTTAGAGCAATCAATAATGATTAATGGAGCTTTCTCTAAAAATATTGATTTATTCAATATAGGTTTACCATTAAAATTTTTATTATAGCAACTAGCTTGAAAATTGATATACATATCGTATAATAAAGAAAATTGATTATTTGCAATATCAAGGTTTAAATTACCATACGGATAATATTTTGAATTCAGAAATACTTTAACATTACTAATGTTACAGTGATCAAACAGGCTAGCATTTTTCGCCTTGTCATTTTTTCGTGCTGTTTGGAACCCGATAATAATCTATCGTGGCTTTTCTAGTTGTGTCGCTGTTTACACGGACCACACGTGGGATGATGTTACCGGTAATAGAGGATATTCATAAAGTTCCCATGTACGGAAACTTAAAGATATGCAAGGGTCTTTTTCAATGAAACGTAACAGCTGTATCCTTTCCCTATCAGCCAACGTCACATATGGAACTAACCATTCTATTTTATTCATCTCAATTTTGTAATGTTCTTCTGCATTTTGTATAATTGCATTATCATCATGTTTAGATCTTGTTAAAACAAGTTCGTGCTTCGCGTTTACAATTATCTTACGATAATCTTCCGCAAATCCGAGAATCATACTCAGAGGCATGATTACATCAAAATAACCATTATCATTTGTTATCATTATATTTGAACTAGATATCCAACCTGCATTGATTAAAACGGGTTCATCATTTGGCGTGTAAGAAGGATACCCCTTCATCAAGCTAGTAATACCAACATTTCTATTTCGATCAATTTCAACACCATTCAATTCATATCGCGCCTCATCAAATAAATGACAGATTGCGTTAGACGTTAGATTAGTATTATTTGCTTTAGTTCCGTCGGTTTTCGTCAACCTTCCACTAACATGTATCAAACTTTTACACGGTAAAATACATAAATCTTGATTTTGCACAGCAATACGAATTTCATCATTTTTACCAAAAGAACTTGTATTGTAAGATTGATGTGAATGCAGCTCGTAATGAGCGACAGATTCGTCGAAAACGACTGGGTTTTGAATGCTGAGTATTGGATCCTCCATTATTGCTATTATGATAAAGTGCTATAAGTATGCAAATACAACAACGGCAATAACAATTTTTATTATTATTATTCACTGTTTGATATTGTGATGATAATGTAACTTGAGTCCCAAGCTTTTCAGAAATAGAGCGTTCCGACGTGTTAACGTCTTGCGAATTTGACGACGACTGATATGTTTTCTCCATGATGGGTTATTATTATAGTAACTATTAAGGTTCTGACCATTGTACATAATACCCATTGTTACGTAGATTTAAGATGGAGTCGTATCGTAATTGTTTCACCACGAAAATTCACCAAATCACCGTTCTGATCAACAATACGCAATTGAATAAGATCTATTAATCTGACGGCAACAGGTAGGTAAATGACGTGATTCGGCACTTCCACAATCTTATATCCGGGTGCCACAGTAGGAAAAAATTCATGAATCGTGTGCGCTCTACTGCTATTAATATAAGCGCCTGTAGTTATATTGCATTCCACGCGAAGTGCATTAACTTTAATTATGGTTACTGGCAAATCTGAAATGTGCAACTTGTTTGCTTCCAAAATTCGTCTATTGAAGCCCAATGTTCGCCCAATCGAATCGATTGGTGTAAAATCAATGTCTCGATTAGATCTGATTTCACTACGTAGTGTATTATTATACGGTTTTATATCTAGCGTAATATCACTATACTCCGACAGCTTGTTTCTAATATATTCTGCTATATCCTCAATTTCATAGCTACCGATCGGCACAATAATTTCATGGTTACCAATATGAAATTTATTATTAACGTCAACATTTGGGATTGAATTAAACGTTAAAAGTTCTATCAAACCCAATTCATAATTCTTCTGTGGTGAAAGTTCAATAGGTGGAAAGTATTGCGCTTCCAATACTGAAGACTGCCCCGAGAGCGTCAACGTAAAAGAATCATTCATACTGATTGTTCAAATTACACTGATTATCATAATATTTTATGCGATATATTTATACAACTGATACTTGTTTGGACAAAACAGCTGATTGCATAAAAATTTGAGACATAAATGTCCACAATCAAAAGTGGCATAGTCTTGAAATTTTTCACGGTTATACATAATTCTACCTACACCGAGATATTTTCCCAACTCAGCAGGTGGGCTAAGGTTTCCAAAGCTGTCAAAATAAACGACTTTAGAACCACGTTTTCGATATGCTACCCAATGTGTCCCCGGACCGCTTGCATCGTCTAAATTTATGACTGCACATTCATTAACTTGGGGATTCTTTGGTAAATTATTACGCATAAAGACACCTCTAAAATTCGGAATTCCAGCTTCTTTCGAATATCTCAATATATCTACATCGGTGAGTGCTCGATGCGGTAGCTTTACAAGTTTTTTCGATTATTTCTACATTTAACACCTAAACCCGTTTTATATGGTTTTAATTTCAAACCTAGACCATTTTTATAAGGTTTAAGATATAACCCTTAACCTATAGCTATTGTCTCCATAGCACGATTATGCCTCTCACTTTCATGTAACTGCTTTTGAGTAGCTTTTGCATCATTAACAGCCTTGGTAATGCCCGCTGCGCCACCAGCTAATGCACCTGCAGCACCTAATCCAGCAAATATGGGTGCTAGGAAAGGTAAGAATCCTCCAACCTTTGAAGGTATCGATAGCTGTCGAGTTTTTTGAATGAATCGTTTACCACCTGCTTCTTTTACGGCTTTACGTGCCCCTTTCAAAGCGCTCGATATAACACTTTGAACATTATTACTTGGTGACATTGACATTTTAGCAGCCGCAATAATGCTGTTCAATGATGTTGTTTTCTTTTTTGACACTTTTTTCTTCTTCTTTTTCAGTCCCATGCCTAATTTACTTTTTAGTTTCATTGTGTTTGCAACACCCCAAGCTGCCGCCTTTTCTGCAATGCTTGCGTCTTTTGCTAAAACTCGCTTCCAAGCCTGCTCCGCTAATATTCGATCAGCCTCGCTTCTACCGGTGAGATTTTCACGAGTTTTGGAATAAGCAATATCGTGTTCCTTGCAAGCCTTATCTAACGGATTTATCCCCGAGTCCCCTCTTGCTAATCGTTGCTTTAATTTTGTACCAGGTCCGCAGTACTGATAACCGGGTATATGAAGTTCTACCGGTAATTTATTAATTAAAGAATTGACCAATCCTCCCCCATTCTTTATACGTCTTTGCTTCTTGTTTTTACCCACATATGTAATCATTTTAAGATGTGCATCATTCAAGTAACAAACAGTTAATGACTGACATTACATATAAAGGCGCTACTTATACTTTTATGATCAGTGATTATCAAAATGCGATTTCATAAACAACCAACAAAAATCCCAATCATCAATTTTGATGATTTAACATCGTCTGTACAAAATAATGCAACTAATCACAAACGACATGGGGAGTTGCTGCCAAATAGTATACGTGCACTTTTCTGTGGCCCGTCTAATTGCGGAAAAACAAATACACTACTCAGTCTAATCATCGATCAGAATGGATTAATGTTTGAAAATATATATGTATATTCGAAATCGTTAAATCAGCCGAAATATCAATTTTTACAAAACTTACTCGACTCTGTGGAGGGTATAGGATACTTTCCTTTTCACGATAATGAACAGGTAGTACCACCCGCCGAGGCCAGGCCGAACTCTATTATTATATTTGATGATGTTGCGTGCGAGAAGCAAGATAACATTAGATCCTTCTTTTGTATGGGTAGACATAATTGCGTCGATTGCTTTTATCTCAGTCAAACGTATGCTCGTGTTCCCAAGCATCTTATTCGAGATAACGTAAACTTTTTGATTCTCTTTAGACAGGATGAAATGAATCTTAAGCATGTCTATAATGATCATGTAAATACAGATATGCCATACAACACTTTTAAAGATATATGCACACAATGTTGGACAGAAAAGCATGGATTTATTGTAATCGATAAAGATAGTGAAATAGAAGAGGGAAGGTATCGAAAAGGTTTTGATTGTTTTATAAGCATAAATGATTTTAAGAACAAACAAAAAGTGTTGTAACAAGTCAGTGCAGAGTGAGACTTGCATGCATTAACATGTCTTCTCCTCTTAAACAGCAGCAAGACGTTTTACGTCAAATTGTCAAAGCTAGCGAATCTATTCGCCGAAAACATCGATTACTAAAAATGGGTAAAGAAACGCATGACCTTGCGATAAGTGAAACGCTCAAACCTCTGATAAGTCCATTGGAAGAAATAGCAGACGCTACAACAATGTCAATCAACAAAAATGCGATTGATGATATAAACGTACAGAATAAAGTAACAGATAGCATAGAAATTAATGATGTTAACGATTTTGATGATGATCACCTACATATCATACTGAAGAAAGGTTATCAAATAAGTTTCTAACTTTACTGGTGAGAAATATTCATGAGAAAAGTGATATTATTGATACAATTTATGGTGTTCGCATAGAAGGTGGTACTACAAGAATCGGTGATTCGATAATAGAATTTAAGAATAAAAATGTCATTGTTAAGGATAACAAATTTGCTATTACTTAAGAAGGTTTGCTAGAGTTATTATTTAAGAAAAAAGCTGATATAGCTATAATCCAACAGTCTGATTTAAACAATTACAAAAGTATACTAACCTTAACTAATGCACATAGGAAAGATTGGAATCAGGAAAAACCTATTCGGTATAATGCTTCCCACAAGTATCGAAACTATATCAAGGAAATGTTCAAAGATGTTCCGAAAAAGGGTGGTAATTTGCCTGAATACATGACTGTTGAACAAAACCACAAAATTGACTACGTGCATTGGGATGATCCAAATGAACTTGTCGATCGTTTGCGTCTTCTAATAGCATCGCAAGCTGCTGGTAATTCAAGTCTTTCGAATGAAATTTTATCGATTATTGAAGAGTTGCTCGAAGCTAATTTAATCTATTAATTGCGTGATAATTACGTCAGTATCATAATGAACATCGATGTATTTGGACGTTCGTCTCAACGAGCACGGAAGCAAGTATTTCAAAGTGTCGAAATTGCTACAGACGGTTCTTATGATTTTAAGAAAAGAAAGTTATGTAATATCGAAATTCCGACAGATTCGGATGATGCCATTACTTTGAGAATGTTCCACACATCTATTCGCGATATTAAACAGCAACTAGATGAGATGTGTGAAGGTGTAATTAAAAATAATGAGTAGATTGAATATTTTGAAAAAAGTATAAATAAAATGCAACAAGATATCAATAAAAATTACAATGAAATAGAAAAGAGGCGGATTATATCTTCAGATTTTGGAAATTATACTATTGAATTACATCAAGAAATAACTAAACATACCAATAATTTAAATAAAAATAATTACACTCTTAGCAATCTTACGAATAATATCACTGTCTTAGAGCGGGAAGTAAAGAAAAATAAAGATGATTTGAATAAAAATAATGGTTTGATTGATAGTCTTACGGTAGATATTGCTAATATAGAAGGAGACTTGAAAAAACACACCTATGACATAAGGGATAGTAGTACTGTAGCTCACGATGCTAAGACATTAATTTTTCTCCTAGAACAAAATGTCAATAAAAACAGAGAAGCCATAAAGAAGATTAATGGAATAACTGATGTTGTTTACGGGAGAATTAATTAGTTAGTCTGAAAAATGTGCATAAATAGACCATCTGCAACAATCTACCCAACAGTTTTAATCAAGACGTTGTCTTATCTGTTTAACAACAATGACTTCTAAAGAGAAGAGAGAAGTCGTGAAGGAGCTTCATAAACCAGCAAGAAAAAATTATACAAGGCGGCGAGTAGATATTCGCGGATTAGATGAAACTTGGCAAGCTGATCTTGTAGAAATTATTCCATATGCAGATGAAAATAAGGGTTACAAATACTTGTTAACTGTCATCGATGTATTCTCTAAGTATGCATGGGCCCGCCCAGTAAAAAGAAAGACTGGCGATGACGTCTCAGCTGCCATGAAATCGATATTTAAAATTGGTCGAATTCCAGAGAATCTACATACCGACCATGGAAAAGAATTTTATAATTCAAAATTTTCAAATTTAATGAAAACACATGATATCAATTTATATTCTACATACAGTAATCTAAAAGCCTCAATTTGCGAACGCTTTAATCGTACTTTGAAAAATAAAATGTGGCCACAGTTTAGCCTTCATGGTAATTATCAATGGCTCCATATATTACCGGAGTTGGTTAATGATTATAACAATAGCACACATCGTACTATTAAAATGAAGCCGCAAGATGTTAATAAAGACAATGAAAAAGAATTATTGGAACGTGTGTATAATGTAATTGTGAACGAAAAGATTCATCCAAAGTTTAAAGTAGGTCAACAAGTACGCATTAGTAAATTCAAACATATATTTGAAAAGGGATATACACCAAATTGGACGACTGAAATATTTTCAATAGCAAAAGTTAAGAAAACGAGTCCAGTAACATATTTGCTGGAAGACAATGCTGGAAACCGAATATCAGGTGGATTCTACGAATTTGAACTGCAACGGACTAAAAATCCTGATGTTTATCTGATTGAAAAAAGTCTACGTCAAAAAGGTTCTAAAGCGTTTGTTAAATGGTTGGGCTTTGAAGATAGGCATAAGAGCTGGATTGACAAGGAAGATATAATACTTTAAGACTAATATGGTGAAACAAATGGGAGTGTTCTAGATCGTGATTGGTTAGAATTGCCAACAAGCATTAATCGTAATAGACACGTGACTAGTTTTACGTATAAATAGAGGGATATTTTCAGAGATTCGTCAAAAGCCAACATGATCAGCCAATTGGGTATGTTACATCAGTGGCTGGAGACTAAAATTATCCTTGAAGAACATAATATTTTAAATGCATTTCAAAAAATGCAAGAGCTGCGGGAGAATATTTTAAAGCTGTGAGATCGGCTAAAATATTGCGTGGATGGAGCAGCTGCCCTCATGGAGCTGCATGAAGAAGGGCATGATTGTGAGGAACAATACTTCTACAATCGCTCAAACTACTTGCGAATGTGGGCGGAAGATGTTAAAAATTCTCTCCACCGTGAGGAGAAGTATATTGCTGCAGTGGTCGAGGAGCGTGACGCTGTCCTGGCTGCTGTGGATCTTGACCGGGAGCTGTTAAACCGCATCTCGGAGCATATCAAATTTCTTATTGATGAAGGTATATAAAAACACTTTTTAACTTTTAATAATAAATATATATATATTTGTTTGTTTTAGCAATAATTAACATTAATATTTATTATAAACATTCATTTAAAATGTATTTCATTTTCTTGTTGCAGATTCCGTTCGCAGATAATGGCAAGTTCCTACAGATGTCTGTTGGATCCGACTTCTTCATCATCATTGGTGACTGATGCTGCAGCATACAGCTCTGATTTGACCAGTCACCAATTATGGTCATGGATTAATGCTGATTCGAGAATGGTCTCCCCCGAAGATGTCACGTTGCCGCTGTATGAAATATCCGCTAATCATCCGGATTCGAGTGCATCGGTTTCGCTTCAAGCGGAAAGCTGTGATAATAATAGTAATAGATGTAAATTATAATGCATTAATAAAATATAAATTAAACAATATGTAATTAGTAAAACATATTTCTTACCATGTATAATACCTTCTATTTTTTAATTTCGTTCGACATCGTCATTGTTAGTGGGATTTGGTTAAAAATTCGATGTTGTTGAATTTTGTTCCGATGTACTTCATGTATAGCTGATTATTTTCAACGATGCTTTGGTAACTCTCCATCGCATCTCGGAAAAGTGTTGTGTACCGAGGTGGAAGAAAACAGGAGATTTCATTGTTCAACTCTACGCTTATTCGTTCTCCAAATTTTGTTGATACTCTCCGAATTTTTTAAACGACATATACTTTTTCTGGGTCCAGTTCTGCCAGTTTCATAGTCGGTAAAAATTTCGTTGTTGAATTTAGTGTTTTGACTAGCGCTGCCGCTGTAGCTGCTGCTGCTGCTGCTGATGATGATGCCATTTGTAATATATAAATTTTCGATTTGGCTTGCTAGTACTTTAATTTCAGACCTAAGTTTCAAATCGTCTTTTAATATTTGTATATTTTAAAAAAAAATTTCGACTCTATTTTTTAATTCACGAGTTTTAACTTTTAGATCTCTTGAAGACATATATCGAGCCACGTTACTGATGAAAAATACTCGACTGCATCGGCATTTATAGTAGAAACCCCACCAGCACCTTATACGAATTAGAAATTGGGCAAGAAAATATTAGACGAATAGAAAAGTACAGTTTCAAAGTTTCGTAATGTAAAAAGAGAATGCTTAATTTAGATCCAAACGCGTTTGAACTTGAATCGTTTAAATTTGGGGGAAAGTGAAAGCAGGTCAATACGAAACGTGGGTCTCTCAAAATGCATCAATGTCAAGGTACATTTCGAAATACATGTCAACTATAGAAACGCTTAATATCTATCTAAATAAGTAAATAAACTTGAAATATAATATAATATAACTTTATTAAAAACTGTCTGCATGTACATGATATTTTTATACATTCCATAAATTTAAATAGTAATTTCACAATTATAACATTCACATATATTCACATATTTTAAAATTTATTTGATGTTGTATATAGTTACATATAATACACACATTATTCGTCGATGTCCATAATATCCTTATGTCCCCACGGTAGAGTGTCTGTACTACCATCCATTAAGTATCGCTTATCATCGTGGGGACTTAGAGCAATTTTTTTCTCACATACCGTGTATACGTTATGTAATTTTGAACGAATACATCTTTGCTCGCGCGTAACTGTAGACGTATTTTGAAGACAGTTCAGATAGTCGTCGAAAGTGATTCTTTTTCGAACGACGACTTCTTTCACACCTTTCGCTCTCTTCTTCTCACCTTCACCTAACACACGCAACGCATACATTTTTGACCTGAGTCCGACAAACTCGGTCATTATTTTTCCACCACATTCATCCTTCATTAGTCCTAAAACTTTTTTATTGACTAGTGGCATACCGTACTCATTATTTTTGGAATAATCGCTCGTATCGTACATATTAATATCGCGTTTCATACAATCATATACATCATCACACTTAAATTGATAAATAAGACTATCAGTATCGGTATACAATAGTTTCGCATTTTCATTAAATTTTTCTAAAACATAATCGTAATGGAACTCATACAATTTTGTTTTAGAAATATCCAATATAGCCATTCCGATGTATATTGGCTTATTAATGGGAACTTCTAATTTTTTTAATTCTATCGCGACCAAGTCTTCATCAAATATCTTTCTTCGATGAAAATTTGGTTTCGATATTAAAGCTTCCACACCAAACCTTCCTTCCCATTTCGATTTGATACGAACATCAACGCGATTCCGAACATTCTCCATGGTTTTCCCAAATACCGCATTGTTCAACAATTTATACAATTTTTTTTCAAAATCATTTGTCGCAACTGTGCGGAGTTTGGTATTTAAGTCAATGTACGACTTTAACCATGGAGTCTGCTTGAAATTTAGTATCCTATGAATTTTATTTAAAATAATACCGTGGGTGAGCGCTTGCTTTAAATTTCGGTAATGTATGACATACAGTTCCTTGTCATTTAATGTAGCGAGTAATTTCGGTTGTTTTGAACCGGGTGGAACTGCTCGCTCGGGGCATAACGGGAGATCCTTCTGCTTATTATGTATTTCTCCAGGATAGGTCAAGACGACTTCGAGAATATATCCAATTTCCGATTCATCGGGTACATTTTCCAAGTCAACGTTTTCCACCCATTCGAAACCTCCGGTAGGCAGTGATTGACTCATTGCCCACCCATACAGATTGTTTATATCGAAGTACATTAGGTACTTTGACTCTTTAGACGGGTCATAATCGGGCATGTATTTGTATTGGCCTTTGCGTACCGATTTGAGCATTGAGAAAGACCTCCCCTTATACCGCTCTCGATAAACATTATCATGTCTATATCGGTGAGTAATTCCAACTCTACTCGAGTATGCTTGAGAGCGCAGTCCCAAGTATATCCGGGTAGAGTGTAATAATGTGCCGGATCTAACCCGTGTGATTTTAACATAGTTGCACGAAAATTTTCAAAGATATCCGCAAGTAGAAGGACATCTGTTTTCAAATATAAATCTGAATACTCGCCCAGAGTATTACACTTAAATACATTCCACACATTCATCGCATGCACATAATCATTCTCACTGACATCACACTCGTACAGTTGATTAAAAAATTTATCTCGTGAAGGAAGATATGATTGCTCTAGGACGCTCATTTCGCTTATGTAATCATAAGGGAAAACCCCTTTGCGTATTAATAAATTAAATTTTTCCTCATTTGAAAAGTGTGACTTTAAAATTTGTTTTTTTTTCATTACTTAAATAATATGCCAAGTTTTCGAGGGAGCAATTCAAAAATCTAATTGAATCTAAAAATGTTAATCTAATTTTAGTTCCTTTAACATACTTAATCATGGAAATGTACTTTTCCATATTACATGGGATGATATGAATATCTCCGTCAAAAGCATTGGCAATGTCGCGAATAATGAAATGAGCATCGTAACCGCTCAAATTGTGGAATATTATGGGGATATTAAAACGATATTTATACTTAAGGTTACACAAGTTGTGAGCGGCACCCCGAAATTGACCGGTCAAGTGATCGTGGTCGCGAACTTTGTCGTCCTCATTTGAGAAGCATCCCCCGCAGATGTGACACATTGTCGCTGTATAAAATTCCCTCCACTCATTCGGACTCAAATGCATTGGCTTCGTATCACTTAGGATCTGAAAGCAGACACATAATATTACTTATTTGACTTTATTGTAATTAATTAATTAAATAATAATAAATTTTATATGAATATATTTTGTAATTTTAATTAATTTTACCTGATTAACTTCATCGGCAAACCAGGTAGCAGAGTCGGACCCCCGGTGAGAATGGTAACGACACAGCGAGGGGTCGTGTTGACAGTGTACGTAGTAGCCTGCACTGTAAATCTTATGTTGTTCGTAAGCCGTTTTTGGAGGTGCCTCCATCTCGACTTTTCCCAGCAGGCACTCGGTATCAGCGTAAACAATGAAGGGTACCGGCATGGCTCGACCCAAACTATTAAATTTCAAAATGCTTGTTTTGGTTTCGGGGAGTTTTACCGCACAATCATTTTTCTTTCCACATTCTATCTTGTGCATGACAAGATTTTCTTCACTACGGAAATAGTGAAGACACCTGTTGCAAATATGCTTTTTACCCTCACGTTTGCTACACTGTTTATGCACTAGTCTTGATAAATTTTTAATCCAGCAATAATGATGATTGATCCTGTCATCTTCTTCGACTTCGACGTCGTCCAAAACAAAAGATGAGGAGGGGCGTGGGGGTCTCCTCCGTTCTTCTTCAGACACGAGGAGGAGGTTAATATGTCGATCCTTCTCATTTGCAGTCAAATGTACAGGTAGCACTTCTTCTTTTTTCTCGGCTACTATAAATACATTGACTGAAATGTCGTTCAAATTTTCGAACCTTGGAATATCCTTTAACGCGACGGGGAAATCAATGCCTTCGAAATTAAGATGCCTTCGATAATGTGGATATGATGATTGTTGATCTGAACTGGCATTTGCGGGAAATAATGCCGACATAATCGCCCACGCAAAGCAGTCATTACCCGGAATTTTTACATTAATTACTGCTTTTTTGATTTTAAGCCACTTGGGCAAGTCGATCCATCGGCCGGCACGCGTGGGATTATACTTCGCTGTTTGTATAGCCAGCGAATGTATGCATGATAAAGCCCATCCCGAGCCATTCTCCTGAAATTCTTCGAGAGAAGAAAGAATAGGCGCTTTAACTTTTTCGTCGAACCACTCGTTTAAGTCCGTGGTCGCACATAATTGCCCATATTTGTTGGCAAAATATTTAACATCCTGCAGCTGCCCCGCGGTAAACTCACCCGAAAACACAGTACATACCTTGACACAGTTGTACTCGTTTATTATACCACGCACATATTCAACGACGCTAGGTTTTATCTCAAACATAAATTTTACGGGGTCCGAATGTTTTAAATTAACTACCAGTGCCGTTCTTAACCGATTTTTAAATGCCGATTCGACATTCTTCTGCAGAATAAAATTTTCTTCAGGCCTATTATCTTCTTCTCTTTGAACCAATCGCTCGACAGCTTTAGCACTTAGAGTCGTTATGCGGTGCATAATCGTCTCCACCGATGCCTTCACCCCATTTGGAATATGGGGATTTGATAAAATGTAGGAATTAATGTTTCGAATATTCCCGGTACACTTCTCGATGAAGTCCTGGAATTGACCCGGAGTAGCATCTTCGCCGAGGGTTTCGTAAACCCCCTTCAAGGATTCCTCCCACGATGAAAAAGTTCTCTTGATATCGACCATCTTGAAAAAATGTTACAAGTAGAGGAACATGTGGAGTATAGGAGACTATTACCCGGTAGTCCTAGTATGCTTAATTTATACCTCACTGAATTGATCTGCCGTTGCCATATACAAATACAACATTAAGATGACAATCTAACAGTTTATTATCAAAATCTGGCAACGCTGTAATTTTCATTGCGTAGAAAAATCGATCAAGATGGGTGTGATAAATGTCCTGAGAATAAGACACATTTATTTTACACTAGTATTTAGGGTACCAGGAAAAATTGGAATCTAGACCGAGCGCTTTCGAATAAGAGATGTGGGAAAAATAGACCTGCCGGGTCCCGCGCATCAGGGGGTCGACGTGTTAGGTCTTTTGAACGTGTTGAGGCTTGCTTAGAGGCTTTTCTAAATTAATTTTAAAATGGTCTTAGCAGTTTTGTGTGAAGGGGCTCAGCGGTTTCGTCACTATTGGAGATCATTGAGATACACGAACGGCTTGTCAAGACGACTGTCATATTGATGGATAGATTTCCCCGACGAGAGAAAACTCTGAAACTTACAACACGGTAAGGGAGAGGTCAACGCCCTGATTGTAGGTTTTTAAAATTTGTGTGAGATTTAAAAAGTAGGTCGTCGATATACGAGATTGCGCTTCAAGCTGGTATTTAGACTAATGGAAATCTACGCTTTCAATTCATCAAAAAAGATATGTAACATCCGAATTAGGTAGGTAACGACATATTGAAAGAGAGATTTCCCCAACAGGGCACATTTAAAAGATCGAAAGATATATGCATAACGCTACAGCATTAATCTTCGAAAACTTAATGGGACCGTCCACGAAGTCTTGCGTCATCTTAATGACCCCATTAGCGACGGTCAGATTTCCCAATGAGAGAGTCTTGAAACCGTATTGTTGATCAGAACGGTGATTTGGTGAATTTTCGTGGTGAAACAATTACGATACGACTCCATCTTAAATCTACGTAACAATGGGTATTATGTACAATGGTCAGAACCTTAATAGTTACTATAATAATAACCCATCATGGAGAAAACATATCAGTCGTCGTCAAATTCGCAAGACGTTAACACGTCGGAACGCTCTATTTCTGAAAAGCTTGGGACTCAAGTTACATTATCATCACAATATCAAACAGTGAATAATAATAATAAAAATTGTTATTGCCGTTGTTGTATTTGCATACTTATAGCACTTTATCATAATAGCAATAATGGAGGATCCAATACTCAGCATTCAAAACCCAGTCGTTTTCGACGAATCTGTCGCTCATTACGAGCTGCATTCACATCAATCTTACAATACAAGTTCTTTTGGTAAAAATGATGAAATTCGTATTGCTGTGCAAAATCAAGATTTATGTATTTTACCGTGTAAAAGTTTGATACATGTTAGTGGAAGGTTGACGAAAACCGACGGAACTAAAGCAAATAATACTAATCTAACGTCTAACGCAATCTGTCATTTATTTGATGAGGCGCGATATGAATTGAATGGTGTTGAAATTGATCGAAATAGAAATGTTGGTATTACTAGCTTGATGAAGGGGTATCCTTCTTACACGCCAAATGATGAACCCGTTTTAATCAATGCAGGTTGGATATCTAGTTCAAATATAAAGATAACAAATGATAATGGTTATTTTGA
Organism: Trichopria drosophilae; assembly: GCA_030407085.1. Classification (NCBI taxonomy): domain Eukaryota; kingdom Metazoa; phylum Arthropoda; class Insecta; order Hymenoptera; family Diapriidae; genus Trichopria; species Trichopria drosophilae. The sequence continues at coordinate 112,933,458 of CM059582.1, read as the reverse complement.
TGTAATCATGCCTCTGAGTATGATTCTCGGATTTGCGGAAGATTATCGTAAGATAATTGTAAACGCGAAGCACGAACTTGTTTTAACAAGATCTAAACATGATGATAATGCAATTATACAAAATGCAGAAGAACATTACAAAATTGAGATGAATAAAATAGAATGGTTAGTTCCATATGTGACGTTGGCTGATAGGGAAAGGATACAGCTGTTACGTTTCATTGAAAAAGACCCTTGCATATCTTTAAGTTTCCGTACATGGGAACTTTATGAATATCCTCTATTACCGGTAACATCATCCCACGTGTGGTCCGCGAAAACAGCGACACAACTAGAAAAGCCACGATATATTATTATCGGGTTCCAAACAGCACGAAAAAATGACAAGGCGAAAAATGCTAGCCTGTTTGATCACTGTAACATTAGTAATGTTAAAGTATTTCTGAATTCAAAATATTATCCGTATGGTAATTTAAACCTTGATATTGCAAATAATCAATTTTCTTTATTATACGATATGTATATCAATTTTCAAGCTAGTTGCTATAATAAAAATTTTAATGGTAAACCTATATTGAATAAATCAATATTTTTAGAGAAAGCTCCATTAATCATTATTGATTGCTCTAAGCAGAATGAAGCTTTAAAACACGCACCTGTCGATGTGCGGCTCGAATTTGAATCAAAGAAAAATTTTCCTGCAAACACTTCTGCTTATTGTTTAATTTTACATGATCGTATTGTAGAATATAATCCCATAAGTGGAAATGTAAAGAAGTTGGTTTGAGAGGGGGTTAGCCATTATTGCGCATGCGCTAATTAATGAATAAAATATAGTCATACTTTAATTGCTAGTGAATCAGTATCATACGAAATAGAATACATTGTAGACGTGCAGGAATTCCGCGGGCCTGGTAATCGCTTCATACCGAAGGAAATGTCTATAATGAACATTTTCGCCGGTGAAATTGAGACTTGTGTGTTTAAAGCGCCATATCAATGGGTATGGTTATCTCTACACTATAAAAGAGTCAATAACTGGTTAATACATAATTACCACGGCTTACCATGGCAATCTGGCAACGTTCCCTTTGATGCTGTAAACGAGACTTTGGAGGATATCATTAAATGTGCCAACAAAATTTATGTAAAAGGAGTCGATAAAAAATGTTGGTTGGAGGATATATTAAACGCTGAAAATGTTATTGATCTCGACGTTTTGGACTGCCCATCTCTGAAAAAACTGAAGCAAGAGCAGCAATATGAATTGTCGGAGAAGTGTGAAAATCATTCGCTTAATGGAACTTGCACCAAAGAAAATGTGCAAATACTTAAAAATTGGGTATTGGGAAATCTACTTGAACAGCCTGCATCTCTTCAACGTTCATTAAGGATTTATTACGAGGTGAAACGTCTTGCATTGATGGAAACAAAAGATATAGAATGTCTACCGATCGATTTCATCTGCATGTTTGCTGAACGACAAATTGAAGAAGCATGGACCTGCCTGCCACCTGCTATGCAAATGCATCCTGAAATACGTGAATGTCGTCGATGCTATAAACATTTCGAATCAAGCTATGATACGATAGATGGTGAACCGCCTATGATTAAAGACTGCATCAGTTGTCAAATTAAAAGCGATGCATTAGTTGACGATATTGAAAATATAAATTTTTTGTAATAGCTATTTTATATTCTTATGTATAACAATATTGTGAACAAAAAAAAATTTATGTAATGTACGAATATGAATGTGAAAAATAAAATTTATTAAATACATCTTCTGTATTTTCTTCATCTTCCTTCCTGCATGATATTGTACCAAAATAGAAAATGAGTTATTATTTAACAATGGGTTCAAGAGTGAACCTTCTTAGGAACGCGTTGAGACTTGCATGGCGTCTTTTATGCACCTGTCATAGCTGTCAGGCCCCGAGCGTTAGTAGGTCATAGTCACGTCTCGGGCGTCGGCCCTGGTCGTAAATCTTAAAAGCATGGTTAGAATGAGATCATGGGGGACGTAATCACTAATGGGTTTGACACGCATCTCAACTCGTATACCATCTTTGAGAGACATAGGTCCCGACATATTATCTAATATGCTTGGAATTTACATGTTTTTTCCCAAGGATGGTCGAAGTTACATGTGTTTTCCCAATGATTGGAATCTAGACCGAGCGCTTTCGAATAAGAGATGTGGGAAAAATAGACCTGCCGGGTCCCGCGCATCAGGGGGTCGACGTGTTAGGTCTTTTGAACGTGTTGAGGCTTGCTTAGAGGCTTTTCTAAATTAATTTTAAAATGGTCTTAGCAGTTTTGTGTGAAGGGGCTCAGTGGTTTCGTCACTATTGGAGATCATTGAGATACACTAACGGCTTGTCAAGACGACTGTCATATTGATGGATAGATTTCCCCGACGAGAGAAAACTCTGAAACTTACAACATGGTAAGGGACAGGTCAACGCCCTGATTGTAGGTTTTTAAAATTTGTGTGAGATTTAAAAAGTAGGTCGTCGATATACGAGATTGCGCTTCAAGCTGGTATTTAGACTAATGGAAATCTACGCTTTCAATTCATCAAAAAAGATATGTAACATCCGAATTAGGTAGGTAACGACATATTGAAAGAGAGATTTCCCCAACAGGGCACATTTAAAAGATCGAAAGATATATGCATAACGCTACAGCATTAATCTTCGAAAACTTAATGGGACCGTCCACGAAGTCTTGCGTCATCTTAATGACCCCATTAGCGACGGTCAGATTTCCCAATGAGAGAGTCTTGAAACCGCGTACTAAACAGCAAATCAAAAATGCGAATCAATCCGCGAATCGGCCCGCGAGTCAGTCCGCGACTCAAACCACGAATTAGTTCACGAATCAGTCTGCGAATTAGTTCACGAATCTACCACCTTGCATGCTGCGACAGCGCCGCGACTGTGGCGACGCCTGGTGGCGGCGGCGGGAGTTTCGTGGAAACCGCTCCTATACATCTACTTACGAGTGAAATGCAAAATTCATTCATAATAATTTTAAAGGTAAAGTGCCATGTAAAAATGGTTTTCCCTTTCATTAGCTGTAATAATATCTTTAAGTTACAGAAAGGAGTAGAACACGAGATAAACGAAACCAACTAAATTCAGTCAAAATATTGTTTAAAAGTATATAACTGTTCTTTCCTACTTAGACAATAAATACACTGCAGTCTTTATTGTTCCATATTAAAATGAACGACATATAAAAATGAGTTTTTTCGTGTTAAAAATTGGCAACTTTTTAAAAACAGCTTTTCCTTTTCATGTAATTATCTTTTATTCTTAGAACATGCAACACGGTTTGCAGGAATTGAATTTAACCCTTTCTTTCAGTTAATTTATTAAGTGACCAAAATATTAGTTTAAAAATTCATTTTCTGCTTCTTTTTCTGGATACAATCATTAAAATAATTTTAATTACACCGAAATAATATTCATATTTGTGTAACAGGATGAAAACAAAGATGCTGCAAAGTTTGCCGAGAAGAAGGAGGAATTGAGAAGACTGTATGCAGAACATATGCTACTCCCACCCAATTATATCGTCGTCTTTGGCCCACTCACAAGTGTTCACAAAGCAATAATTGTCTTCTGGGACCAAGAATTTGTTGTTACGGGTGAAAACTGTGTACTTGTTGACAAACTATTCAAACTACATTTAGCGACATAGCAACATTTCCCGCGTCCAGCTCTACCAGTGTGGCAATTTATAAATAATATATATGAGATTGATACATCTGATGTATTATCGTGCGGTACGAAATTGTTAATGAGCCTGAAGAAAAGAAAACTTTAGTACTTAGATACTATTATTTTATTGTTCTTTAAATTATTTATTATCTTTACCATTTCACGTTTGTTGAACCAGGTGATACGCAAGTATAGCTTGCATAAATATATTTACATATATTTATTTTTTTCTGTCAAGCTTGATTATGGAGTTTTCTCCGAATAAATATTCGCAATCAGGTATTAATCGGCAGGTTTTGGATACAGAGAGAATGAAATTCACTCTCATGTTGTATAATAATCCCCATTTTTCACGAAGTGCAGTTCAGGATATAATTACTAGCTTTAGTAACTTCATTGAAAGTTTATTCATACCGTTTTCGCAACATGAATTGCATGAAGAGTTGAAAGATAGAGCTGATCCAATTACTCTCGGTACAATAAATGTCACTTTGCAAAAAAACAAGTTTCCATTCAATAAATTTTCATCCGAATATTTGCGTTTTAAAATATATGCTAAAGATAGTATATATGTAGATCCTGAAGAATTTGAAGTGGGTAAGAAAAACATAATTGTAGCACCTAATAAGGTAGAACCGACACCAGTTTATGCAGTACACTTGCCACTACAACATAGTTTGCAAGTACTTTTAGAATTGCCTAATGTGTACAACAGTATTAATGAGCACATGAAATTACTTCAAGAAGAAACAGAAGTAGTTTCAAATATTATTCAAGGAGAATTATGGAAGAGAAAGTACCAAAGTGAACGAAACGTACTCCCAATAAATCTATATTACGACGATTTTGAAGCTGGCAATGCCCTCGGCACACATGCTGGCGAGTAGAAATTTGGAGGTGTGTACGTATCACTACCTTGTTGTCTTCCACCTCAACTTGTTTCAAAATTGACAAATATTTTGGTAATAACGATTTTTTATTCAGACCATCTGCCTAAGTACGGTAATGAGAGCGTTTTTAAAAAAGATATTGCCGACTTGAAGCACCTTTCCCAAAATGGTATAAATATTAATATAAATGGAATTACGAAAATTGTGTACTTTGATTGCGTTCTTATTTTAGGTGACAATTTGGGTATGAATTCTTGCTGTGGGTTTTCAAAAAATTTTAATTCTAAGCAATACTGCAGGAAATGCACAGCAACCCATGAACAATGTAAACAATTATCAATCGAATGCGAAAATCTCTTAAGAACAACAGCTAATTATGACATTCCCAGACAGCCAGATCTGCTGCATATTGCCGCATATAAGGGGAAAATCAGGCGGACGATATGTCGGCAGAACTACGGAATATGCGTCATCACATATACAGCAAATTTGCTGGAAATTCTCACCTGCCGACTAGTCTGCGGCGATTCTGACGCATTTCTGCAGAAGAGATTAAAATGGTCGGCGAAGGGATTAAAGACGCACACAGACACGAAAGCCGCGTCGGTGAACCCCCACACATGTGCACGCATGCATGCTCGAGACAAGCGTGATAGGGGGCGATCGGCGTGACCAGGAGAGAGGGGGTGAACAGGAGAAGAGAGGTGACCGAGGTGACGGACGCAGCCATTTTCTCTCGTTTATCAAGTATCGAAACTATTGAATCGAAAAGATGCGGCAGCAAACGTGTAAAAAATTTGAATTTTGGAGCAAGTCAGCGCAAAACTTGTTTCTTTCGGAAATCCTGAAGAATTAATTTAAGTTTTAATAAAATAACCTCCTAGCAATAAAAACTATTTATAATAATCATAAATTACGTCCAATTTGTCACAATTATAACGTCTATATTAGACTATAGACGAAACTCCAATTCTGTGAAAGTTTGTAGATTGTGTGCAGCATTAAAAACAGTTGAAATTAAAAAAATGCAGTTGCGATTAAAAATTGTAATTGTAAAAAAATGTAATAAGTTCGAAGTATTTGTGGAACTATATTCGGAGTTTTAAAAACGATAAATTTAACATTTTATTAACAGATTAAATGTATTTAGTACCAAGTCTATTTCTTCTTACGGTGTCATAGTATTATCCGAAACCTGGTTACATGCAGTTACGGATAAAGTTAATGTTGTCCCTGAATAAATGTCTGCAAACTTGGATACGAATCTCATTATAGAAATCACGCAAAATGATGTGCTCAAAGAATGGGGTTCACCAGTAAAATTTTTGTATTATTTTTTATTATCTTCCGTTTGAAAGCACGCCAGTTTCGTATGACATCACTATGCGGGTTCGGCTGTCAACCAATCCCGTTCGCATATTCTGCTGTGCCTTGTATGTCATGTTTAACCTCAATAGTTTGCTCGCTTCAAAGTTTTTATTATGGAAAAAAGGGACATAAGGCCTGCTGATTAGACCCATACACTTTATTATGCCGTCATTTGCGTTTTCTTAATTGCAAAAATGTAAATGTAAAAAATAAAAAAAAATGTAAAAAATAAAAAAAAATGTAAAAAATGTAAAATGTAAAAAAGTAAAATGCTGTATTCATTGTTCCTTCATTTTAATAATACGTGAAGGTTAGAAACCTACTTTTGTATCCACCAAAATAATCGTTGTAATGTATAGTATAATATAATTATGTATAACATAAATAGTAGTTGATCAAGATGTGCTTGAATTAATTAATGTATTTTAAAAATAATTTATTTTATGAATCAAATCCCCTTACCCCAACCTGTATGGAAACTTTAATTTTATACGTAATTTTTATTACCTTTTGAAAAGAATTTCTGATCGAAAATTTTTTTATTTTCAATTCGCCATCGGTTACATTCTCTTTTTTTTACCTAAAGTTCTTTGATTTTAAATTCATCACCGGCGAAATAATCGCCATTTCTTAACTTTTTAAACAAAATTTGTAGTGATATAGTCTTTAGTCTGAAGTGTAGTATTGTTGAAAGTTTTTCATCATAAGTTCCATATCAGTGAAATATTGTCGATCTGAAATTCATCATCAATGAAATAGTTTTCGTGTCGTAAATATACCAATAATGAAACTTTCTTCGTATGTATAGGCACTTTAATTATGAATTCTAATATTAGTAAATAATATTTATTAATTTTTTATTTGCTGACAGTTTCAGTGCTAATGTAAGATTTCAGGTCTAATAACTTTTTTATTTTAAGTTTCATTACTTAAACCCGTAGAACAAGTGTAGTATTGGTCAAAGTGTATTAACATACATTTCTGAACAGTGAAATATTTTTGTTATGAAATTTTTGATCGATGAAATAGCTTTCAAATGTTATGTGTCTAATTGCAATATATTAATAATGAAACTCTTTGCACCTAAGCACTTTGACTGCGAATTATAATATCTGAAAGTAAATTTTATTAATTTTTTATTCACTAAATATTTCAATGCTAATGTTAGATTTGAAGCCGGATAATTTTGATTTTCAGTTTGGATTACGGTTACTGGTTAAACAATTGTTTGTAGTGAAATACTTTTCAGTTTTAAATGTAATATCATTGAAAGTTTTTTATTACAAATTTCTGATCAGTGAAATATTCTTGACCCGAAATTCATCATCGGTTCAATAGTTTTCATCTTGTACATGTCCAATTCTAATATATCAATAATTAAATTTTCTTTGCACGTAAGCCTTTTAATGCTAATTTCAGATATCAAGCTGAATAAATGATAGTTTAATGTTCAGTTTCATCACGGATGCTCATTAAAATCAGTTTTTACTGAAATATAGTATTCGTATAAGTATATATCATGAATATTTGATATTTTTGATCTTAAATTCATCGGTTATATTGTTTTCAGGACTTAAATGTCTAATTCTAATATAGAAATAACGATAACACTTGGAATGAAATATAAGCACTTGATTAGCTAGTATGACTTAGTAAATTTTATTAATTCTTTATTCGATAAATGTTTCATTGCCAATGTCGAATATCAGTCATGACAATTTTTTAATTGCGGTTTAAGGATGTTCCTATTCTATTTTTATGTCTATTTTATGTGCGTCAACAAGCTCCGCGCGGCCTTTGGTCGGTGTGCCATCTTGCCCCCTTTTTTAATTGTTTAAATAATATGCGTCAATTGGACCCTTTTAGATGTGTAAATAATAATAATTATATGCGTTAACTAGCCCCGTGCGGTCATTGGTCGGTTGCATCAACAGGCTCCGCGTCACCGCCGATACAAAATCCCTCTGCCTGCTACCCTGCTTCCCCCTGGCCTATATCTCGTAGCCCCCAAGCTATACTACTTGTAATGATCATAACAATTCAACCACTGAATCGTTCCGTCATGTACTCGGGAGCCAAAACGGCTCCGCCACCGGAAACGGATCGTGATACGAATGTGTATACTTCACTAGCGCCATTTTGAAGGTTCAGCTGATACAAAAGCCTAACCTAAAACAACACCCAGCAGCGCAGAGGTGATACAACATCGCTAAACGATGTTGATCGAACACAATTATTCTTTCCGTGTGCGGTTGCACTTGGAGGTAATTTCAAGGTCAAATAATCTACTCGGATTTGTATATGTGTTGGAGATAACTGTAATCAAGGGCACTACACGAGTATGTTACGCAATCGAAAGTCTAGAATGCATGTAAACGGCAACATTATAAGCAACAAAATATGTCCAAGAAATTCTAAGGATTTATAAGACCTTAATTTACATGAAGTTTACATTTTCAAAAATACGATATTACACGTGGTATTTTTTATCAACTATTGTATATTAGCAAAAATGAGTGAAACCCCCCAAAAAACACTTCTTGTAAAAAAAACTCGCCAAGTTCTTGTAAAACATAATTACTACAAGAAATGCTATCAGAATTAAATTATGTGCAATTATAAGGCTATATTCTTATTCTACAAAAAGCATTGAAATCATGTATTAAGGGCCCTCGAGCGTGTCGAGCGGTCCCGCCTGTGACGTCAGAGGCGGCCCCGCCTGTGACGTCAGAGGCGAGAAAACTTTGCGCCGTGAAATTGGCGATTTTCGAAGGATTTTCGCGATTTTTTTTGCAGAAATCGGTTTCTCGTGTCGAGGAATAGCGATTAAAGTAGTATGGACAAAATTGTTAGCTTATAAATAGGAAAAATAAAGCATCAAAGTTTGACAGCGGCCATCTCTTTGTCGAACTTCAGGCGATCGACATAAGACCTTCTCTTTCTAGGTTGCTCCGCTCACTCGCGCTTCGAGACTGTCTCACTTGATCGGAATAGAAATACACTCGCTCCCTCTCTGTCTCTCTCTCTGCTTCCGTAAGAGAGTGCAGCGCCATGGGCCGTGCGTTGTCGTTACGAAAAATTCATGCATTTTTGCGAATGTGGCCGGGGAACAAAGTTCCGAAAATAAACACACCCCCCCGACAGGCCAAAATTTGCATATAACGTGGCTCCAGCGTGATTTTCTTCCCTTTGTCTTTGAAAATTTGGCAAAAAGAAAGCGAATTAAAAAACGCTAGAATCACGCAATATCGAAATTTTAGTTTTCGTTTTCGGAACTTTGTTTCCCGGCCGCGCAAATTGCACGATCTTTAAAAAATATGGATGCTTTTTAGAAAGAAACACATCGAGAACTGCAGATGGTGAGATACGGTAAGTCATACAATATAATTTTGAAGGGTTACTTTTTGATTGTCGGATGATAAAAAGCGAGAAAACTTATAGTCAATTCATCGCAGATCGAATAACTTTTGTGCACGACTTTTCAATGCGTAAAGTAAAATAATTGGCAAAGTAAAGCGCACAAGCGTCGAAATCTGTTCTTTTTTTTTTTTATAAATTAAAACTGATGTTTTTTTTTCTGACATTGGACACTCGGTCCGTACAATTCAGAAAATATTCGACAAATTTTTTAAAATATCGCATTTCACGACAGATGGCAAAGCGAAAGCGACTTGGCAACGACGCTAAGCGTTCGGCAACACTCGGTTCGTGCGGTAAATTCGACGGCGCGGCATAAGCAGCAACAGCAGCGGCAGCAGCATGGCAGAAAAAGAAAATAATCGGTAAGAAATGAGAATTACACGATTGTAGATCCCTGGAATGTTTTATAATCGTATATGTAATTGTTTATTCTTTATTTCAGAGGCTGTCAATAATTGCCGGAGGAATAAAAAACGAGGCGAAAATCGTCGATGCCGGCGCCGGGGCGACAAAGGCGGACGAACGCATGGAGGAGTCTCCCCAACAGCAACATGAAATACAAGGTATTTATTTCATCACATAAATAGTCACACGTAGGATCAGCATATTGTACTATTTTCCTTCTCCCAGTGTGTTGCTTACCATTCAAAATTCAACAACAAAGACGATAGTAAATATTTTGCAAACAATTTCTGCCATTTATTTCATCGCACAAATAGCTTCAGAATTTTCATTACGCAGAGTAATGCGTGATGATAACAAATTGCATCTATATGGATTACGCAGAAAAATAATAAGATGCTGGTTATACGCTTCAAAATTTGTATAAATAGTCTGCAACTATTTGTGCGATGAATTGAATAGCATACATTTAGTATATTTTACTATTTCCCTTCTCACAGTGTTTTGCGTTCCATTCAAAATTAAACTATAAACGCGATAGTAAATATCTACCATAACTATTCCACTAGCCGAAATTACTCTTGCTTGTAGTATACGCGTAGACCAAGTAACTTTGACAGCTTCGTATAAACTGTAACATTTAACAACGTATGTACTTACAGGTAGTACACGTATAGGATCAGTGTATTTTACTATTTTCCTTTTCCCAGTGTTTTGCCTACCATTCAAAATTAAACTACAAACACGATAGTAAATATCTAGCATAACTATTCCAATAGTGGAAATTACTTTTGCGTTTAGTATACGTGTGAATCAAGTAACTTTGACAGCTTCGTATAAACTGTAACATTTAACAACGTATGTACTTACAGGTAGTACACGTATAGGATCAGAGTATTTTACTATTTTCCATTTCCCAGTGTTTTGCTTACCATTCAAAATTAAACTACAAACACGATAGTAAATATCTAGCATAACTATTCCAATAGTCGAAATTACTACTGCTTGTAGTATACGTGTGAATCAAGTCACTTTGACAGCTTCGTATAAACTATAACATTTCACAACGTATCTACTTACAGGTAGTACACGTATAGGATCAGTATATTTTACTATTTTCCTTCTCCCTGTGTTTTGCGTTCCATTCAAAATTAAACTACAGTAAATATCTAGCAAACAACTTCTGTCATTTTTTTCATCGCACAAATAGCTTCAGAATGATTTTTCATTACGCAGAGTAATGCATGATGATAACATATTGCATCTATATAGATTCCGCAGAAAAATAATACGATGGCAGTTATACGCTTGAAAATTTGTATAAATAGTCTGCAACTATTTGTGCTATGATATACATGGCAGAAGTTGATTGATAGATATTTAGGATCGCGTTTATAGTTGAATTTTGAATGGTAAGCTATACACTGGGAGAAGGAAAGTAGTAAAATATACTGATCCTATACATGTAGTACCTGGAAGTAGATACGTTGTTAAAAGTTACAGTTTATACGAAGCTGTCAAAGTTATTTGGACTACGCGTATACTAGAAGCAAAAGTAATTTCGACTAGCTACAATAAATTTTACTGTTTTTTTTATACAATAATATATACAATATATTTAAAATATTATATAAAAATTAATATATTACATTAAAATAACATATTAAAAATATATACAATATATTTATTATTTATTTCATAGCACAAATAGTTGCAGATTATGCATTCCTATTTATTGCAGATTTTTAATTATATAACCGTCATTTTATTATTTTTAAAAGCGATGACGCATTTTCTCATAAAATTTAGATGCAATATGTTTATTGTTTGGTGGGATTAAATATTTTATTTCTATAACTGCCTATTGCCGTGTATTTTACTTATAATATGTTTGTATTGTTTCAGCGTCACCCGAGGGGCCCCAGGGTCCGAGGAGGGAAGTTTGTGCGGGAGAGGTACGAGGCGGCGAGGCATCGCCAATACATGGTTGACGGCCAGATTTTTATGTAGTGTCTGGAGAATGCAAAAAAGAAACAAAAAAAGAAAAAAAAAAGAAAAACAGACAAAAAAAGAGATAAATAATACATTTTTCCTTCTCCCATGGGGGGGGGGGGCAAATGTATACTGTTATATATGCTGTATATATATCGTTCTTGCACGTTTGGCATCCCCCCCCCTCTATTTCTCAATTCATTCCCTGTGTAAATTTATTGAGCGTTCGTGTGTGTTCTTCGGCATTTCCCCGTAGTGAGGCTGTTTTCCGGGTATGGACTTCAAAGGTAGGTATTTGTAGGCTAGTCGTTTCATAAAAAAAAGAAAGGTTTGATTCACATTTTCGTTTAAAAAAAATGTCATTGTACATCGGATTTACCGCACGACCGAGTGTTGCCGAACGCTTAGCGTTGTTGCTCGGCTTCACCTCGGGTAAAAATTACACGCAGTCTGAGGCATTCTTTTTTACTTCCCGAGGGAAGTATACGATTTTTCTTCATGACAGGGAGGAAAAGAAGTAACTTTCCTCCCGCAAGCGGGAGAAAAGTTGCTGCTTTCGTCCCAGTGTGATGAAAAATTATTTGTTGACATACGCCATAATATAAAGTGGAAAAAACAAAAACAGCTTGATCCTCAATTTTTTCGAAAAATCTTCGCTTTGCCATCTGTCGTGAAATGCGATATTTTAAAAAATTTGTCGAAAATTTTCTGAATTGTACGGACCGAGTGTCCAATGTCAGAAAAAAAAACATCAATTTTAATTTATTGAAAAAAAAGAACAGTTTTCGACGCTTGTGCGCTTTACTTTGCGCACTGAAAAGTCGTGCACAAAAGTTATTCGATCTGTGATGAATTGACTATGAGTTTTCTCGCTTTTTATGCTCCGACAATGGAAAAGTAACCCTTCAAAATTATATTGTATGACTTATACCGTATCTCACCATCTGCAGATCTCGATGTGTTACGTTCTAAAAAGCATCCATATTTTTTAAAGATCGTGTAATTTGCGCGACCGGGAAACAAAGTTCCGAAAACAAAAACTAAAATTTCGATATTGCGTGATTCTAGCGTTTTTTAATTCGCTTTCTTTTTGCCAAATTTTCAAAGACAAAGGGAAGAAAATCACGCTGGAGCCACGTTATATGCAAATCTTGGCCTGTCGGGAGGTGTGTTGATTTTCGGAACTTTGTTCCCCGGCCACATTCCCAAAAATGCATGAATTTTTCGTAACGACAACGCACGGCCAGTCGCGCCTGCACTCTTGTACGGAAGCAGAGAGAGCGAGGGAGCGCGTGTCTTTCTATTCCGAGCAAGTGAGACAGTGTCGAAGCGTGAGTGAGCGGCGCAACCTAGAAAGAGAAGGTCTTATGTCGATCGCCAGAAGTTAGACAAAGAGACGGCCGCTGTCAAACTTTGATGCTTTATTTTTCCTATTTATAAGCTAACAATCTTTTCCATAATACTTTAATCGCTATTCCTCGACACGAGAACCCGATTTCTGCAAAAAAAATCCCGAAAATCCCTCGAAAATCGCCAATTTCACGGCGCAAAGTTTTCTCGCCTCTGACGTCACAGGCGGGACCGCCTCGGCACGCTCGAGGGCCCTTAAGGCCAAGTTCTTTCGAATTAATGAAACTATCCATTAATGCAATATACAATAATTAGGAAAGACAATTTTGCGTACATCCAGAACACCACAAAATTGTTCAAGAACCTTCTTCGAAATCAAAGTTATTCTAATCATTTGTTTAATGAAATTACCATTTAATAAAAAAATTTTATTAATGAATTTAATGAACTTTAAAAATCGATGCAATATCATCAATAATATACACATTGGACCTTATTCCAAGCATTCCACAACTGGGTTGTTAAAAACTTCGCTGCCCTTTTAGTCAAGTTTTTCGGAGAATCTTGGTCCCTGAAGAATGGTCCTTATTTCGAAGTGTCATGCAATTTTCAAAATACATGCATTAGTTTGTCAGTCAATACATTATTGTACTATTTGCAATTTCTTAGATTTCGTTACGCACATATTCCAGTTAATTTATCATCACAGCATTTACATTCGTTTGTACAACAAAATATTCATCTTTACAATATTTGATACGAAAAAAAATCTGGTATTACATAACTCTATTAGTAAACAAAACTAATATAAAAAAATGGTGCACTTATTATTGCATAATGAGTTGAAGGGAAAAAAGCATAACAATAGTACATTACGATACGAGTGCGCAAAGTAGGTATTTCCCACACGAGCGAAGTTTGTCACCAGAACGAAACGAGATGAAAACTGATAAAAACTGGGAACACCTACGCAGCGCACGAGTATAGTATACTATTGTTCCTACTAAGTGCGCAGAGTTCGACACCTATATACAACATTTAAAGTGGTAGTGCATGGGCGGTGGAGAAGGGTGATTTGTAAATGCTTTTGTAATTTGTAATAAATAGACTAAATTTAGAAATATATATATATATATATTTATTATCGTTACTACTGTTAATTGTTATTAATATTAAGTGTAAGCAATTAAATGCAATTAATGATTTTAATGAATTCAATTATCATTCGCATTCGCGTTCACGTGTGCATTTTCAGTTACATTACTATTTTAGATAAAATTAACCTACAACTACGTTTTCCGTACTGAAGAACAGCGATTGAAAAATAAAACAAATGAAAGTTTTGACAGGTCTACTCTACATGTATATTATACCTATAGAGGTGCTATACTGCACGCAATAATACATTACTCAACGAGGGAGATAAAATAATGAATGTCTCAGATTGCGTATAACTTTTACCCGAGGCGAAGCCGAGGGTGAAAAACATGCAGTCTGAGGCATTGTTTTTTACTTTTTAAGGGAAGTATACGATTTTTCTTTATGGCCGGGAGGATAAGGGGCATCTTTCTTCCCGCTTGCATAGCTTTGTAAGAAGAACCATTCTTTGTTCAACATTCGAGGTATTGCTCGTCAATGCAATTATATCAATTTCAATTTCATAATTACTATTTTACTTTCTGTACATTTCTGCAGTTTCATCTATTTAGCACACATTTTTGGCGAATGGTAATATGGCGCTATCTAGAAACATGATACCATATTGAAAATTGCAAGAACTTCATTTTCAGAAAAATAGTTTTGTAATTTGGAATAGCATTATACTTTCATTACTTAACACAATAAACAGATTACTAAATGACGGCGTTTTTGTCTTAACTTCCAAAACTTGATTAAAGGGCAGCCAAAATTTGACAAGCCAGTTGTGGAATGCTTGGAATAAGGTCCAATGTGTATATTATTGATGATATTGCATCGATTTTTAAAGTTCATTAAATTCATTAATAACATTTTTTTATTAAATGGTAAATCTATTAAACAAATGATTAGAATTACTTTGATTTCGAGGAAGTTTCTTGAAAAATTTTGTGGTGTTCTAAAGTACGCAAAATTTTCTCTCCTAATTATTTTATATTTTATTAATGGATAGATTCTTTCATTAGAAAGAATTTGGCATTAATACATGATTTAAATGCTTTTTGTAGAATAAGAATATAGCCTTATAATTGCACATAATTTAATTCTGATAGCATTTTTTGTGGTTTCGTAAACACAATTCACACACAGACGCACGCGTATTATAACTATATACATAAGACATAATTATATATGAAATTCGCTATATGCAGATGTTATTCTACAAGTCAAAAGTTGTTTATAATTCGTGAATTAAAATATTGTAGTTGTTGCATAACTTTTCTGTGTTAATTCTGAAATTGATGCTGTGTTTTTGTTTTTTAATATGTATAATTTCCTTTATATTCCGTTTTTTCCAGTGGGGCTCATTTTCAAGAATCTCCACTTCAGAAAATTTAAATTTATGTCCTGTAGTTAACATATGTGATGTTAGTGCAGTATGAGCGATTTCCTTTTTCCAGTTGGTACTGTGTTCATAAATTCGTTTTTTCAAATATCTTTTTGTCTGTCCCACATACGTAACATTACATTCACCACAATTAATTTTATAAATTACATTCGTCTTATTGAAAGGATCAATGTCATCAATTTTTGTTTTGAACAAAGTCTCTAAATAGTTGAAACGTTTATTAACTATTGTGATGTTGTATTTAGCATAAATATTTTTCATCCGATGGTTAAGTTTTGGAATGTAAGGTACAACTATGCTCTTTGAAAAATCAAAAGTCCTTTTTTCTATTTCACTGTGTTGTGTTTGTTGTCTCTGTCTCAAAGTTTTAATTATATTATTTATAGTTCTCTGTAAAAATTGAAAATTATAACCATTTTTTTTGTAATGAATTATAAATAAATTGTAAATTTTAGAACTGGAATTTTTTATTAGAAAGCACGATTGCTCTACCCACCAACATTGTTATAATGCTCCGTTTCATATGAATAGGGTGATGTGAATTAAAATTCATATATCTGCCCGAGCATGTGGGAACTCCGTATTAATCAGTTAATAAATTATTTCCCTCTTTAATAAAAAGTATGTCAAGAAACGGTGAGGTGTTGTTTTTTTCTAATTCAAATGTAAACTTTAAGTCAGGATGGTAATTGTTAAACATTTGGACTAGATATTCGATGTCATTTTTCGGATACACTGTAAATATATCGTCTACATACCTTTTGTAGAGTATGCTCAGGCTTTTGTTTTAAATTCGTTAAGATCTCATTTTCTAAGTCTATCATACAGTCGAACCACTGACTGAGCTCCCCTGAGAATTTCCGTCGGCACCGTCCGCTGCCCCCCACTCCTGCCCTTCCCCCACCGCGATCCACCCCTCCAGTTGCGCGGCCTGTCACGGCTGCGTTCGCGCATCTTAGGGCTCTGGCTACTCCGCATCGTCGGCAGCACCGAAAGTCGCTAGTTTCCCGGGAATTCAAAACTGTCGCGGCGCTGATACATTGAAAGCTTAAATAATGCTTAATTAAAGTAATTCAAATGCACTCATTAATTAAGAATACAATTAATACAATTGTGGAAACATGCTCTATTACGTGTAAATACAGTATGTCATTATTTCAATGTAACCCTTTTGCGTCAGGGTCGTCAGTACAGAAACAGTTCATTGGTTTGTCTCGCCTTAAAAATTTGTTTTTCATTACTTCCTCTTCGTGCTTCGAGCTCTACATAGCTCAGAGATATATTTGACGAATTTATGACATTATTAATAACAATTTGTTAATGTTAAATAATTAGAAACAAAAGAATACCAAACAGTTTATGATATTTTAAAAAGAAATTGCTTGTGAAAGACTCCGCTATACCTGTAAATGGTATGCCAGTGATTCTTATGTTTTTGAGGTCGCTGATTACCAATCCGACCTTACAATTTTAAAGATCACAGTGATGAATCCAATATGGCGGACAATGTTTAAATTTCCATTCAATTAGAGAGAACTCCGTATTTAGGGGATTTGTGCACCATATTGAATGTCAAATGTCTAGTTCCTTCGCTCGAACGTTTACTATATTTTTCTTTTATAGACATTAATTTTAAGTAAATTTGTTTATTAATTATCTGCAAATGTCGCACGTAAACACTCGAAAAATGCCATTTTATATTAGACGCCGTGATAACAAAATGTTATTATCGATTTCTGTATACTGAGGTATCAAATGATTCAAAATTTGCTGAGAATTTGTTTTAAATATATATTAATGTTTAGTAATTTTGTTAGCGGAGTCTCTTTGTCAATTTTAACCATACGAACTTTCTTAATAAAAAATTACATTCGGCATGTTCTTTATTACACATAACTCATATCACAACAATGCAAATGAACTATAAACGTATTATGTTTATTATATGCATTATATTACAATGGTACTCATATCTCATAATACATTAAAACCAAAAATCTGCCAGTAGGCATGAGTACGGGGAAAATCAGAAAGCAATAATGCAGCGAGCGATTTCAGTAGAGGGGCTAGGGGGACTCTGCCGACCCCCCTCCACACTACCTCCCATCGATGATAGTGTGATGGAAGAATTGCGCAAGTGGGCCGTAAGAAGGTCAGGAGTGAAAGGAGGTTATTATAAACAATTTCATGTATTGTTATTATAAATTTCGAAAGCTGTGAAGGTCGAAAAACATAGGTAATTTATTACGTTACATTGTATAATAAAAAGAGAAAGTAAAGGTCAACCAATATTTATTATTTCATTAGATATTGTTATTAAAAAATGTCCTGTTTTTACATTATCATTCAAAACATCATTCTAATGCGTGATCTTACAAAATTCAATGAGAGAGATTGAAAAGTGTTGGCCGTTACACATTAGTATTGCCATGGAACGAAAAACAAATTTCAACAGTCGCCTTCATTAAAGGTCAGATATTGCTACATTATAGTCGCTTATGGAAATACGTCGTAAGCTAGGAACCTTATTGAAAGCGAAATTAAAATGATCATTTCCTCGTGCGTTCTACTATCATCTTTTTCGCTCTCGCATACCCTTTGTTAGATCCATTAACATTAGCAGTATACCGTTTTCACAGTCGTCGATTATCCGCCGATCACTTATTCACCGTACATTTGTTTTCCCGAAACTCTCGAAATTGTATACAGGTCCAGACATCGTTTCACAGGAATGTCTCGTTGCTGTGTCTATGTTTGACAGCACGTAAGCACCTCTATTTCAAAACTTGTGTTTCTACATCAATGGTAGATGTCAAGAAGATTTTTCATCATGGGAAGAGGCCTTGAAGAGGGTTTACAGCACTCTTAAAGAAGACGCTCCTGAGGATCAATTTTTCAACTTCATTCGAGAATCCATCGCAAAGATTGACAAAATCAATTCATTCTTATGGGCCAATCCTCACATTCCCAATGGGTTGAAGATATCGTTGGGGACTGATCTTATTCATTGCATCACGGTACAGAGGGTTACAGCTGCTGTCATATTAATTAGCGTATCTCAATGATCTCCACTAGAGACAAAACCGTCGAGTCTCTTAACCCAAAGCTGCTTTGCCATTTTAAAATTAATGTAGAAAAGCCGCTAAGCAAGTCTCAAAGCGTTCAAAAGACCTGGCGCCGACACCCTAATGTTGTTATAAAAATGTCCTGCCTTTAGATGATCATTGCAAACGGCCACTTTCTAATGCGTGATCTTAAGAAATTAGATCATAAACATTCAAAAGTACTAGCTGTTGTAATAGGTTATTATTATTTCCGCTCTTAACTAAAACATCTTCAATCTTTCAATATTATGAAATAAATTAAACTCAGAAAAATCTTTCGACATGACGTTAATTTATTATAAATCAAAAAACTAAGCATAAACTTAAAATGCACAAATGTTCATATTTTGTATTCGTGACTCGAAATTAAAGAGAGAGAAATATGAGAGACTTAATTTAACTGAAAAACGGAACCTGATCAGGTGTTTTTACGTCGAAGTGGTCTTGCGCAGAATCCTTCTTCTCTCGTGGTGCAGATGGTGGACGAATGATGGACGGCGAATGAAATATGCGATGAACCCAAATCGCTTCCTTTGAAAAGATATTTCTTTTTCTTGATTTTTAAAATGGTTGGTCCAGCGCCGATAAAACTTCCGGTTATGACTGCCGCTTTGCTATCGCTGAGGCGTAATTGATAATCGAGTAGAAGAAAAATCGTAATCCATGACGGGTACGATTTTGCAGAATGGAGTATCGGTTTTCATGGGAATCCGCGTCAAATGAGATGAGCAGATCTTGAACACCTTCTGTTTTCATGCGCCATGAAACTCAATTCAACATGGCTATTACTCTAAAACCTCCGACTTCTCTCTTTTAAAAATGCAGCTCACTACTCTACCGGTATCGACGCTCAACTGACTCCAAATTTGTTTCATTTTACTGTTACCCCTCTTTGCACAAATTAAGTCCGCACGGATTTGTAAAATTGGCAACTCGTATGGGCCCTTTACACCATATGATTGCCCGCAACCAATCCTCCATC
Organism: Trichopria drosophilae; assembly: GCA_030407085.1. Lineage (NCBI taxonomy): Eukaryota > Metazoa > Arthropoda > Insecta > Hymenoptera > Diapriidae > Trichopria > Trichopria drosophilae. The sequence continues at coordinate 112,913,677 of CM059582.1, read as the reverse complement.
ATCATTTCTTCCTTCAACTAATAAGCGTCGTCTTCCCCTACCTATGCGTCTATATTTCTCTCTCTGTCTCTCTTTGTATTTTGACTTTCTCTCTCTTTATTACACGCATCCTTACACCTATACTCAAATACAAATTTCATTCGTATATTACGTCAACGTAATATATAAAATAAATACATACATATATCAGAGTGAGCGTGTGTGTATCTGCACCGTTACATTCGTCCCCCAAATTCGTATATATCGGGATGATCATTTACGAATTTCACTCTTATAATCCCCACATTTAGCACTTCACAGTTTATAAGTGACGTCATTAATCATTTTACTAACACTAATCATTAACAATATTAACATTATTTAAATCGACAGAGTAATACTTCCTTAATGATAATCGATTATAAGTACCAACTATTTTTTCTGAATTCTGGGGTTCTACCAAAATATACGCATTATTACCCAAATCCCTTGATATCCGGTATGGACCTTCATAAAGATGAAAAAATTTCTTTATTGAACGATCAAAGGCACTAGACAAATGGGCTACCCTTAATAGCACCAAGTCTCCTTCGTTCAATCTTACCATGGAGATATTGTTCTGTTTTGCATTTCGTCTATGGCTATTCCTTGTAGAATTTCCCCTTGCCAATGTAACAAAATGTTCCCTTGATCGTTCAATATTTGGAGGGAAATTAAATAACTTATGAATATCATCTTTAACGGGGATTCCGAAGTGCACCTCCTGAGGAGCGCACTCAGTGGTGCAATGTGTTGTTAAATTCATCACCGACTCGATCTTCGGAACAAATTCAGCCCATTTCGAATGTTGGCTTGCACAAAGAGTTCGGAACATCCGACCTAGTTCACGCATTATTCGCTCTGTCGGATTGGATTGCGGATGGCGGATTGAGCTATAAATTGGTTTTATTCCCTCATTAATTAATGCCTTTGTCCACAACTTAGAAACAAATTGAGGTCCGTGATCTGCCAAGATTACCGCTGGTTTACCACACCGAGGGATATATTTATTTACAATGGCATTCACACTTGCGCGCGCATTTGCTTTCTTCATCGGGAACAAACACACATATTTTGAAAAAACGTCAAGAACAACCAAAATATATTGTACGCCTCCACGGCCAATGGGCAGTGGTCCATAAAAATCGACCGTAACTAATGCATGTGGTTTATCTACCGCGATCGTGTGATATTCCCCTTCCATCGTTTGATTTAAATATTTGACGCGCTGACAAAGATCACAAATACGCAAATATTTTTTTACATCTTTATACATTCCGCGCCAAAAATAAAAACGTTTTAAGTAACTATAAGTTTTATACGCGCCCTGATGACCCAATTTCATGTGAACGTTTTCAATTGCATGTTGAATCAAAGATCGAGGAAGTACTATTCTCCATGTTCGATTCGATTCATCGAAATTATACAAAATCCCATCGTGAATTCGAAAGCCCTTCGCATCCCCTTGAGGACTGCACCTTTCGAAACACTTTACAATATTCGCGTCACAACCCTGCAATTCCGACAAATGTTTTATTTTTTCCCTCCATTCTTTATCATCTTTAAGAAGGCATGCAACTAATAACCCATCATTTCCCTCAACAATACGTTGTAAATTTAGGCAATTATTTAAAGAAGATATAATCAGGGAGTCAGGTTTCTGTCTTTCAAACTTACTGTCAGGGTTTCGACTGAAGAAGTCGGCTACTAAATTGTCCGATCCCTTACAATCATCAACTGTAAAATTGTACTGAGAAAGTAACAAACTCCACCTGATCAATCGTGCATTGCAATAAACAGTCGAGTTTAAAAAGGTGAGGCACTTGTGATCAGTAACGATCACAAAGGGAACACCAATCAAATATTTTGTTATTGAATACACGATCGCCAGAAGTTCCTTCTCAGTCGTTGTATACGAGGATTCAACTTCAGACAAGCACCTGCTTACGACTGATATGACACCGTGAAAACCCCCTTCTATTTCCTGATATAAAATGCCGCTTATGCCGTGATCGCTCGCATCAGTCTGGACTTTAAACTGACCACCTGGAATTATTTGTTTGAGCTCAATTGTGTCAACAAAACTTCCCTTCAATTGTTCAAAGGCCGCGTCCTGTTCATCCGACCAACCCCACTTCACATCTTTTTTTAATAATCGTCGAAGCGGATCAATGTAATCAGCATGTTTTATGTTGAACTGCCTATAATAATTACATACGCCTATAAACCTTTGCAGTTCCCTTTGATTGTTAGGACGTTGAAAAGATGTAATGACTTCTAACTTTTTAGGATCAGAACGAATGCCCCCTGAAGTCAATTGAAAACCAAGAAATTTGACATTATCTTTAAAAAATTCACATTTGTCTAATTTAATAGTAAAGTTAAAATGCAACAATCTTTTAAAAACCTCTCTCAATACCTCCAAGTGATCATCGAATGTCCGAGAACTAAACAAAATGTCGTCAATGTACATCGATAAATTTAATACATCCCCCAAAGCGTTAAATAAAGCGCGGATGAAACCGCTTCCCGCAGTTTTCAGACCGAATGGTACTCTTCGGAACTGATACATCCGGTTTTCAAACAAAAATGCAGTGTACTGTCGTGACTCTTCCTCAAGTTCTACCTGCCAGTACCCGGAGGTCAAATCCAATTTCGAAAAAAATCTCATACCGTGGTGCCTTTGCAAAAGATCAGTTACTAGGGGTGGTGATTCATGATCATCGACGACATGTTTGTTCAGATGACGAGCATCCAGACAAATACGGACCTGACCATCGGCTTTTTTAACTCTTAATGGATTAACAAATGGGCTACGTGCACGTTCAATGACGCCTTCATCGATCATTTCCTGCAGTACCTTAGCTACCGCGGGTCTCAGAGAAAATGGAACCGGATACGTCGTTTTAATTAGAGGAGTTTCGGTCGTTAATTTAATTGCATGTTTATAACCCTTTGCACAACCTAATTTACTTCTAAATAAATCTTTATATTCAAACAATAAGTCTAAAAATTTTTTCTTCTCAACATTTGTCAAAATAGGATTTTCATTGATCGATCGACTTATTTCAGGGTATTCTTTGAAGTTAAATATGCAATGTTTTTCATCGGGGAACCGTTCATTTACGTCATTATTAAAACAATAATCATTTTCATCGTTCACATTTATTATATTTTTACCTAAACCCGAGATACATCCTTCATCCGATTCATTATTACAAATTTTATTAACTATATCTATTACATTGCCCGTATTTTCTTTTTTATTATCATCATTCACAATATTTATCTTTTCAATGATTTTATCTTGATTACCATTATCATTATTGTTCATAGTCTTTTTTTCTTTTTTAAGTAACAATTCTGAATCCCACGTATTCCTTAATTCTTGAAGACATATTTTGCAAATATTATGGCGATTATCATTATTTACCCTTTCATTACATTTATTTTCATTTTTTCGCAATTTATCTTCTTTTCGTTTACCTTCATGTTCATCATGTCCATTACAATTTATTTTAAAAATAGAAGTTTCATTATGATTATCGCCCAATCCGTTCATGGGGTCAACATTTAAATTATCTTCACTACCACTATCAATAGCTTCATCCACGACCTGAATTATTACATCCCCCACATCAATATCGTTTGACTCATCAATCACTCTACATTGATTACCATTAGCTATAGCATGATTTTTTATAAATTTATTTTCACTTACTTTATCGCACAAACCTTTCTCGTTCTCTTTGACGTTTTTTAAATTGTTATAACACGCATCCCCCATTTGACATTTAAGGTCTCTTTCAAATTTTACACGCCGTTTAATTTTTTTAGTTGACACAATTTGAATGTACAACACGTCATCACTACGCATACAAACTAAACGATTTTCCGTTTCGCAGTCAAAAATCACTGACGATCTTTTAAGGGTTTTCTCTAAAATTGTTATCTCCGCTTTTTTATAATCCAATAACACATGATATTTTAATAACCAATCATGTCCGAAAATTACATCGGATATCAAATGTGGGATCACTAGAAAAATAGAAGAAAAATAATCATTTTCAATAGCGTATCGCATCATAATCTGTTTTTTTATATTTGTTTGTTTGTTTATTAATTTTAAGCCCTGGATAAAACCAATAGGTTCGTTTCCTTGGGGCTGCGAGATACATTAAGGCGTACATAAGAAAAATTTCTGTAGTGATACATAATTAGGTATAATTAATTATATAAGAAAAGGCGCTTATTTGTAACTTAGCTTAAATTAAGATATCTAAAGAACGGCTAATTTATAATTTGCAGCAGAGATCTATCGGAATTAAGGTTTTCTTGTTTCAACAAGTAATCGTAAAGTGCAGTCTTAAAAGTATGTGACGACATGATGTCTTTAATATCTGCAGGAAGGGTATTCCATAGACGCGAAGATATTACTGCAAAAGACTTTTGATACTTGCTTCTTTGCGCAAATGGTACATACAATACATCACGCGGGGTTCTTGTTGAACGATTAGCAACAGTGTCTCGCTGTGTGAATAAATTAAGTAAGTACAGAGGTTGCCGATTCTGAAATAGCCGGTGTACTACCGATCCCACGAAATAAAGTCTACGGTATTTTACCGTAAGCCATCCAAGTTCACATCGGTATGGGGACACATGACAATCATACTTTAAATTAAAAATGAATCGTACACAAGAATTTAACAGGGTCTGCAGTTTCTTATTTAACATTTGAGATACATCAGTATACGAAACGCAACAATAGTCAAAGTGTGGGAGTATCAACGATGTTACGAGTTTAATTCGTAGCCTTCTGGAGAGCACGTTCTTATTTTGTTTGAGTCGATATAAGGTGCAATTTACTCGTCGGGAAATTTCTCTAATATTTGATCGCCAAGATAATGTGGAGTCAAGCGTGACTCCAAGATTACGCACTTCACTAACAAAAGGTACTACTACACCGTCGGCTATTATTTCAGGATAATGAAGAGGATTGAAGGCTCTGATATGACCAACTGATCCAATTAGGATGGCTTTTGTTTTTAATGAATTCAATGTCAATCCATTTCTTTTATTATTATTTGTCGATCTTTTTCCTACAGCCGTACTGACGCACACGTTACTTATTGGCAATTCCTCGACTCGCCCATGAGATAATAAAACTTTATAAAAATCTTCGGAGATGCAAGTAAATTGACTGCCACTATCGATCAACCCCAAAATATGCAGTCCCTCGACTTGCAGTTTAACATGTACGCATTGTAAAAATTTGTCCGATTTTTTATCCGATTTTAATCCATCACCTTCTAATCCAGCTTCAAGTTGTTCAATATAATCATAAAAACGACACGTGGACGGACCATTATCATACGTGCCGCCTATGAGTTTAAATGTTGATTTTGACTATCAACTGAATTTGATGATGGATTAGAAATGGCGGGAACGGATCGATTGTTGTGAACTAACATATTAGGTGGATGTCTAGAAGTATCTATTACGTTAATAGCGTAATTCGGTTGACTTGGATTTCTCGAAAAACCATTATAATGATTAATATTTCCATTTCGGTACGAAGTACCGCTAAATCGATATCGATTATCATAATGATTTTTTCTAAAGTTTCGTGACTGTGCATTAATTCTGTTTACGCGTGCACCATTATCCCTATTATTTTGATTATTTTTCCGAGATTCCTTTTCAACACGATTCAGATCTAAATTCGTCAAAGTTTGTACTATATGTTCCCTTTTGTGATAATCTACTGCAGCTAAATAATCTTTCACCCACGCTGGATATTGTTGGATGATTGCATAATTTATTTCATAATCAAGCATTGCCGGACTAAAATAAGTAGCTTCTTTTGCTTGAGAATAAAAATACTCACTGTTCGATATCTCGGTCGATATCTATTAGCTGTTACGCTATACGGCGAACCTTCGCGGTACGCGACCAGTTTGCGCCATCTGTTGCCGCGGATTAAATTTGTATCTTTCGTTGCCCGCGTCTGGGAGTCAGTCGCTAACTAGACCTTGACCGAAAAAGTTATGCGTGCGCTCACTCTCGGTTTTCAAAGTACTCGTTGTTGGAAACGCATGCCAGTATTCGCGATTCTGGAACTCTACGCATTGCGTTTTTCGAGAACGGTTTATTCACGTTACCGTGCCGGCGGATCCGATTACTCCTGGCGCGCATGGGGTAAGTGACTTGCTGGTCTGCATGGTCGCGTCAAAGTTCGATCAGGCGACTCGGCGAGCCTGGGAGATGCATCTGGGCGACACGGATGAATATCCGCATTTTTCCCGATTAGACAAGTTTCTCGCTACGCGTATACGCGGTTTAGAAGCGTGTGCAAAACCGTTAGTATTTTATTCCGAAATGTCAAAAAAGGTCACTCCGTCCGGAAAATCACCTCTCGTTACCGCCCACGTAGTCGCAGCTTCTTCATCATTGTGCCCATTCTGTAAACGCAATCATGTCATTTATAAATGTGATTCATTTAAAGCATTAACGCCTTCGGCTAGGCTTAAGCGCGCCAAGGAAATAAAACTTTGCGAAAATTGTTTAGGAACGAAACACTCTACTAATCAGTGTAATAGTCAGCATTCGTGTTTTTTGTGCCACGCGAGGCACCATACGTTATTACACGTCAGGGATTCTCCAACGAGGACGCCCCCAGTTGCACCTGCGACCCGGCCCTCTGCCGCGGATGCAGCTGATGTCGTACAGATTCTAGTTACATCACATGCGCCTAAGTCTTCCGGCAGGATTTTGCTTGCAACAGCGCATGTACTGGTGGCGTCGCCGTCTCAAAGGATCTTGAAAATTCGCGTTATACTCGATCCCGGCTCTACGCGCTCGTTTGTCGCAGAAGCGGTGGTGGGTGCTCTCAGAATTCGACCGGTGCGCTCCGCTAGCTCGTTAGTAGGTATAGGTGGTGTGACAGCAGGCACTTCAGCCGCTGTTGCTCCTATTGTAATAAAGGCCAAATCAGGACTCGGGCAGGGTTTTCAGACCGACGCGTTAATTTTGAAGACCCTTACTAGCTACGTCCCACGTCTTGAATATAGCGATATTCGGTGGCCCCACTTGGTTGGACTTGAATTTGCAGATGACCATCCAACCAATCCGGAGCCAATCCAACTCATAATAGGTGCCGATTTATACGGCTCTCTCTTATTAGAAGGTATCGTCAAGGGGAACCCCGGCGAGCCTATTGCACAAAATACCTACTCGGTTGGGTGTTATCCGGACCCTTCTCGCCCAACGATTCTGGTGCTGATATTGCGGTGACAGCACTGCACTGTACCGATCTCGATGCGCTCAACGCATCTATCTGCAAATTTTGGGAATTAGAAAATATCCCATCCGATCCAATTCTCTCGGACGAAGAACGTCGCTGTGAAGAATATTTTAAATCCACTCATTCTCGAACAGACTCAGGTCAATATGTAGTACGACTACCGTTTAAGTACGCGCCTCCTATTCCAATCGGATATTCTTACCGCAACGCGGAACAAGCCTTGCAAGCTCTTAATCGACGATTAGTACGGGATCCGATAATGAGTCGTCAATATTCGGATTTTATGAAGGAGTATGCTGACCTTGGTCACATGCAGAAGGTGAATCCTCAACAACTTGAAAACCCTCAAGTTGTATATCTTACGCATCATCCGGTGATGAAGCCTGATAGTAGCACTACGAAGTTACGTGTGGTGTTTAACGCGTCATCACTCACAACTAATTTCACGTCATTAAATTCACACCTCATGATAGGTCAAAAACTGCATCCCGAACTTTTCACCATTCTAGTACAATGGCGAGCCTATCCATATGTATACTGCGCAGATATTGCCAAAATGTATAGGCAAATTTTGGTACACCATCTCGATCGTGATTTCCAAAGAATATTATGGCAGTCTCATCCCACAGATACGGTGCAGGAGTTTCAACTGTCGACGCTGACGTATGGGACAGCATGCACTCCGTACCTGGCGCTGAGAGTCATGCAGCAATTGGACTTCGATGAAGGGCAGGGTTGGCCGTTAGGCGCGGAAATTCTACGACGGTTCATCTACATAGATGACTGTTTATTCGGTGCCGATAGAGCCGAGGTCCTTGTCAAAATGCGTCAGGAATTGTGTGCGCTGTTAGCAAAAGGTCATTTCGAACCTCGCAAGTGGGGTAGTAATGATGAGACCCTTCTACGCGATATTGACAGCTCCAATCACGGATTAGCGTGGAGCTCGGTCGAGTTGGATTCAGTGGCCATAAAATTACTAGGATTGTCATGGAATCCTCAGGCCGACGCTTTCACATATAATATAGTTTTATCTCCTATCTCGGTAGTAACAAAAAGACGGGTACTCTCTATCACGGCTCGATTGTATGACCCGTTAGGATGGGTAGTTCCCGTTGTGACCCGCGCCTAGATTTTTATGCAGGACTTGTGGCGGCTAAAAGTGGGGTGGGATGAACGTCTTCCTGAAACATGGGCCGAACTCTGGACCCAAATCTTCGAAGATCTCGCAGCTTTACGCACTATTACTATTCCCAGATGGACAGGTCAATGTTCTGACCTTTTGTCCATTTCTCTCCACGGCTTTTCAGACGCTTCCAAACTTGCGTACGCAGCAGTGGTGCATGTCAGATGCGTCAACTCGGATGGACGTATCACTACCTCTCTCATCGCGGCTAAGACACGAGTGGCACCGATAAAAACCCAATCCATCCCACATTTAGAATTGTGTGGAGCATATCATCTCTCGCAATTGATGGTAGCGATTTGTTCTACGGTTGAGTACTCGAAATTACCCTGCGTCTGTTGGACCGACTCCACAATTGTCTTGAGCTGGCTTAAAAACGAGCCCTGTAAGCGAGAGGTATTCGTAGCCAATCGGGTTGCGAAAATTCAAACTTCGATTCCAGACGTGCCTTGGAGGCATGTGTCTTCCGGAGATAATCCGGCGGATATTGCATCTCGAGGATCTTCAGTCCACGATTTGAGACAGTCGACTTTGTGGTGGCACGGGCCCAAGTGGCTCTCTCTGGAGGCGGATCATTGGCCGTCAAACATAGAGTGTGTCCCGTCGGAAGAGTTCCCTGATAATAGTGACGAAACCGTATGTCACTCCTACGAGAATTCCGTTTTTGATGAGTTGACGAAGCGATTTTCTTCCTGGCCCAAACTCATTCGAGTAACGGCGTATGTATTACGATTCTTACGTTCTATTCGTCCTGAAAATAGAGCTATCAACGCGACTGAATTTCGTCAATCGGAGTACATGTGGTTTCGCTATATACAGCACTGTGTCTGCGCTGACGCACTCGCTTCGATAAAATCAGGTCGAGCTCTCCCAACGAAGCACTCTATCTCTTCTCTTAACCCTTTTATCGATGAAACGGGTCTCCTGCGCGTGGGAGGACGTCTTAATCGGGCAAAGTTCGAATACGATGTGCTTCATCCGCTCATTCTTGCAGACCACCCGCTCGTTCGACAGTTCATTTCTCATGTCCACGAAAAATGTCTGCACGGCGGATTGCAGTTGACCTTGCGTATGCTGCGTCACACTGCTTGGCTTTTGCGAGCTCGCGCTATAGTGCGAGCTGTATTATCTCGATGTGTCATGTGTGCTCGGTTGAAGGCTGAAGTCATGACACAATTAATGGGGGATTTGCCCCTGACGCGCATCAACAAGCCAGCGCATGCATTTCAACATAGCGGGGTTGATTATGCGGGCCCAATGGCCGTGCGCGATATAAAGGGTCGTGGCAAAAAATCACATCCGGCATATATCGCCGTATTTATTTGTCTTGCTAGTCGCGGAATCCACCTAGAATTAGTTTCAGATTGCTCCACTGAGGCCTTAATCGCGGCCTTAAGAAGGTTCATCAGTCGTCGAGGGTTACCGCAATGCCTGTACAGCGACCGAGGAAAGAATTTTCAAGGTGCACAGGCAGAACTCACACGAATGTATAGCACAGCGGTGCGTTCCCCCGAATTTCAAGGGTTTTTAGGTACTCAGGGCATAAGCTGGGAGTTTATACCACCCGCCGCTCCTCATTTTGGAGGATTGTGGGAAGCGGGCGTGCGTAGCGTGAAGCATCACCTGCGTCGTGTTTTGGGAGCTCACAGACCCACCATAGAAGAGATGAGTACGCTTCTGTGTCAGATAGAGGCATGCCTCAATTCGCGCCCCCTCGGCCCACTTAGAGATAACCCGGATGATCTCTCTGCGCTCACCCCTGGACATTTGATTGCTGGACGCGAGCTTACGGCTGTCCCGGAACCGTCACTGCTAGACTTGAATCCAAATCGATTGAATCGCTGGCAACTATTCCAGCAATTGCTTGAGTCGTTCTGGCAGCAGTGGTCCCTGGACTACGTGACCTCGCTCCAGCATCGAAGTAAATGGCGTACTCGAACGGAATCGATCCGTGTAGGCCAATTAGTTCTTTTGCGCAATGACAATGCTCCGCCTACTAAATGGTTGCTGGGTCGAGTTATTAGGTGCCATCCGGGTGCAGATGGTTTAACTCGTGTTGTGACAGTGCGAACTGCGACGTCAACCTTTGTAAGACCTTTGTCAAAACTCGCTCGTCTTCCAGTCGAACATGTCGACTCACCCGTGGCACCAACTTTAGATTAAGCGTCGTTCGACTTCTAGTAATATTAATAGTGAGCACGTTAGGCTCAGCTCTTATTAACTCTATATTAGCATTAAGTTTAGTCTGTAATATGGTCTTAGTGGCGTTCTGGACTTCCCCGGAGGGGCCCTCCAGGGCGGGCGGTATGTTCGATATCTCGGTCGATATCTATTAGCTGTTACGCTATACGGCGAACCTTCGCGGTACGCGACCATTTTGCGCCATCTGTTGCCGCGGATTAAATTTGTATCTTTCGTTGCCCGCGTCTGGGAGTCAGTCGCTAACTAGACCTTGACCGAAAAAGTTATGCGTGCGCTCACTCTCGGTTTTCAAAGTACTCGTTGTTGGAAACGCATGCCAGTATTTGCGATTCTGGAACTCTACGCATTGCGTTTTTCGAGAACCGAATTATTGTGAAACCATTTACTCAATAAATTATCTATATCGAACCTTTTGGAGTGTACGATCCTGGACTCTCTCCTTTCCGTATTTCTCATTCGGAACACTCACAATAATTAATTGAATTTGTGTATCTTCGAGCAAGCCACGCATTTTTAATTTTAGCCCGAACCGGTACTGAATAGAATTCATCAGAAAACGCACCCCGAAATTCGTTAAAGCTTATGAAATTATTGTGTAAATCGTACCATATACGGGCGCGACCCTGTAAACTATATTCCAGCATTAATAATATTTGTCTGTCATCTAATTGTTTAATTCTCTGGAAACGTTTTAAATCATCTGAAAATATCATGGGATTCGTTTGCGTTTCATTTGCAAACATTGGTATTTTAATATCTAAATTAATCCCGTTCATTAAGTTGGTATTTGCTCTGTCGACTTGCACAGGAATTGTTACATTATTTATTCGATTACGCTCTCGCATCTGTAATAATTCTCTATCTTTGTCCGCCAATTCTCTGCGCAAACGTTCTATTTCTTCATTTTGATTTGGCCTTGTTTGATTATTTCGCAGACCAAGAAGGTCCTCCTCTCTGTCTACTACAGGCATATTTAGTTTTTCTATGTTGTCGTTTGAAACTTAAATTCTTGAACTTTTGTTTAGAAATACGACCGGATCGAGTAATAATCGGTGTATTCATTAACTATTGTTTGCTATCAATTATAGTCCTTTTCAAAACAATATAACATCCAAACAATTCGACTCTCTCAGTGTGTGTTTACAAATTATAAATTCAAAATAAATACGGCAATAAATTATAATCTATTCAATTTGACAATTTTCTTTTCAATATTTGTTGTGTTATTATTCAAAACTTTCAATTTAGCACTTAACGCGTTTATTCCTCGTTATTCTTACGAAGTTAAATTTAAATTTATTTCAAAACTAGTTGTAAAATTTTAAAGAATATATTTCTGATTTAGTACCGAATTATTACAATACATTCAAATATTCTCGACTAGCTATTTATATTACTCTTCACGTTCATGATTAAATTTATTAATTTCAATAACAACACTTTCTCGACTCGAATATTCGTTTCAAAATAACTTATTTTTCATATCGGCAACACTTTACAATAACAATGTTTATACCCTTGTATTTATATCTATATCTCTAAGAATCTATAACGTAAATATGCCCTTTAGTCGTTAACATTTATTCCCATTCTATGATTCTGAAACAGTTACTCAAATATTCATGAGAATTAAATATTTATTTACAAGTAAATTTTTTCAAATTTATCATCACTTAAAGATACGTCTTTAATTTTCATTGCATAAATTTCGCATCAACCTCTTTCATCTTAATCCTAAATTTTTAGAATCATTGATTCATTAATAATCACATTCATATAACAATATTATTATTGCAAGTTCTCGAAAAGGAAAATAATACAAATTAATTCCTTTTCAAGCCCCATTGTTGGATGCCATTGTAATAGGTTATTATTATTTCCGCTCTTAACTAAAACATCTTCAATCTTTCAATATTATGAAATAAATTAAACTCAGAAAAATCTTTCGACATGGCGTTAATTTATTATAAATCAAAAAACTAAGCATAAACTTAAAATGCACAAATGTTCATATTTTGTATTCGTGACTCGAAATTAAAGAGAGAGAAATATGAGAGACTTAATTTAACTAAAAAACGGAACCTGATCAGGTGTTTTTACGTCGAAGTGGTCTTGCGCAGAATCCTTCTTCTCTCGTGGTGCAGATGGTGGACGAATGATGGACGGCGAATGAAATATGCGATGAACCCAAATCGCTTCCTTTGAAAAGATATTTCTTTTTCTTGATTTTCAAAATGGTTGGTCCAGCGCCGATAAAACTTCCGGTTATGACTGCCGCTTTGCTATCGCTGAGGCGTAATTGATAATCGAGTAGAAGAAAAATCGTAATCCATGACGGGTACGATTTTGCAGAATGGAGTATCGGTTTTCATGGGAATCCGCGTCAAATGAGATGAGCAGATCTTGAACACCTTCTGTTTTCATGCGCCATGAAACTCAATTCAACATGGCTATTACTCTAAAACCTCCGACTTCTCTCTTTTAAAAATGCAGCTCACTACTCTACCGGTATCGACGCTCAACTGACTCCAAATTTGTTTCATTTTACTGTTACCCCTCTTTGCACAAATCAAGTCCGCACGGATTTGTAAAATTGGCAACTCGTATGGGCCCTTTACACCATATGATTGCCCGCAACCAATCCTCCATCATCATTTCTTCCTTCAACTAATAAGCGTCGTCTTCCCCTACCTATGCGTCTCTATTTCTCTCTCTGTCTCTCTTTGTATTTTGACTTTTCTCTCTTTATTACACGCATCCTTACACCTATACTCAAATATAAATTTCATTCGTATATTACGTCAACGTAATATATAAAATAAATACATACATATATCAGAGTGAGCGTGTGTGTATCTGCACCGTTACACTGTTACACATTCGTATTGTCACAAGATAAAAATGGCAAAAGTCGCCTTCATTAAAAGTCAGCTATTGCTACATCATAGTCGCTTCGCGATGCCTATGTGGAAATACATCAACAACCGTTGTGGAACCGTAATGTGAGAGTGAACATAAAATTGTAACAATAACCTTTTCACGGTCATCGTCATCGCCGATTATCCGCCGATCATTTTCACCATATATTTTTCCATGTATACAGGTTCAGACGCGTTTAAAGTCATTGCGCAATTTCATCCAAACATATACCAAGTGACACATTTTCTCTTTCCCAAATTTAGACAACCTCCGCAATAATAGAAAGGAGATGACCTCAGTTCCATATTTTATGTAGGATTAAGCTGGCGGGCCACCAGTAGGCCAACTCACCCCTTCGTTAACAAAGGTAGCATTAATAAATAAATAAATAAATAATTTATAATAATAATATTAAATAGTAATAAATCTCACATAATCCGAATAGCGTGAATTAAAATGTATAATATAGACATGATGGAAGAAGCTAGCAGTAATTAGAAAAAGAGGATGACACGCTTATTCCCTATGCATTTATCTATTCACGGTATTTACGTGTTTTCATGACGTTCGAACCATAGCTGTACGAGATTGGATACGTGGGTAATGTAATTAATCAGGTTCCTGACCGTTTTTTAATGCGTGTGTACAATTTACAACATCTTAAACATCGCCATACAGGTTTCGACCTGTTAATTATCCGTAGACTTTACTATACGATAACAATGAATTTGACTTCCCACAAGTGACGAACACATACGAGTATCGACTTGCTTTTAATATAATTAATTAACCTTCATTTAATATTTCCCACTTTTAAAATTTCTGAGAATAAGAAGATCGAAATGACGATGTAAAAATCTAAAAGAAGCGTCTAAAATTCAACAGTTTCTTTCTATCTTCACGCACAGTTTTGTGTCTTTTAAGTAAAAAGTTAAAGGAAATTGTGCTTTAATCAATTGTTTGCATTCAAAACATACTTTACAACATCACTGTCAGAAATATCCATAATGCACATTTCCTTCGGTATAAACCGATTACCAGATCAGAGGAATCCTTACACGACGGCAATATACTACATTTCTAGTACCTAATACTGATTTGCTTATCCCCTCCATTAATTGACGCATCATTCTCTCACTATCTCTATCTCTGTATATCTCCTTCTCACACACTCTTTGCCACTTCCACATATGGCGTGGTACCTCTAACTTATGGGTATACGTCGTACCTTTCTCTCTAGATCACAGTATCTCCTCGGCAAATCCTATGAATTGGAAATTAAATCAGAGTGTAACAAAAGCAGATAGTTTTTACGGTCACTAGATCCCTCTCGGTATCATCCGATGTTCCTCTTGAGATTAGGATAGACGGTCCCATTGTCTCCATTGTCGATAGTTTGCGAGTTACGATACTCAGATGATGAAGAAGAATTTAAACGCAATATTAAATTGTCTCAAGTACTAGCACCATTATAATGGTCACCACACTTTTACAGTTGAAGAAATCTTTTCTACGATATTCGATCTTATTGAAATGTACATAGACGTATAATACAAGTTTCGATCCATTTATAATACAATTGAGCGTGCCAAAGATCTCTAAATTTTAAATAAAAAATGTTCAGTCATTAAGTTGACATGGTTTAAACAATTATTTATTGTATGTATATTAAATCACGATGTTCTGCACTCTAAAAACAAATACTTAAAATCATCTTAAAGTCAGTCCATGCATAAATCTTACATGGTCTAAGTCGTCTTATCTACACTACATCTTTCTTTCTGGCAATGTAAAAACAAAACGAAAGACGACAAAGTATTTATCATTAAGATAATAACAAATTTGTTCACATTAGAACCGTGTACAGTAGCCAACATAAGATCTCTTTATTCATAGCGAATGTGACTTTTGAACTGTATTCCTTAATATTGTAGACCATTCTCTCTCTCTCTCTCTCTCTCTCTCTCTCTCTCTCTCTCTCTCTCTCTCTCTCTCTCTCTCTCTCTCTCTTTCTCTCTCTCTCTCTCTCTCTCTCTCTCTCTCTCTCTAATATAATACCATATCGTCTAAAGTACACAATGTCCTTTACCGGCTCAGATTTCGTGGTGCGTTTCTCCCTTCACCCATCAAACTTTCTCTCGTTAACTCATTAGTCATCCCACACCTTGATTACGCTTCCCTTGTCACAGCTGATCTCACCGGTTATCTTAATACCAAATTGCAACGCCTCCAAAATATAGCTCTACGCTATGCTTATCGCTTGCGTCGCGATGAGAGGTTAGCACCTTTCCGACAGAAAGCAAATTGGCTTACTGTAGCATCCAGGCGTCAGCTATTCCTTGGGAACCTTACCTACCAAATCATCACCACTTCACAGCCTTCCTATCTAGCTGACAGGTTCATTCCACTAAGTGATTCCGTACGTCGATCATCACGTCATTTGTCTTCTCGCTTCTCTCTCCCAACCCCACGTACCAACCTCTTCGCTCGCTCATTCTGGATCACAGTAATAGTCTTCTGGAACTCTCTCCCTCGACATTTTCACTCACTTACTTCCCTTGCATCTTTTCGTCTCAACCTCTTCTCCTATTTGTATAGAGCAGACCAGAGCTAGGACTCTACGTTATATTGTATTCGCGAGAAGCATTCTATTAGTAAATAAGTTGTAGTTAAGTATTGATATTAATATTAGTTTCTAATACAAGTCTAGTTGTCATAAAATCTGTATTAATTAGTTATTTCTACGCGTTATTGTATTATTCTTTATCTATTTTACTTAATGTGTAATTATACATTCATCTCTATGTCAGCGATTTACTGCCTTATAGCACAGATACCACTGTATTATATACTGCTACATCCTGTCTGAAACATTGTAACGGCAGGATGTTCTGTCAGATTTGCCCACGGCCCGTAGCGGCCAGGGCAACAATAAATATGTCTTCAATCAATCAATCTCTCTCTCTCATTAGCTACCAATTTCTTAAATCTATACGATTACCCGTGCATGAAATCGAGTCGTGTGCGCATTGTTGTCATGTAACATTCACACATCTATGGAATGAAATTCATTCTGAAAACCCAACAAGTACAAGCATAAATGTATTTTAGTACTAACTAACGGTACTCCTCTTGATTCGAAACTGTATGTAGCCTAACCGACATGACTATTTAATTCCGTTCACAATAATGATTTGAATAATCACACTGCACGGAACGTTGTCGTATTTGCCAGATTTTTGTTACTTTCACATTGTAATCGTAATTAGTTATCTGAGTCATTCACGTACGAATACTATTGTTCTAGGTATTTTGTTAAATTTATTGGCATAAGGAGTCTACTCCTATCCATCACACATAGTGTAATAGCAAAAGACACAAGTTTATATAAAGCTTATATAGTTCTATCTTATTTCACGTTTCTTTTCGACAGTCGAAACATACATTCAATAATCATAAGCTTTACGACAGATCATTGAGAATTTTTCACTTTTCCTTCCAAAATGACTAATGTTTTACGGAATCTCATACGCACATTTGAATAGAATTAATCTATGCATGTGTTCATGTTTAATTTTTCTTTTGTCTTTTATTTCATACACGTTGCCCGTCTTTTTAAGTGATAATGTATCGAAACATCAGTTCTATAAACGATTCAATATTAATAATAATAATAATATCAAATTTTAGTCCATGATGTGAAAACATAAGAAGTTCTTAAAGGTTAATTTATTACTATGAAGATTATTTATTGATATAATGACTTGTGTCTTTTTCTATTACACTAGGTGTGGTGGATAGGAGTAAAGTCTCATTATGCCAATACATTTAACAAAATCACTATAACAATAGTATTTGTACGTGAATGACTCAGATAACTAATTACGATTACAATGTGAAAGTAACAAAAATTTGTCAAATACGACAACGTTTCGTGCAGTCTGATCATTCAAATCATTATTGTAAACGGAATAAAATAGTCATGTCGGTTAGGCTACCTACAATTTCGAATCAAGAGGTATTCCGTTAGTTAGTACTAAAATACATTTATGCTTGTACTTGTTGGGTTTTCAGAATGAATTTCATTCCATAGATGTGTGAATGTTACATCACAAGAATGCGCACACGACTCGATTTTATGCACGGCTAATCGTATAGATTTAAGAAATGGGTAGCTAATGAGAGAGAAAGAGAGAGAGAGAGAGAGAGAGAGAGAGAGAATGGTCGACAATATTAAGGAATACAGTTCAAAAGTCACATTCGCTATGAATAAGGAGATCTTATGTGGGCTACTATACACGGTTCTAATGTGAACAAATTTGTTATTATCTTAATGATAAATACTTTGTCGTCTTTCGTTCTGTTTTTACATTGCCAGAAAGAAACATGTAGTGTAGATAAGACGACTTAGACCATGTAAGATTTATGCATGGACTGACTTTAAGATGATTTTAAGTATTTGTTTTTAGAGTGCAGAACATCGTGATTTAATATACATACAAAAAATAATTGTTTAAACCATGTCAACTTAATGGCTGAACATTTTTTATTTAAAATTTAGAGATCTTTGGCACGCTCAATTGTATTATAAATGGATCGAAACTTGTATTCATACGTCTATGTACATTTCAATGAGATCGAGTATCGTAGAAAAGATTTCTTCAACTGTAAAAGTGTGGTGACCATCATAATGGTGCTAGTACTTGAGACAATTTAATATTGCGTTTAACTTCTTCTTCATCATCTAAGTATCGTAACTCGCAAACTATCGACAATGGACACAATGGGACCGTCTATCCTAATCTCAAGAGGAACATCGGATGATATCGAGAGGGATCTAGTGACCGTAAAAACTATCTGTTTTTGTAACGATCTGATTTGATTCCCGATTCATAGGATTTGCCGAGGAGATACTATGATCTAGAGAGAAAGGTACGACGTATACCCATAAGTTAGAGGTACCGCGCCATATGTGGAAGTGGCAAAGAGTGTGTGAGAAGGAGATATACAGAGATAGAGAGACTGAGAGAATGATGCGTCAATTAATGGAGGGGATAAGCAAATCAGTATTAGGTACTAGAAATGTAGTATATTGCCGTCGTATATGCCGTCCGTTCCGTAAAGGAACATCCAAAGGTCTTTCCTAATTGGAAAGTGGAAAACGGACGCCTGTACTGCCATCGTACCGACCCGATGCTAGACCTCCTGATGGAAGACCTAGATGCTTGGAAGTTGGTCCTTCCCCACCGTTTGAGGAAGCAGGCGCTACACGAATGTCACGATCTTCCTCAAGCGGGCCACCTAGGTATCGATAAAACGTATAAGCGCCTTGCGAAACAGTACTATTGGTTGGGAATCTACAATGACACCGTGCAATATGTTCGCAACTGTCACACTTGTCAAAAGTGCAAGGTCGATCAATGCGGACAAGCGGGATTGATGGGTATCCGCGAGATAGAAAAGCTATGGACAGTCGTCTCGGTGGATGTGGTAGGCCCCAAACCCCTGAGTAAAAAGGGTTGCCGGTACGTGTTGGTCATGCAGGACCCTTATACGAAATGGGTAGAACTATGGCCGCTTAGAACACCGACGGGTAAAACGGTCAGGCGAGGTATCGAAGAATATATCATTTTTCGTTGGGGTACTCCGAAGGTAATATTGACTGACAACGGAACAGAGTTCGTGAACTATCCCCCCCCCCCCTACCACGCGCAAGCGAATCCCGTTGAGCGGACTAACAGAATCCTTAAGACGATGATCATTTCGTTTTTGGAAGAATGGGATGCCCATTTGAATGAATTTAGGTACGCAATTAACATCGCGGTTCACACGTCCACGAAGGTTTCGCCGGCATTTTTGAATTTTGCGCGGGAACCTCGTGCCGTGATATTGATGCGTAGGGCCCTCGAAACCCCGGGTCCCATAGTGACAACTCCCCTGGAGAAATGGGAGAATCGAATGACACGATTGACCGCACTGCAGGATCTAGTTCGCGACATTTATCCGAAGCTTTGGATAAACAGGCTATCTACTATAATCGCGGTAAGCGGAAAGTGACGTATCAGGTCGGAGATCGTGTCTGGCGTAAACAACGCGTACTCTCGTCGGCTTCAAAAACCTTTTTGGCTGGTTTCGCGAGTGCCTACGAAGGGCCATAGGTTATTTCTAGAGTATTGTCACCGATCGTCTATGAGGTGAGGGACGAGGAGGAGCGCAAAGTTGGCAAGGCACACGTCAAGGATCTAAAACCGGTAAGTCTAAGTACTAACACCTCTTTGGTTTCGACCCTTACCCCTCCCGTTGCTGCTTCTCCTTGGAATGAAAGATCGAGTCAGCAGTAGCCGGACGGGAATTCGAGGCGTCCGTGGCGGAAGTCTCGACATCGGCCGCACACGGATGGAGCCGGCTTGGGTCCACGGATTATACGTTCCTCTAGCGGGTTGTCTCTGCCATCTGTTCGCGTCGTTTGTGTTTTTCTTTCGTTCACAGTATCAAGGGACCATATTAGCGGCGTGTTGACCTCGCTTCACTTTTCGTTTCGATCGGAGGTTATGCAAAAAAAGTAAGCTCGACGTTAGGGGAGGGGAGTTGTGATGTGGTATATTAGATACCCTGTAATCGGAGCTTCTGTTTCTTTCATCAGGTCTCGCGTAACACCTAGCAAGTCGAGAATCGACGAGGAAGAGTGCTAGCGTCGGATTAGTATGGAAGTATGAATGGGAAATTATGTTGAATGTTGTGTATGTAGTGATGCAAGTCTCGACCGTCGGTAAGGTAGTCACCTGTTGTACGGTTCTTCAAGATCTGGAGGACATCTAGAACATCGGGGTAAGAGGAACGGATGTTGGCTACGGTATCTACAACAATCGGTTCCGCGTTCGCCGTCTTGAGAACGCTAACACCTCGACAAGTTAACAGTCTCGTTGTCGCTTAGTCTCGTCCGTCCGGACGAGAGAAACGGATGAAATCCGATTGGACGACGCCGATCAAGTCACTTCGTCGCAGGTTGGCACTTTGGGTATTTGGTTTCGCCGTTCAAGAACGGCTGGCGCCCTGTAAAAGTAAGTATTTGGTATTTTGGAACTCCATACGTGACCTCGGAAAAATCACGCGTCACAATATATATATATATATTGGATGTCCCATTTGAAACAGGACAGCTAAATAACTCTTCAGGAAATGGAGGGCAAAAAAAATTGTTCAGATAAAAGTTGTAGGGTTCGAAGGGGGCCATAAGATGGTGACCTTCAGGTCAATTTTGAGCATCATTGATGGTCAAAGAATTTTTTTCAAATGGAAAACCCTACGTTCGACCTCAGAAATGAAAAGAGCGGAAAATTTTACGTCCGAATATGTTAACATATCAGGTCAATTAGAGGTCATTTGAAGGTCAGAAAACCATTTTCTATGGATTTTCTCCTCGGAAAAGCCTCAAACGAGTTGTTTCCCTGACCAAAGTTATTAAAGTTAAAGTGAAACCCGACGAAATATGCATTATTGGCCAATATCTATTAGAGTAGAAATGTTGGGCTTACAAAAAGCTGCAAAATTCTCCAATATGTTTTTTATGTAACTTTAATAGGAACCGAGCTATTGCCTAAAAATGATTTTTTTTAAATTATGCTATTTTCAAGTCGATTGCGGCTCGGTTTAAAATAAAAAAAAATAAATTTTGATTGGTAATTTTATTTACTTACCATTTGCAAAAAGTGAATCGTATGCCCGAAAAAATATGGAAAAAACCACCGTAATAGTTAAATATATACATACACATATACAGGGTGTCCCATTTTAAATAACGGATTAGAATATCTGTGATGGTAAGCATTTTGGAGGAAATTTGTTTAAACTAAAGTTGAAGGGTACAGGCAGAGCTAAGTTACGGTGACCTTGACATTGACCTTGACGATGGCCTTCAATGTCATTTCAATATCAAGTCAATTTTTTCAAATGGAACCCTTTATTTTTTAACCCGGAAATGGAAAGAGCGGAAGATTGTACGCCATAATGTGACCTTGACCTTCGCCGCTACCTTGAAGGTCATTTTAATGTCAAGTCGATTTTTTTAATGGAAGCACTCATATTTTGCTATGGAAATGGAAACAGAGGACAACTTCACGCCCGCATGTGACGTTGACATTGACCTAGACCTCAACCTTCAAGATCATTTGAAGGTCAAGTCGTTTTTTTTAACGGAACCCCTTATTTTTTACCCTGAAGACAGCGCGGAAGATTTTACGTTCGTATATGACCTTGACTTGACTCTCACAGCTACTTTCAAGGTCATTTTAATATCAAGTCGATTCCTTTAATGGAACCCCTCACCTTTACCACGGAAATGGTCAAAATGATCGAAGAAGATCAAAAAGGATCGAAAATGAGAGAAAATTATCGATGTGATCGGAAATGATCGATATGATTGAAAAATATCGACAAAGATCGACAAAGATCGTATAAGATCGAAAAAGTTCGAAATAGATCGTACAAGATCGTAAAAGATCGGAAAAGATTGAAAAGTTCGACAAAGATCGAAAAAGATCGAGGAAGATCGAAAAAAACGATGAAGATCGTAAAAGATCGAGGAAGATCGTAAAAGATCGGAAAAAATAGTAAAAGATCGAAAAAGATCGTAAAAGATCGTAAAAGATCGAAAAAGATCGTGAAAGATAAAAAAAGATGGTAAAAGAGCGTAAAAGATCGAAAAAGATCGGAAAAGATCGAAAAGTTCGACAAAGATCGAAAAAGATCGAGGAAGATCGAAAAAAAACGAGGAAGATCGTAAAAGATCGAAGAAGATCGTAAAAGATCCAAAAAGATCGGAAAAGATCGTAAAAGATCGTAAAAGATCTTGAAAGATCGTAAAAGATCGTAAAAGATCGAAAAAGATCGTGAAAGATAAAAAAAAGATGGTAAAAGAGCGTAAAAGATCGAAAAAGATCGGAAAAGATCGAAAAGTTCGACAAAGATCGAAAAAGATCGAGGAAGATCGAAAAAAACGAGGAAGATCGTAAAAGATCGAAGAAGATCGTAAAAGATCCAAAAAGATCGGAAAAAATCGAGGAAGATCGTAAAAGATCCAAAAAGATCGGAAAAGATCGTAAAAGATCGTGAAAGATCGTGAAAGATAAAAAAACGGATGGTAAAAGGAGCGTAAAAGATCGAAAAAGATCGGAAAAGATCGAAAAGTTCGACAAAGATCGCAAAAGATCGAGGAAGATCGAAAAAAACGAGGAAGATCGTAAAAGATCGAAGAAGATCGTAAAAGATCCAAAAAGATCGGAAAAAATCGAGGAAGATCGTAAAAGATCCAAAAAGATCGGAAAAGATCGTAAAAGATCGTAAAAGATCGTGAAAGATCGTAAAAGATCGTAAAAGATCGAAAAAGATCATGAAAAATAAAAAAATGATGGTAAAAGAGCGTAAAAGATCGAAAAAGATCGGAAAAGATCGTGAAAGATCGAAAATCGGTAGTCGAGACTTTCCATACGAGACGAGACGGTACACGGTGCTTTGAAAGGCGAGATTGCGGTTCTCATCTCGAGTGGTACGCGACGAGACATGCCTGGACGATAGAAAAAATTCTCGAACGGCATCACAAATCTTATACAATGTGGCTTCTGGAGCATGAAATCAAAACAATGTCCATCTTAGATCAGTGTCCTATGTGTTATGGAATGTAAAATTCTTCATCAAATACTGTATTTTTATGCCATTACACAATAAATTCCGTAGCTACATTAATTTATTTCTTTACGTTGATATTGTGGCTTATAATACATGAAAAATAATTTTTTGTAATAAAGTAAACGCTCAAAAATTCATTTAGTTAAATAATCTTTAAACCTGACTCTGTATTAATTGTTCAAGTACTTGTCACACGCTTTTTCAGCTTTCTATTAAGATGAGTTAAACGATAAAAAGTATTTATCTAAAAATTCATCTTTATCTTACATAATGGCAGATTATACACTGAATGAAATAGTAGATATTATTCTCATAGTTGGAGAATGCCGAGGTAATTATGTACAAGCTGCAGAATTATATCGTAATCGCTTTCCCAATGTAAGGCACCCGAACGATCGTACCATTGCGAGACTTGTAGAACGTCAACGCCAAAGACCAGTTTGACTGCGACAAAGACGACGAAATAATGTACCACAGAGAGATGATCCACAAGTGCTTGCAGTATTAGGTATGGTAACAAACAATCCTCATGTTAGTACGCGAGAAATTGAGAGACAATTAGGTGTTCCAAGATCCACGGTGCACCGAATATTGAAAGTTCATAGATTGCATCCTTGTCACATAACTTTGACACAAGAATTGCAAGTCGGAGACTTCGAAAGAAGGCGCCTGTTTTGTAGATGGGCACAAACAATGATACAGTAAGATCCGGACTTATTTCGTTACGTCTTATTTAGTGATGAAGCCACTTTTCATAATACCGGTCAACTTAACAGGCACAATTGCCATTATTGGTCTGTAGAAAATCCTCATTGGCATCGCGGAGTGAATCATCAGCAAAGTTGGAGTTTGATCGTGTGGTGCGGTATTGTCAATGGAAACTTGATTGGACCTTATTTCTTCGGCGCAAATGTAAATGGTCACAACTATTTACAATTTCTAATGAACGATTTACCGACATTGCTCGAAAATGTTGATCTACACACGAGAGTCCGCATGTGGTTTCAGCACCTGCTCATTTTGCCAGGATAGTTCGTGATTAGTCAAATATCAGATTCACGAATCAATGGATAGGACGTGGTGGATTTGTGGAGTGCAGTCCGAGGTCTCCGGATTTAACTAGTTTGGATTTCTTTTTGTGGGGGCTATCGGAAAAATATTGTCTACGCAGAAGCACCCACCACAAGACATAATATGATGGAACGCATAACAAACGTATGTCGCAACATTCCAAGAAATGTTCTTCTTGCAACCATTAGAAGTTTCCAAAATCGCATTCAGTTATGCCTTGACAATAACGGTCAATTATTTGAACATTTAATTAGATGAATTTGCTTATGGAGTGAACATTTTTTATCTTGCCTTGACCGGCTGGGTCATCACTTACCTTGCCTTAAGTGGCTGGGATTCTTACGATCTTGCCTTGATTGGCTGGGTCCATGTGTCCACCTTCTCGTGGTGGGGGTGTTGTGGCTTACGATCTGCTCGGGCTCTATCAGCTAAGGTTCAACCATGCTGAATGCTGGCCAGCAGGGAGGTCCAAACTAACGGATACAAACCGAAAAAACAATAGCACCACGCCATGGAGCGTGTGCCTTAAAGTGGCACAGACAAACGAGGCACAGCGAAAATACAAGGAGGACCGATTAACTGGATGTGTGTTTTCACCATCTTTCCCCATCTGGATGGATGACGGATCGATCATTTCTATTAAGGTCCACGCTTTCCACTTCCGGGATAGAAATAAGGGGTTCCGTTAAAAAAAACGACTTGACCTTCAAATGGTCTTGAAGGTTGAGGTCAAGGTCAATGTCAACGTCACATGCGGACGTGAAGTTGTCCTCTGTTTCCATTTCCATAGCAAAAAAATGAGTGCTTCCATTAAAAAAATCGACTTGATATTAAAATGACCTTCAAGGTAGCGGCGAAGGTCAAGGTCAAGGTCACATTATGACGTAAAATCTTCCGCTCTTTCCATTTTCGGGTTAAGAATAAAGGGTTCCATTTGAAAAAATTGACTTGATATTTAAATGACCTTGAAGGCCATCGTCAAGGTCAATGTCAAGGTCACCATAAGTTAGCCCTGTCTGTACCCTTCAACTTTTGTTCAAACAAATTTCCTTCAAAATGCTTACCATCCGAGATATTCTAATCCGTTATTTAAAATGGGACACTCTGTATATATATATATATATATATATATATATATATATATATATTAGGCTGGTTCAAAAAAAAAAAAATTTTCTTTTCAATTCCCACCCTTGCAAAGTAAATCTTCTGGGGTCACTATTATTACCTCCTTGCGTGGGTGCGAGGCGATTTTTTTTCGCGTCGCGCATCGCGAAAGACTTTTTCCCATTTAATTAACACGTAAATGAGAGACTTGGCTCATTCAACTTGGCATATCACTTCAGAAGTTCATTCAATCATTCAATACGATCCGGTGTCGATAAAATATGTATGAATACTCAACATTCCTTTAGTAGACTTCGCAAAATGTTAAAAAAAACATGCTAATTTCTTAGACGTAAGTTAAAAATACTGAATTTTTTCGATCCTTTTTTTTCAAACATAATTTTCAACTTGAAAAACCTTTTCTTTATTCATAAAACGTTTTGAAATGATACAATTTGATCCCGAATTGAAATGTTACGAGCATATAAAAGTTAATTTCAATAAACCGAATCCAATACGGCGTCCGAAATGGCGCTTTGGCAACATAAACTTTCCTGACGTTTTAACCCCTTGTATCACGATTTGCACAATGTATCTAAATCGCTTGAACATTCTTACGGTGGGTTTTGGGATCGGTGATTACGAACCTGACCCATAAATTTTAAAATTCAAAATGGCGGACAAAAATTCTTAAATTTAAATTAAATTAAACAGAACTCTGTATTTCGGGGTCGCTGGTTGACATTCGACCTCAAAATTTTTAAATTCAATATGGCGGGTTCAATATGGCGGACAAAACATTATGTTAAATTCAACGAAAATTAAAAATTTGTTCTCCACCATTTTGAATATAGAATTTGTGATGTCGGATTCCTAATCGGCGACCTAAAAACTTTAAAATATACAGTTCTATTGAAATCAATAGAAATGTAAGATATTTTGTTCCCCGTACTGCATCCGCCATTTTGAATTTCAAAATTTTAAGATCAGTGTTATGAGTTCTAAAGTTTTTGTTCTATAACATTTGTTCTTGAAAGTGAGCGCATTTGAGTTGAAAACACCATAAAAGTTTACTTTCCTAATGCGCCATTTCGGACACCATATTGAATTCGGGATATTGAAAATGGTTTTTCAGGTTCCATAACTTTTCAGTTCGAGTTTCAATTACGTACAATTTATATTTTGTATTTATGAAACCAAAAAATTTGCATAATGCCAAACATTAAAGATAATGTGATTTATTTAGTGGGACCTGAAGAGGAAAATATGAAGGGGAATAAATTGCCCACTATACGGGAAGCTTTAAGTGTTTTCTTTTATAAGTTTTTCATGGTGAGGAATGATAACATGTGCCATGTTGATTTTAACATCATGTTATCATTCCTCACCATGAAAAACTTTTCCAATTCTAATCACCTGAAGATACATATTTATCAGAATCATTTATTTCTTCTTTATTTCATGTTTTATTAAAAACAAACTTTCTTTTTCTTAAATACTTGAATAAAATTCATCAATACTTTGATAAAACAGTTACGAAATTACATCTATTTTTAGGACTTCTACCCATTTGTCATTTGTATAAAAATTTAGACGTATTTTGTGCCACTTTAGGACCACCTGCTCTCCGTTCGTTTTTCTCGCGTTGCAAAATCATTCTTTCTTTAATTCCTTTTCGTGTTTGACTCTGCATATGGCTCAGACATTTATTTAACGAATTTATATCATTATGACCAACAATACGTTAATGTTAAATAATTATAAACAAAATAATATATTACGCTATTCCGACAAATGGGATTACAGTCATTCTTATGTTTTTTCGGTCGCGGACAAGGAATCTGATCTTAAAATTTTGAAATTCAAAATGGCGGATGCAGTACGGGGAACAAAATATCTTACATTTCTACTGATTTCAACAGAACTGTATATTTTGAAGTTTTTAGGTCGCCGATTAGGACTCCGACATCACAAATTTTATATTCAAAATGGCGGACAAAAAATTTTTAATTTTCGTTGAATTTAACAAAATGTTTTGTCCGCCATATTGAATTTAAAAATTTTGAGGTCGAATGCCAACCAGCGACCCCGAAATACAGAGTTCTATCTAATTTAATTTAAATTTAAGAATTTTTGTCCGCCATTTTGAATTTTAAAATTTATGGGTCCGGTTCGTAATCACCGATCACAAAACCCACCGTAAGAATGTTCAAGCGATTTAGATACAATGTGCAACTCGTGACACAAGGAGTTAAAACATCAGGAAAGTTTATGTTGCCAAAGGGCCATTTCGGACGCCGTATTGGATTCGGTATATTGAAATTAATTTTTATATGCTCGTAACATTTCAATTCGAGATCAAATTGTACCATTTCAAAACGTTTTATGAATAAAGAAAAGGTTTTTCAAGTTGAAAATTATGTTTGAAAAAAAGGATCGAAAAAATACAGTACTTTTAACTTTCATCTAAGAAATTAGCATGTTTTTTTTAACATTTTGCGAAGTCTACTAAAGGAATGTTGAGTATTCATACATATTTTATCGACACCGGATCGTATTGAATGATTGAATGAACTTCTGAAGTGATATGCCAAGTTGAATGAGCCAAGTCTCTCATTTACGTGTTAATTAAATGGGAAAAAGTCTTTCGCGATGCGCGACGCGAAAAAAAATCGCCTCGCACCCACACAAGGAGGTATTAATAGTGACCCCAGAAGGCTTACTTTGAAAGGGTGGGAGGTGAAAAGAAAAAAAAATTTTTTTTTGTTTAACCAGCCTAATATATATATATTGTAACGGAGACCTCGAGCCCGCACCAGGGGCGACGAAATCTCCCTTAGCACGGCCATCCTCGGGCCCGAATTAATATAATATAATATAATGTAATAAGAATGTCGTATATTAATATATTGTTTGTTTCAGCGCCCCGGCACAGGGCGGGCCGAATAGAAAGAGACAGAGAGAGAGAGAGAGAGAGAGAGGAGAGAGAGAGAGAGAGAGAGAGAGAGAGAGAGAGAGATGAGAGGAGAGAGATGAGAGAGAGAGAGAGAGATGAGAGAGAGAGAGAGATGAGAGAGAGAGAGAGAGAGAGAGAGAGAGAGAGAGAGAGAGAGAGAGATGAGAGAGAGAGAGGAGAGGAGAGAGAGAGGAGGAGAGAGGAGAGAGAGGTAGAGAGAGAGAGAGAGAGAGA